>CAWUFW010000983.1:3215000-3297500 GCA_963921515.1 Calotriton arnoldi | reverse complement strand
CACTATACCCTCGTCTGTATTGTTTTCGTACGTGCTTCACCATTCTTCGCGCGTAGAATTCTGTGTTCGGTAGAGAAGACATTCTTTGGCAGCCTTCGGGCTTAGCGGCGTCGGTCGACTTCCACTCCGTATTAGTCTTTTGCCGATGGAACGAACTCTGTTTGTCTGTCCTCGGTGCCACTCTAAGTATCTGCGACCCTACCTGCATAAAGTCTGCAACTTGTGCCTCTCACCGGAGCGCAAGGAAGAAGATTGCGACGCTTGTCAGTTGTTCCAATCGAAGTACACTTTGCGGGATCGTTTGGCTCGACGAAGAGATATGCAGCGACAGAACATTGAACACACCTCGGATATCTTTGGAGAAGATATCTAACGCTAAGAAATGGAGGCGGCAGAAGTGGAGGAAGCCTTCTCTATCCAAGAATCTTATTCGGAGCTGGAAATCGAGCTAGAGTCTGAAGACGTTCCAGCGGACAGGGCTCATGTGAATCTACAGCTCTACATGCCACGAACAGATGCTTACAGGGTAAGTAACATAATCTTTCTGGAAAAGCATCGCAGGTACATTCAGTTTCTCCTACCACCTCTGTGAATGCTTATTCACGCCATCACTTGTTTCCGCCATCAAAAACGATACATAGCCCCAATAGGGCATTATCGTTCTAATAAGGGAATCAACTAACTTAACTTTCTGAAAACCCACGTAGCCCCCCGCCCCAGTTCTGTAAGAGGACGTTCCGCTTAGGTGATACTTAGTCTCTATGCGCTGTTATATTCTTTCTTAAGATCTGCAAAGAAGACAATCCCATTGATGGTAACCCCCTAACCTTTTTAACCCCACCGCGTTCCATCGTGATATACAAGAGTCTTTGGAAATATCCAGTAATGCCTTGTTCTTCCCTATGGGTGTATAATTATTGAATCTGCTGATCCCTAGCATCTTGTGTACTGCTGACCAGGCCTTAAAAACATTCTCAAGAGTTTTAAAGCGGACTCTTTTGTAGTTACTAAATTAGAGTTGCCGCCACAGCCACACCCAAGTGTCGTCACCGACTAACAATTCGACCGGGGTAGCAAAATGCTCTCCAACCTCCCTCTTCCTTTTCTTGTGGTAAGATTAAATTATTCAACAGGGTGGTCACCCAGTCATAAAATTTGAGATTAGGAAGGGCCCAGCCACCTCTCTCTCTTGGAAGAGTTAAAAATTTAAGAGCATGTCTTGGTCTTGCATAAGACCAGATGAATCGAGAAATTACCTCCTCCCAATTTCTTAAACCAATAACCTCAAATTCCAAAGGTATCACCCAGAAGAAGTAGAGAATCTTAAGAATTTTTTTTAATTAAAATAAATATTACACCTACTGAGTAAGGAAACTTGTAAGTTATTTAATCTGTTCAGGTCTCTTTTTGTTTTACATATCAGAAGATCTAGATTCTCTCATACTATCCCCTCTAACTTCAATGATATACTAACACCGAGCTATATTGCGCTTTATGTTACTTGCTGACCCGAGAGTAATTTGGTCATTAACCACAATTTGAGTGTTTTTATTATTTTATCTATAGCCAGAGATACTCCCAATAATGAGGGTCCACGGCTACAAAAGCACTAACCGGGTCTTAACAGTGCACTGTCATCTGTGTAAGCTAGGGTCTTGGTGTGTCTCCCTTGAAACTACATAAGATGAATTAAGATGTTGTTCTCCATTCTTTGAATTAAAGGGTTGATATAAATTGCAAACAGCAGGGGAGAGTAGGGGCACTCTTGTCTGGTCCCCTTCTTGATTTTGAATGACTGCGACACATCTCCTGCTACATAAACCCTAGCTTCCGGGTTGTTATAGGGCAGATAATCACTCTTTGCATGGAGGCCCACAAAAATTGCCAGGAGACCCTAGCAAAGGCTTTTTTCGCGTCTAACAGTATAACCATAGGGTCTCCTAACACGCGAGCGGCATCAAACAGGGTAATTGCTCTAAGCAGCAGTTCCCAAACTGTGCGCCGCGGCACCCCAGTGCGCCGTCAAAACTAGCCTGGGGCTCCGCAAACACACTGCCGCCAAGCACATGCCCGGGATTTGAAAGGCTGTGGTTTTCTTTGATTCTACAATAGATATCAGTTGGTAGCGAGGCCGCTGCCAGTCATCATTCTTCTGGAAAGCTGTAAGCTTATTACGATCTGAGCAAGACTTTTACATTCGAAGGTCCCTGATTTTCTGGCTGTCTTGGGAAACCAAAATAATCTGGACCACATACAGTAACATGTAAAAAACCTCATTTTATTAAATCAGTAATAAGCAGTGTTGCTTTGAAGAATGGTGTAAACGCAGTTATTTTTCTGAATGCTTTTGGGAAAGTAGCAAATTCATGTTTGCTTTTAAGTTAACAAGAAGGCATTTTATTAAGTTTTTTGCATATACTTAATGAGGCAGGATGGTTTTCTGATTCATGCTGTCTAAAAGTTATCTTCATACTCGAACTTGAGTGCAAACTGATGAAAGTGCTTCTTAAAGAAGGCGCGCCTGAGTAAGCCTGTTGTATTTTTATTTTCTTACATTTATGACTATAATACCTTCATCGGCTTCACCCCAATTATTTTCAGGGATGAAAAATGAGAGTACTAGCAAGGCTGGGCTTACATTCCCCCACCCAACAAAAAAAGTAACATAATGGGGAGCCACAGCCAATGGGCAATAAGTTAAGGGAGCCGTGGGTCCTAGGAGAACATGGCGTCTGCTAGTTGAGCAGCCGCGTGTGTCCGTGCTACTGCCCCTTGTAACAGTTCGTGAAATGTTACCTCGTGAGCAGTACCTCTGCTGATGGTCCCTTCCTGTGTGTTCCCGGGGTTGGAGGAGTTGTGGTTGAGCCCTGGGGCAGGGCTAAGTTGGACGGTGCAAGGAGACGAATGCCCCTGAGGTCAGATGGCGCCCCCTGCCCGCCTTGTTCCCCGCGCTGGTGTTCGGCCGCCCTGGAGCTAAGGCGCGGCCGCAGAGCGGCGGCTCGCGGGCTCCTCCGGGTCGACAGTGGCAGCGCCAGTATCGGGCGTTTTTTCAGAGCTGCGGACACTGGTGGGGCAGTGAGTCTTGGCGGAGATGTTTCCACGGAGCGGGCGGCTCCGGGCTCCACACTCGTAGCTGTGTCAAAGGAATTGAAGGTGCCTCCAGGCAGAGTGGTGGATGTGTCTCCTGCTCGGAGTGCAAGCAGGGAAAACAGCGTGCAGATAGGCGCCAGTAAAGAAGCCGGGAACGGTGGAGACCGAGGTAAATTGGACGGTAATACAAGAAAGAAAGGTAGGAAGCGAGGGAGTGTACCTAGAAACAAGAAATGCAAAGGGAGAGGAAAGTGGAGGGCTAGGAAACCAGGCAGAAGAGGGTGAGGTTTTGGAGGCTCCAACGGCAAAACATTTTCCTAGTGCCCTCAGTGCCTCTAGCTTGCTCTGCGAGTATCCGGCTTCTCAAAACTGTCAGACCAAGACCAGAAGTATAAAGGGGTGAGAAATAAGATCACTTCTCTACAAAATAAGGTTAAGATTACCCCTCGCTGAGGTCTTTTTTTAGAGTGCAACCGGAGGTTCTCAATATTACAAAGCAGGGAGCTGAATACAGAGAGAACGCTGGTATAGGAGTATTTAGCTTATCTGGCTCAACTAGTTTAAGTTGCCTTACGGATTGTATACCAGAAGAATCCCGGGGCATGATGGAGTCTACAGAAATAGTGCCTATTGAAAATGAGGTATTCTGGGAGGCGAATAGAAGAGAGTTCAGAAACAGGGGGTACGGAGGCGATAGAACTGGGCCCTCAGAGTCCAGCTATAGCCATTGGTTCTAGTATAGATGGAGGATTAAGGCTGCAGGAGCAGAAGCGGGAGCAGACTCTCCCCCCACTAGAATCGATGCAAGCTCTGTTTACCTCATTAAAAGAAGACATCAAGCAAGGCTTTGCGGTCTCAGCAGCTAATCAGGGAGAAATAAGGAATTCATGTGAGATCTTAGAAAAAAAAGTAGACCTCCTAAATGCCAGAACTGAATCTTTAGAACACTCTGTTGACGAGTTAAAGGCCAATTTAGGGACTGCAGAAGCCAAAATTCATGCACTACAAACAGGGAGGCTGCACTGCGAGAAAGAATGGAGACGCTGGAAAACAATTCCCGTAGAAATAATCTGCGCGTCTTGAATGTCCCAGAGGGAAAGAAGGGACAGACCTCAAAACCTTTATGATCAAACTGATTAAGGAAGTTTTGCCACTGGAAGAGGCTACCGAGTTCTTGAAAAGGACATTCAAAGAGTTCATAGAGCTCCCTTCGTCTAAATCCAAGTAGGACAAAACCTAGAAAGATTCTTATCAATTTCCTTACTTACGCAGTAAAGGAAAAAAATCTTGAATCTGGTTCTAAAAATCAAAATCATTAAGAAGCAAGGATTTTACCTTTGAAGTCCGCTCGGATTTATCAAGAGACACGTTAGAAAGGCAATGGGAGCTCGGAAAGAGGATGGACAACTTCAGGAAAGCCGGAGCTGTGGTACAACTTAAATTCCCAGCCTTTCTAAAAATCATGCATAATAATAAAATGCACAATATTAGGTCGATTCAGGAGGCAGATGAATTACTGGCCAATATCAGCAAAGGGGTCTTTTAGGCTCCTACCTTGGGAAGCATAGGAGGGAGGAGAAGTGAGTGGTGCAGAATACTCCTTTTCATGAATCTTATAAATGAGTCTTGTACAACAAAAAATAGATAGATAAAAAATAAAAAATAAAAAGATCAATAAATAAAAAACACAGGGGGTATGGTAACACACAAAATTGCTTAGAGGGTTGAGGGGAGTAGTTCACGGTCACCATATCTGGGCAACAACTAGTCCAGTTAAATGGGGGTAGGGTTCTCCAAGGGGTGGGGGGTAGGGGGATAGGGGAGCACGGGGGAATAAAAATAAAATCACCTCATTTGCCTTGATCTTTTTAGGTTGCTTAGATTTTCTAGTCTTGTTCAAGAGGGATTCGGCTGATCCGAGATTTAGATGTCGCCTCTGCCTCAATCAAGGGAGGGATTGGGGGTATTGTACCCTAATAATATGACTATACTTCAGTTGTTGTCCTGGAATGTGAATGGCCTGCGTGTGAGGTCACGTAGAGTAAAAATTTTACAATATTTAAAGATTCCCCAGCGCAGGTCATGGTCATCCAGGAGACACACCTTCTTGAGGCAGAGACGAAAGAAATACTAAGATCTCAAAAATGGGTGGATTCTTTTGTCTGCACCAACCAGACGGCAAACATTAGAGGAGTGCTGATTCTTTTTAAAAAATCAGTTAAAGTACAGGTCCTACAATATAAGGGGGACCCTGGGGGAAGATGGCTGATATTGAAGATCATTCTAAGGGGTATCCTCCTTACCTTAGTTGGCTACTAATGGTCCGAATCAGGACGATCCCTCCAGTCTCCACACTATCTCCTCGCACTTATTGGATTTTCCAGAGCCAGTGATCTGGGCAGGAGATTTCAATATCTTTCTGGATCCTAAACTAGATAAATCCTCTAACAGCAGAGCGATAGTCACTTCAAGATCTAGGGCGTCCCTTTTGACAATAATGTCCCAATTGGGGCTTAGCGACATCTGGAGAGAGAGGTCAGGACAACAATTGGGGGTATCCTATAGAAATTTTAAATACAAACATAAGTCGCGAATTGATTACATTATGATTAGCTATAGTCTTAGGGAGAGAGTAAAGGATATAAAATATCTGCCATCACATCTCTCTGATCACTCTGGCATTTTGATGATCTTGGATTGTATACAGACACGACAGAATATAACATGGTCCTTCGATCGTACACTGTTACTTGAAGAGGAGGAAACAAGTTTTCTCTTTAATGAAGTAACTCTTTTTTAGAGACCAATATGGGCACAGCTGATATTAATATTATATGGGACACTCTTAAAGCCTTTTTGAGAGGTATTATAACTAATAGGTCAAGCTATAGGCGTCAAAAATATAAAGAAGAGATCTCAGCTCTGGAACAAGAAATGAGGATAGTAGAGACAAGAATGAATAGCCAGGTGGGAATAGGTCAAAAGGAAGATCTTGATAGGTGTAAACTTTTGAAGGAAAAGCTGGAGAATGTGCTTCAGGAGAGGCTTGTGAGGAGATGGGAGGCTAGCAAGATTGCCCATTTTGAGTACGGGGAAGGGGCGGGGAAATTACTTGCCTGGAAAATCAAAACAGACCAGCTCCGTAACCATATAAAGGAAATCTCTAGGGGTAACGGGGCAGCATCCACATCCTCGGACGAAGGTATTGGGGAGGCTTTCCTGGAGTACTTTCAGGAGATATATAAAGAGACCTCCACAGAGGATAAAACTAGGGTAAGAACATGGCTGGAAAAAATCACCTTAAAATCGTATCAGTGCTGAGCAACAGTTAGATCTAGAACAGAGCATAACGCAAGAGGAAGTAAGGATGGCATTGGCAGGTGGTAAAAGGGGGAAATCGGCTGGGCCTGATGGACTACCAGTCGAATTATATAGATCACTCCGGGAGAGTATAATTCCAATACTTACTCGTCTATTCAATAAAATATTTCTGGAAGGCTCTAGTCCACCCGCATCATGGAATGATGCTACAATAGTCCTGATTTTAAAACCGGGTAAAAATCCCACTAGTTGCGGTTCATATCGCCCGATATCACTTTTAAACGCCGATTTTAAAGTCTTTACTTCCATCTTAGCTACTAGGTTGGGGGTGGTGGCGAAGGATATCCTTCACCCCGATCAGAAGGGGTTCGTCAAAGGAGACAATTGGCAGACCTCACCCGCGATTTGGTTGGCGCAATAGACATTGCCTCCACTTATTCACTTCCCCTGGCAGCTTTAACCCTGGATGCTACTAAGGCTTTTGACAGGGTAATTGGGTTTACTTGTCAGAAGTTTTGGGAAAATTCAATTTGGGTGTCAAGTTTTGTCGTACTATACAGTTATTATATCAGGCTCCATCGGCCAAGCTTTTGGTTAATGGTAGCCTTACTAAGGCATTTAATATCACTAGAGGGACTCGACAGGGCTGCCCCCTCTCCCCCCTGTTGTTTGATTTGTATATTGAGCCGTTTGCACAGAGGCTTAGAGAAGACCTTGACATCGTGCCTTTTAGACATGGGGATTGGGAGAGGAAGGTGGCACTGTATGCGGACGATATTCTGATATTATCAGCTGATTTGGATACAACCTTTCCGGCAGTTGTCAAATTGGCGGAGGAATTTGGGCAGGTCTCAGGATACGAGATAAATGCCGGGAAAACAGAAATTATGACCTGGAACATCTCGGGTACGGTACATCACTCAAGTTACAATATGCGTTACCTTGGGGTCAGAGTTGTTCATGATATAGATAAAATAGCAGATGTCAATTTAACACGAGTCCTTCAAGAGTGTCACAAGCAGATGAAGACATGGGCCCATCTTCCTTTATCCATCTTGGGGAGGGTGAATCTTGTTAAAATGTCAATACTACCTAAGGCCACTTTCCTTTTTAATACAATCCCTTTACATTTTAACAAGCTTGCACTATAGAAAAATTTCAACAAGAAATAAATTCTTTTATTTGGGCATACAAATCTACTAGGATAGCCTGGAAAAAGCTAAGGCGCAGGAGGGAGAAAGGAGGTCTCGCGTTACCTGATCTTCAATACTATGCGTGGGCTTTTCAACTTACATACTCTCGGATGTTGCTAAAAATGCCTACTGACACAGGGGGAGGAGACATGTTATTGGCTATGTTAAAAGGGGCGGGTCTACCGGAGGAGGGTTTTATGTTTAAATTCAGTGACCAAAACTTTTTTAAGAAAGTCAAACTAAAGGTCCTGCAGGGATTTGCCAGAATATGGGCAAGGTTAAAAAATCTGACAGGTCTGCACTATTTTTCTAATTTAGCGCCACTCTGGGACTCTCCGGGCTCACCAGAATGCCTGCGGGATAAGCTAGCGATGCCACTTAAAGACGCTGGATTGAGAATATGGGGAGATCTGGTTAGTAATAAATCGTTTATTGCATGGGAAGATCTAAAGATGAGAGTGGGTAGTGGTCTCTCAAGATTTAAGTATATTCAGCTACAAAGCTGGGTACAGTCTCAAATTAGACAGAAAAAATCTATTGGTGAGGGAAACAGTCTAGAGCAGCAGTTGGTGGAGAGGCTCGTAGGGAAGAAGGAGGTCTCATATTGGTATTGGGCCATAGAAGAGGTGGTCGATGGGGAATTTAAGTTGGCTCATGACCTCTGGAGTGAACAGATGCCAAATGTACAGTGCGACCTATTATGGCAGGATTCCTTTAAAAATCTCTTCAGCATAGTTAAACCTGCCTGGTTGAAGAGGAATCATTTTTTCACGGTACATCGGGCATATTTATCTCCCTCAGGCTCTCCAAAATTTAAAAAACTCTCAAGTCAATTGTAAAAATGTGGGTTAGCAGAAGCATCGGACTCACATATGTTTAAAGACTGTCCCTCAATTGGCGCATTTTGGGAAGAGGTACGGATAACAATGGAGAGTATTCTGAGAGTACCAATTTTAATGGACCTGTCTCTAATAATTTTTGGTCTTAGTAGCCATATCATAGGACCAGCTAGATCACTTTTATTTTATTCAATTTTATTGGCAAGGAGACAAATTTGCATACAGTGGGTAGACCCTGCCCCTCCCAAACATTCGGTCTGGCTGACTTCCTTATATGAAACATCCAAGTTGGACTTAGCTAGATCTGGTAGTCGAAAGAAAATTGCATATTGGGACCTTCTGCTTCAATGGAAATAGCTTAAGAACTATTCTTTTTTTTTTTTAATATATATTTGTTGTGTTACTTCCATCTTGAATATGTTATAACGAAGGGCGGGTCCAATGATTATGCCTATTGGATACTCCTTGGACTATGCTGGGTCTTCCTCCGAGATATCGAAAGAGTCCATCTGGTCATACAGATCAAGTGGGAGCGAAACCTATTCTCTTTCTTCTGAAGGAAAGTAGCATGTCGATCTGGAAAAATACCCCTACAGGCTGAAGGTATCGAGAGAACCCACCAAAAAGAGCCGGTGCTATCTTAGGTCGTTGAGTAGAGGTATGAACAGACGGTTTGTCTACTAGGGTTAAAGGCAAATGAGGACAAAAAAAAAAAGAAAAAAAAAAAAAAAAAAGGGGAGCCGTGGGCCGAAAAAGTTTGGGAACCACTGGCTCTAAGAGTATGATTGTGCCTCTCACAGGGATAAACCTGTGTTGTCTAGTGACAACCTTATATAGGGGACAGACGGGTGTCCAAAATTTGTTAGTACAGGTTAGTCTCCATTAATAAGGTTAGTTGGTATGACCCAAGTTCCGCAATTGGTTTAATTTTTGGGGGGAATACTACAATTTTTGTACATGACCAGGAGTTCGGAAGATTGGCTTAGTTATAAATTTGCCCGAATAGATTAACTAAACAATTTTTAAGCACAGACGCAAATGTAGTATAAAATCTCTGTGGGTATACAGTCTGTGCCAACCGATTTCCCCTTAGTAAGGCTGCCCATTGCAAGCACAATTTCCTCCCATTCTCGAGGCCCTTCCAATAATTCCTGTTCTCCTTTACAAAATGTATCCAGGGCAACTAAGTTCAAATAGTGCATTATGTTCCCCCTCCTCTGCCGAGTCACCTTCGTTGTACATATCTTGATAGAAACCTTGAAAAGCCGCCCTACTTCCACCAGAGTCAGATACCAACCCCCTCCTTCGATCTGTTATTTCCCAAACCTGACTTTGTGCATTTTCTACCCATGTTCTAATAGCCAATTGGTGACCTAGCTGCACTCGTACACTTTTTCCCTCCATACCGTATATTTATCTGCAGCTTTCTTTGCCGGAAATTTCAACTATTGCGCCTTTAGTGATGGCAACCCCCATTTGACTTTCAGCTATCTTATTGCTTAGCAGCGTTGCAGTGTCAAGTTTTTTTTCTTCTGCAACTAACACTGCATATCATTCTTCCAGTATCTCTTTCCTTCTTAGTTCTATTTAAGGTGAATTAGAGTCTCCCCCCTAATACCGGCCTTCAGAGATTCCCATACTACCTCAAGCAGAGCACTCCCGATATTATCTTTTAAGAAGATGGGGATCCATTCATTCATATATGTGCCGTATGCTTGATTAATCAGAAGACTGCGTTCGAAGCTCCAATGTGATTGTTTTCTCCTAAAGCCTCCATCCTTCATTTCTAATACTAAAGGATAATGGTCAGACATAACCCTCCGATAGCTTTCAATGTTACACACGTGTATAAATGCATGAGGAACCAGAAAAAAAAATCAAGGCGTGCGTGGGATTGATGTGGCGCAGAGAAATATGTAAACCCATATTCTGAAGGTTTCTTGGCCGGCCAAACATCCAACAGGCCATGCTCTTTGCCGAGCCCCCTTAATGAATGGAATACTTTAGGCTTCCTACCGTAATAAATATAGTGATCATCTAGGGACCACTTCACCGGAAGATTAATATTCAGGTCCCTGCAAAAAAGAATAGGAGAGGGACAAAGAACCAATTCATTCGCTAACCGATCTAATGGTCCTGGATCGTCAGAGATGTGTCCATATACAGAACATAACATGAATCTTTGTGTAATAGACTGAAATTCAGCGATAACACAATGTCCATACTTATCACTACACACTTGTTTAAAGTGGTCATATGAGCTAATATTGCGACTCCAGAGATACGGGTTCCCTACGATGTCCCCCCAATTAGTTTAAAACCAAGTGTATGCATTAATTGTATTTGTGATCCCTCAATATGCGTCTCCTGAAGGCAGATAATATCCGCGTTTAGGGTTTGCAGCTCTAACGCAGTTCTACTTTTCTTCCCATCATTCAGAGCACATATTAATCATTTCTATCCGTATTTTACTCCTATTTGATATTGATACTAATTTTCCTTTTAACAGGTTCTTCCCAGACAACCATCTGATCCATGTGAAAAGTCGCTTTGTGGCCCCCCCCCCCTCAAAGGCTCCTAAGCCTGTACTATACTGTTTTGGTCTGTTTAAATGTGTAGCTCCCCCCACCCTAACCACCCTGTGGACCCACATGGCCCCCCACCCCCCTCCCCCCACCACTACATGAGCAAACAGACCCCATTCCTATGTGAGGACTCCTGAAGAGTGGACCCACCGCCTGTCACCCTCTACTCCACCCACGATGAAGCATATGAACAAAACCAGGGATCTGAAAAGCCCGTTCTCACTAACATGCAGTACTTGGATCACTTTCCTTCCCGGTACATTTCTCTTATGAACATCTTTTTCTGTAGCTATACACTTCTCTAAGTGTCTAGAACATACATCCCCCTTTTTCTTTCTCCTTTTTCCTTTCCCCTCCCCCTTCCTCATTTGCTGCCAGTCATGGCGGGCCTACCACCCAACTCACTTTAGGTATTCCTGAGCCATTATTTTGGAGGTAAAGCTCCGGGCACGCCAGTTTATAATAACTTTCAGCTGTGCTGGATTTTGCAGGAATACTTCGGCACCAATTTTTTTAAAGGGACTATCAAGTTGTCTCATCCGCCAGCTCTGTTCAACAGTGGCATGCGCAAAATCCGGTCTGGTGAAAAATGAAATCCCTTTAAATTCCCTTTTGACATTAGGGTGAGCCAAATCATAAATTAACTGTCACGCCAGAAAGTTGCCAAAATATACTAAGATAACTCGAGGTTTCTCTGAGGCGTCCACAGAGTGTTTCTTTGCCATTAGGGGGAATCGATGGGCGCGTTGGACTTCAGAGTCCCAATTCCAATTGTGTTTTTCTGGAAATGCCCCTTTCAGAAGAGTAACTATAAATGATCTTATATCTCCTCCCTCAGCCTCCTCTGGAATCCCCAAGAATCATAAGTTGTTTCTACGTTGTCTGTTTTCCTGGTCCTCTAGCTTCCAAAGCATATCCGCAATCAGTGCGTCCTGCAAAGATTTCTGAATTTTCCACAGATTAAACTCCGTTCCTAGACCCTCCATTCTTTGTTCTATTTGCGTGATCCTCCCGCAGTATTAGAGCACGTTTTTAGTTTTATGATTAATCTTCATCATTTTTTGGACTCTAATCTGGCACAGCGACCTCCACTCCAAGTTTCTTTCTGCAATTGTTTAACAGACTGGAGGATTACTGCGATTGTGGATTCAACAGTTGATGTTTTGGGTGTTATTTCAGTTTTCCACTAAGCGCATACCAATTGTGTAGCTGAATAATCCCATTTCAGGTTCTCCAGAGAGGTACCTCCTGCACTCCCACCCGACCCCCTCTAAAGCTTTTCTCTACCTTTTTTTCCTTTTGGGCAGCTTCTTTTGCATTAAAATTGCGGGATTGTCCGGGGTAGTGTTAGTGGAGGAGTCTGATGACACATCGTCCATAGAGCAAGATGAGCTATTGCACGGATTAGAGAGATTTGACTCGTCTGTCAAGGAAATACATTTCTCCCCCCGTCAGGAGGCTTAGCTGCCTCTGCAAATTCTGCGACGTCCTGAGTTTCCTTCAGGATGTTGACCTCTGGGGATCTACAGATTTTTTGGGCCGAATTAATCGATTCTCCCTTGGACTTCAAGCTGCCCTCGTCGATTGACAAGTTTTGAATCTCTTGTTCTTCCTTAACATCATTCTCTTGTATTCTCTGCACTATCTGGTGCACAGCATGGACTTGGGTTAACGCCTTCACTGTTTCAACCCCCTCAGTCCTCGCTGGCCGGGCACCCAACCGGGTTAAGTCTGACTCATTCAGAGAAATTACATTCCTGGTATCTCCTCCTGCCTTAGAAACAGCACTGCCCTTATTTGCTACCCCAGGGTCAACCATAGAGTCAGTAGGGGGAAAACCTATTTGAAATCAGTGGCTGCGAAGCCCCAGTATCTCCACTTGTACAGCCGTTTGCTAGTCTTGTTATAGCTTTTTTTGCAGTTTGAGCACCCGGCTCAACCTTGTCTTTGGTGGTGTTTTCTCCTATTTTCTTACCCTCTCCTCCCCTGGGATCCTTAGATTCCTTACCGGGATCCTGACGTGCTGAAGAGAGGGCGGGGATAGCGGCCACATTGGTGGATGCTGGCTGTTTGGTTCCACGGCCCTGTGTACTTCTTGGGCAGAACGCTGACAAAGATAGAAGGGCCTTGGCCAGTTGAATGAAGCCCTGAATAGCCCCGGCGACCACGAGGAGTGCGAGCCTTGCGGTACCGCTGCGGCCACCAAACTCTCAGTTCGGCTCAGATGCGTGCTACACTTCTGCTCCGGCTGACTTGGCTTCCAAAGTCTGCTCCACCATGTATTCTCCGCTGTAGACGGCTAGTCGGGTGATCAGAGAGGTAAGTCGTGGGGAACTGCAATTCATCTCGCTCATACATTTTTATGACTTTCTGAAAATAAAAGCCAGAATATCCTAAAGTAGGACACTGCAATCCAGATATAATACTCTGCCTTAATTGATAGTATTCAGCTGGAGACACTGCCTTCAAAATTGATAAAATCCCTAATAGTCGTACCTCAAAAGCTCTTTTCCCAATTTAAGTGAAAGGGCTAAACGATGTGCTATCTTAAAACACAAATCCCTTCAGATGAAACGCAGAACTTGATTTGCAGTGACACTGTAGAACATGATTCTTCGATGTCTAACCCAACCAAAGTTTTTCTCTATGCATCTTTTACACTGGGCACCAGCAAACTCCATTGACTGCATGTAGCATATACAGACAAACGTTGGAACTGCAAGACTGCTAAGGGAAATGCTGGACCATGTGTTTTTTACCTGTACATAGTAAGTCAATATTGGAAAAGAATTGCTGTTCAACTCTAGCCAGATTTTTCAACATTGGCCATGGTCCTCCTCTATAGCCTTATGTAAATGACAATCGCCTACTGGATCTTTCAATTATTGCGATTAAAGTTATCCTTATACATTGGGAATCATCCACTCTCATCTCATACCATATCTAGTGGGCGTGGGTTACTTATGTACGAAGTGCACATAGCTCTCAAGACTCCCTCCCAGGGAACCCTAAAATATCTCGGAGGTTATGGCACTCATTGGGCAACTTTATTGTTCACAATCCTCTTGAGTAAATTATTGTGGCTTAGACAATACAGCCTATATTGTATAACGCTCTACCTCAATCATCGACAAATCTGCTTTCTGTCTTTTCTACTGTGGTCTCACCTCTGCATTATTTTATTGTTTTTCCTCTGGATACAGTGTTCATTTAATATTTAGAACAATTCAGATCACAACCTTCTGTGACAGATTTCCTTTAATTTGTACTTTTATATTGTTTCCATCTAAGTCAAACAGATTGGCTCCGAATAATTACAATAGAAGGTTCTTATGTGGTCTCTGTTAATAATATAATACAATCTCATAAAAATGTATTGAAATAAAAAAAAGCTTAACGATCTTTTTAATGTGATACATTGTAAATCAAAGATACGAAAACCTGCCTTATTTGTATTTTTTGCCTCTCAGATCTTTTTATTGATCCATATAGACATGGCATAATTTTCCCAGTGGCATGTAAAACTACAGTGTCGCCTAAAGGCTCACTGTGATTCTTGACTCCATATCATCTCCATGTGGTCTTTTTTTCCTTCAAGTTCAGGCACGTGCTTTACATTTGAAATAAAACACATAACCATCGTAATCGAGAACTTGAGTGCACACAGGAGTTTCAGCACTCAGCAGATCATTCTGTGTAGTGAATTGAGTGCCAGATTTGTAGTTTGAGGTCACTTATATTATTTTAATATCTCTATTTGAACTCATGTTCAATATGTCTTCTACGTGACCTAACAAAGAAAGGTGAAAGGCTTGTGTATGATTTTGGCCTTCTGAGGAGCTAGATGTGAAACTTCTCAAATGGCCCATGCTAATCAAGATTCAGATACAGAAGCATAGCAGTCTGGAAATGGGCGGAGTGTAAAGATACTCAACACATTTTGGAAGATGAAGTAGACAATTTTGATGAATTTTAGAGTGGATCCTTGGACACATGCTCATTTCTGTGGTTATTTTGAGTGTCAAGTCCTTGACACCAGTAAGACACACAAGACCTTCAGGACCCTGAATGAAGTGTAAAGGTCACAAGAGGTATGACTCTGCATTGAGACAGGCCCGTATTTTTCTTTTGGCCCAAAATGCTTGCGTTTATCCGATTGAATGTGCACAAGATCAAAGCACTGAATCAGAAAACCGACTTCCTTACATTTTTGCCACTCTGACCCGTTTTGTGACACCCTAATTAGTGACTAGATTTAAATGTGGCAACATATTACTGTGTGTTCTGGATCACTTAATGAGAATTATCTGGGAGGCGAAGAGAAAAACATATCATTGAATACTCTGCTCAGTAAATTGTGAATGCTAAAAGGTGACATTACAAGAGTTTAAGACACTTTCTGAAGCCTGAGGCACGCAGCATCAAAATTAGAAATTTGAAGGCACTCCTTGGGAACAGACTAGCGAAAATAATGTGTTGGCTAAGTTGACACACTCAATCAATACTTGTAATGAGAAAGCGCTTTGGACCTTAATTTGGCGGTGATCAGGGACTTTTCAACGCCCGAATGATTTGTAAATCTCAAATGATAAATGGGCCTCCCATATTAATGAGGTGTATTCATCGAACATCCTTACCCCTCAAGTTTGTAGAGATCCCTATATGTTGACTCTAAAAATATCTCAGGGGGAGATAACTCTAATTAACAGTACCTGCCCGCCGAAAGCCACAGGTCCAAACTGCATTCCGTTTGATTTAGTCAAACTTAATGCTCCATTCTGGAGTTCACTCCTGTCTCACCTATTATCAGTTGTGCGTTCTATACATAAGAATGGCTCAAAACAAGATCCGAAAAATTGACTAATTGCCCTCCTGGATTTTGAGGGAAAACTCTTCGCAAAATATTCACTAAATAGTCTAGTGAAGCGGGCTATGGATCAGGGCTTAATGCCACTAACTCAACCAGGTTTTCATCCACGATGCTCTACAATCGATAATATTGTTGCATTGTCCCTTCTTGCGAAAAAAGCGCTAAAGAATAACACAACCCTTTGTTTGGTTCGTGGACTATTCCACAGCCTTTGACGAGGTTGATCGCAATCGACTCTGGAATAAGCTTAGAAAATGGGAAATTGATCCTCACTCTTTCACTTTTTAATTGTTATACTCTGATACATGAATGGTCTTCAATAGGGCTGTGTATTGGCTCCACTTTTATTATCATTGTATATAGCCGACTTGCTTGAGTTTCTTAATTGAGAACAAGCATTGCCTCCAAAATTGTGAATGCATGGGATTACCCATCTGGCATATGCCGGTAATTTTGTTATTCTTTTGCAAAAGCTGAAAGGACTGCAACATCTAAGTCAAGTAAATTAATTCAACCTAGTCAATTCACTAACAGCAAATTATTTTTTAAACCGGTCAGCCTTAGGGTGGTATTCCCCCAAACGTTTTGCCTCCTTACCTCCAATTTTTGTTGGCCTTAGGACTCTGTGCACTGTGCCACTGCTAACCACTGCTAAAGTGCTTGTGCTCACTCCCCTTAACATGGCTTAATTGGCAAGACTAAGGGTCCCCCAGAACACAAAAAGAATATTGGAGCGGGACAGGGAAAGCATATGAATAAAGGACAAAAACACACCTCCAAATCGCTGCCCTATAAATATTCAAACACAACACATATCTTTTATCTAGAATTTATCCATATTATGAGTCTTTATTTTTTCTTATTAATGCAAGTATTTAAAAAAACAGTACCTAATACAAAAATAGAAAGTGGTAGAGGACCGTCTCACCCTCAGCCACTAATATGCATAAATCACGCAACTTTTATGTTTACAATTCATCCCATACATACCATCAATGCCTCTTTAGCATAGACTCAATATATATATCGCATAGTACATTCCAAAAAACAACAAATTATCTTGTACACATGGAAAACATCTCCTTAGTCATATGCACCTCATAGTTGATCAATTTGTATACATATACCAGTATTCTCAGATCTGACAGGTATAAGTATGTATTTCTAATATACGGAGCAATATGTAACAAATGGTGTAACATTTATCCTACCAAATAATCTTCCTCCATGTCAGAAAGAATCATAGGGCCGGTTGCTGTGTAATTAAAAGGTTGGATCTATACTTTTAATTTTAACATGCCCTAGTTTTAAAGTCCTAAATTCGTTTTTCACTTCTGTGAGGCCTACCCCATCCATAGGATAACATTGGGGATTTCTTATTACATTTAATAAGCTGTAATTCCTAATTGAGAGGAGGTTGATATATCATGCTTGGTACCTATGTAATTTTAATGATAAACCCGCTTTAATGTTAAAGACAGGTATTTCATTACAATTTTGAAAATGTCACTTTTAGAAAGTTGGCATTTTCCTGCCCTTAGCCTTTTGTGCCTGCAGCCTGTCTTGGGTCACATGACTGGGTGTAGCTGACAGACTTTGTGAATGCCTCCCAGACAGTCGCATACAATACAGGGATTAGGTGTACTTCAATAAGCCGTCTCCTGGGAGGATGGGGGAGGAGTGGAGCTTAGGAACACAACCCCACTTACACCTGCATAGCCTGTGCTTTGCCTTCACACGAAGGGCTTAAAGACCCTGTATTGTCACTGCATCCAGCTTGGAGTCACGAAATTCCACACACTTCAAAGAACCTTCCCAGAAGCGTCTCCCGCCTTACAGAAAAAGGGCACCTGGGTATAAATATAGACCCCCTGTTCACTACTGGATCTGCAGAAGGATTCTTAGAGGACTGCCTCCTACTGTGCACTCTGCCAGACTGCGGTTGTACCTGAAAGAACTGCTTTTCTGCCTGTGGCTTGCCTTGAAAATTCAAAGGTGAGCCCTGCTGTTGAGCCCTACATCTTCATCTGCACCCAGGACTACCAGAAGTGACTCCCAAGAGCTAGTTTGCTGGCCTCCTGTTCAGAGCCACAGGGATGTAACAGGCTCCCATCATCTTGAATCTGCACCTGGACCCAGCCTGAGTAAGTCCTGAACCACCAAGAGGTGTCCCACCAGTCCTGGACCCTTGCCTGTGGTGAAAAAGGGTCCCTAGATAGCCAGTTTCTAAAACTGAGAAATTTGCCAAAAAGGGCTCTGAGAACCAGGAGGAGACTGGGGCCAACCTACTCACCTATCCGCTTGAGGTGCATTGCTGGTTGGATTGACTTTGCAGCTTTTCCTGCGACGTTCTTCTCTGCAGCAGCAAATCCGTTTCAGTGGTCCTTTGCCAAATGGGTATCCGATCTTGTGGCACGATCTTTGGCTACAGCCCTCGGTTTCGTCCCAGTGGAGTTTTTTGGCTTCCATTTTGGCGACTAAGTCCGAATGTAGAAATCTTCAATGCAACTTCAACCCAATGCCATCCGACGACGATGCTCCATCCTCAAACACCTGCTGCAGCCTTCACCCGCTGAACTTTACTTTCTCAGACATTTTTCTTCAGGAATTTCAAAGTCGGAAAGTAAGTGCTGACCAAACCCAATCCTTTCTCGTATCCGAGATGCGCTCCATCGTGGTCGGCCTTAACTTCTGACTTCGACCCGGTCTTGTGCGACTAGATCTCAGCGGTTGTTGCTTTGATCTTTTAGGTGCTACTTTAAACCTTAAACTTGAAAATTTCTTAATTCTGATTCTAGTGATTGGATTTTTGTCAATTTGGTGTCAAATAATTTTTTTTAATGAACTATTTTTCTAAATTGTGTTGGGATTTTTCTTGTGTTTTCACTTCATTACTGTTTGTGTGCTGCATAAATACTTTACTCATTGCCTTCTTTTTGTGCTAAGCTATTCAGGCTTAAGCACAGGTAACTTTTTGTGGTTCACCCTGGAAGGGACAGTGGCTGTTGGTTGACCCGGGTTCCGACACCACTCAGCTAACAATCCATTTTCTCACATTATTCTAAAATATAAATCATGGTGTTTGGAAAGAAAACAAAACAAAAAATGTTGGGAAAGTGGCGATGCTGTAATGAAAACGGTCAACCAATATGATTATCTGGGAGCCTCAATTAATACCAGGTTATCCTGGATGAATCATCTTGCAATCAGGAAGCTCAAATCTACTATTAACACCAAATCAGTAATGAGATTTGCCAAAATATTTGGAGGTAGAGCTAGAGACTCCTCTCTAAAAGCCTTAGGAATGAAAAATCTACATGCAGTGCATCCGTCAACATCGGCTCCCAATCACTATCATCAGGCTGTAGTTGAATTTAAAGTCTTTATCATTGCTCCTAGTTGGAGCTACTGTGAATTATCTGTGTTATTGTGCCAGGTGCAGATCCCACCACCCTGAAATCCTTAATTTACCTGGAACTTAAAAAAATTAATAAAAAAAAAAAAACTTAAATAATATGGAACTGAATCTCATCATTAAATAAGGTAATTAAAATACATGATTTATCAGTCTTTGAGACTTTAGCCTAATTATGTCTAGCAGCACAGAAAAGTATTTTAAGGAAGACCTATTTTTTGATAAATGGGAGAAAGATTTAGCCTCATTTAAAAAAAAAAAAACGAACAATGATCTGGTATTTGAATCTTATTTATCGTTGCAACAGGAATATATTAACTCTAGTCTGCAAGATGCGATAAAAATGGAATACGAGATTCCGATTGTTCTATATACCTACCCACGAATTTGAGAGGTCTTGGCGTTTGCTCCTACAAGGGAAGAGTATATGTGGCTAAAAAGAGGAAACCCCTTAGTCACTTATGTATTTGCCCGAAGCTGTTGCCTCTGAGGAGATTTCATCTGCAAAGTCTTTTAAATGATGTCAGTATAAGATCAATTTTAAGAGGCAACTAGATACTGTATTTTTATTTTATAAATCTTGATTTTATTAAATTAATTAAATGTTTTAGTCTTTATAAATGCTAAGAAATTGTAATTATGTCAATTTTTTTGTTTTCGAAGTTCATTTTGATAATTGTGGAGTGATTATTTTTATTAATGCAATAAAACTATGTACCTATCATTCCGTTTTTACAGAAGGGCAAGTTTATGGCAGCCTTCAATCTAGAGGGCCCCATCTTTCGAATTCTGTCGCACAAGAAAAAAGTTAATTGATGAAAGTGTTGTCCTTTCCAAAGTTCCAGAAAGGCAACAACTGAACAAGTACATCTGTGCTTTTGAACTTCACCCTGAACTTTACTAACTAGATGGAATTACAGTCAACACAAGATATTGCCAGGTGCTAACAAAGACACAATATGGGCTTTAGCTTACTCCCTAGCAACCTGTAGTAAACTTTCAGAATAAAAATGTCAATTAAAGTACTTTAGGTAAGAACTGTGGAAACATTTCTTTGGATAATGTCATATTTCATTGGTTGCCATTTATTGGTTTTCACTTGAGGAATACTGATATTTTGGTCCTAGCGAATTGGGTGTCTAATATGGTGAATGTGTAAGAACCTGTGAAGGCTAAACTCATTTTGAAGTCCAATCCATGCTGTGACCTTAAATGGCAGGTAGCTCACATGAAGAACATTAAAGCTTTCCTAGTCTGTTCATATGTCAAGATTGTTCTGGTACAGACAGTCAAGTCAACATAACTAACATTTACTATACTCAAAAACAAAGAGGCACTCCAACCCTTCAACAGTCAAAGCTATCTCATAGCATTTATCAAGGCACTGCATAGAAATGAACATGGTGGCAGGATGCCTCCCAGTAATAATGAATGGTCTAGGGAAATAACCCACTTTATCAAGTTTTCCGAGAGTAGTCCCAACCAATAAAAGTTATTTTAGCTACTTCAGCCTCCCACATATGGTATTAGACTAACTTTGTTCCTGAAAGCAGCGACTTCTTCAATTGAAATCCATCAAGGAGTTAGCAGGTATGGACTTGTGGTCTAAAGTCACTTCTAGCTTCTTTATATTACCTACTGGTTGAGCTGATACACTAGTGCTATAGAAAAAAGTTTATACTTAAGGTAGCTTTATTGATACAATACGTTCCTGATACGAGTTTGTGAACACTCAGGATAGAAAGAACCGATCATAAATGTTCATTTGGAATTGACAAAATGTCCCTAAAATTGCTATTTAAGGTTGTTTTTGCTTTTCATGCCAACCAAACCATTGAGTGGCCAGAATTCTTTACATGCCCTCAGTTACCAGCGGAAAGAGCGCAAAGCTACTGGTTGATAAAAAAAAGTTTAGAAAACTAAATCTGCTCTTTTGTGGGGGGAAGTACTCTTGTAAAGGCAAGCTGTGGGCATGTGAATGTCCCCTGCATGGTATGCTGGGATATTCCCTTGCGCGAAGTTCCCAACTGCATGTTTATCAGCTAACCTAACTTTTATTTTGGCTCTGGTGTCGCGGTAATCTAGCGTTTGCTCAGAGGCCTTAGAACGGTCCCTAACTAAGCATGGCCTGGACTTGTCCTGTGACCTCGAGCATGCCCTCATTGCATAGACTGTTGTCCCTGTCCTGGGTATAACTCATAAAGGCGCGGTGGCACCATAACATGCTTTTAGAACAGATCAGTAGTGGAACAAACCTTTTTATCTGTGTCACTGAGAGCGAGGCCTACTTCTCCCACTTGACTAAAATTCCATTCTTATGTGTATATACAGACCCTTGCTCTGGCATTCTGTGTATTTCAAGTGCGTTCGCATGTATAGTGTGGGTAAACGTGTGGTTATGAAATGTACATGTTAGTGAGCCTGAGGCTCCATGAGGTGTGAGGACTGTGCTCCCAGACAGTGGACGTGGATTGACTGCATTCCTCTAGCTGAAGGGCTAATGTCCTGACATGAAATGAGGAGGATGAAGACTAGGCTTCCTTTAGAAATTCTCGGAGGTTCTTTATTAGCAAGGAGTTGCTTACTCTTCTTGATTACTGACATTTGGTAAATCGGTGGAAGGGGTAAGGGGTGAGTGAGATGGCAGTTTCTATTGTAAGTGGTGAGGAAGTTTCCTAAATGAAGTTGCCCTTTTTAGGTCGAAGCCTACCTGACAGTGCAGCGGTCTGGTTTGCTAAAGACATCTTGGTGACATTCAGAATGCTTCCCTGGGAATGCATTCTGCTCATTCCTTACCATTGGCTTTGTGGTTTGTTACTCACATTTTCTGGCCCATTTGTTTTAGGCTGCCCAGTTTGAGTTTGTCCGTCCCAAGGAGTAAAGCCTTTTCACACTACCTCCCCTTGTTTTCTTCCACAAGTGCTACTTTCTGTAAACAGGCCTGTAATTCTTGTTCTTATCTTATCACATTTGCTGTGCATTTAACTACAGAGGTCAAATGTCCGGTTCTGTTGAGGGAGCTTAGTGCTGGCTTTTCTTTCTCCGACTTCAAAGTGATAGGATTTAGGACAAGCTTGCTGGATACTGGGGGTAGGCAATGGCTTTTTTCTAGCACAGCACAACAGTTAAGTTAAATGTGCAAATAGTTAAGAATATATCAATTAGAAAAGTACAAACGAAGCACATTTTTTCCTAATTCTGAAGTTTTGAAAAAAAAATACTTTAATCTGATCAAAACAAATCGGTAAACTAGGTAATGCCATTTCCACACATTATCATTTGTTCAATGTATATTTTTATTATTAAAACTGTTCAAATGTAATGGTCATTTCAATAGAAAATATTTTCTGTAATGGCAGTGCACTACCACACCATGCATACTCCACTCCACTCTACTCTTCACCACTCCACTGCACTCTACTATGCACAACACCACACCACTGCACTCTACTCTACGCCACACAACTCTACACCACTGCACTCTACGCCTTTCTACTCCACTCTACGCCAATACACTCTATGCCACTCTACATCACTGCACTCTTATCCACTACACTCTACACCACTCCAGTCTAGGCCAGTCCACTCGACAAAACTCCCCTCTGTGCCACTGCAACACTGCACTCTCTGCCAATACACTCTACGCTAATGCACTCCACTCTGTACCCCTCCATTCTACGCCACTCTAATCGACTCTGCAACCCTGCTCTCTATGCCACTGCACTCTACATCACTTTACTATATGCTATTACACTCTACGCCACTTCACTCTACCCTGCACCACTCACTTCGCTCTACCCTGCACCACTCACTTCGCTCTACCCTGCACCACTCACTTCGCTCTACCCTGCACCACTCACTTCGCTCTACCCTGCACCACTCACTTCGCTCTACCCTGCACCACTCACTTCGCTCTACCCTGCACCACTCACTTCGCTCTACCCTGCACCACTCACTTCGCTCTACCCTGCACCACTCACTTCGCTCTACCCTGCGCCACTCACTTCGCTCTACCCTGCGCCACTCACTTCGCTCTACCCTGCGCCACTCACTTCGCTCTACCCTGCGCCACTCCACTTCGCTCTACCCTGCGCCACTCCACTTCGCTCTACCCTGCGCCACTCCACTTCGCTCTACCCTGCGCCACTCCACTTCGCTCTACGTTGCACCACTCCACTTCGCTCTACGTTGCACTACTCCACTCTACTTTGAAGCAATCCACTCTAAGCCACTTCACTCTGACACTTCTCTCCACCACTCCACGTCACTGCACTATACTCTCCACCACTTTACTCCGTGCCGCTGCTCTCTATACCACTCTACTCTACATTTACTCTACAGTACTGCACTCTCTGCCACTGAACACTGCCACTCTACTTTGCACTCTACGCCACTGCACTCTGCATCACTTTGCCACTGCACTCTGCCAGTCTACGCCACTCTACTATACTCTGGTCCACTGCACTCTACGCCACTGTATTCTACACCACTGAACTCTATGCCAATCTACTCTGCACCACTCTTTACACCACTGCATTCTTTGACAATGCATTGTACACCGCTGAATTCTATGCCGCTGCACTCTACACCACTAAACTCAGCAACACTCTGCCAATGCACTCTACAGCAGCCCACTCTATGCCACTACACTGCCACTGTAGTCTACTGTGCACCACTGTACTCAGCACCACTACACTCTACGCCACTTTGTGCCACTGCACGCTATGCCACGCTACACCACTACACTCTACGCCACTCCTTGCTCTGCACTACTGCATTCTTTGCCTGTGCACTCTACACCACTGCACTTTACGTCACTCTTCTCCGCATCCCTCACTGCACTCTGTGCCACTACACTCTATGGCACTATAGTCTACTCTGCACCACTCTACGCCACTGAACTCTATACCGCTCTGCTCTACACCACTACACTCTCCCCACTGTACTGTATGGCACTCTACTCTGAACCACTGCACTGCGAGCAATGCCACTATACTCTGCAACACTCTGTGCCAATGCATTCTAAACCAATCCACTCTACGCCACAACTGTATGCCCCTTTACACAACTCCTCTATGCGCTCCACTCTATGGCACTCTACTCTTCGTCGTTCCACACTCGCACTCCATGCCGCTCTCCTCAACTAACTTAGCCATGCTGAACAGCAGCCACTCTGTTGTACAATATGGCTAAAGCATATTTCTAAAGCCGATTGCTCTTGCCTAGGCAAGACCTAGGTGCTGTGCCAGTGCTTTTTTTCTGTCTAGATTACTTCGGTTAGGCTAATTAAAATCAGATGCAGAAACCTTACACCTTTTTATTCCTTTGTTGTGGCTGCTTCAGATTGGAGTGGTGAGCAGCCTGAGGAGAAAACTTGAAAGGAGAACCATCCCAAAGCTGTTCTACAGTTTGAGACAGTGGATTGCACATCCCTGGTGTAGAAGTTGTGTATAAAAGTCGGACCCAAATTACCCCAGTTAGTTAAAGTTTCAAGTCACTTATGACCCGAGAAGGGATTGCTCTGCAGGTTATTCAAAGGACTGCTTTGCAGCCTGAACTGGTGGCTGCATGACAGCCGGTCTCCCAAAGATGATGGGGCATCACCTGAAGTATGCATTTTCTTCCAGAGGAGCTGTAGATTTATGCTGCATCATCTAGAAGCTGTCAGCTGAAAGAGAGAATAAAACTGCCTGGCCTTGCAGAGACTTCCAGTAGGAGAGAGGTCCAGCATGTCCCTGGTGTCTGTGGGACATCCAGAGAAAGCGGTCTGCATGAGAGTGAGCTAGGGAGCACCCATTTGTCAAGTTAGCCCCCCTAGTCTTTCATTCTGGTTCTATGGTAGCTGCAACTGCTGTGATAGTCATGGGTCCATTATTCATGCAGCTGCATGGCTGTTATAGACCCATTCAGGGCTAAGCTGTGTGGTCATCAAAGGTCCGGCCAGTGCTTCACCTACCGGTCCAGTTGGGGCAGCAGCTGCTGTGACCACCCAGGTACCAATCCGTGCTGGAGACTATACTTGGCCCCGGTGGGGCCGCATCCATTGGAGACCCCTGAGGCCGGCAGCCGTGCTGACGTTACAGACACTCAAAGAACTGAGGCTGTGTGGACATGCGGATGAACACAGCCTGCACCCGGTTTCCCCCAGAGATTCAGTGAAGTTGCTTCTCACCATGGTCCCTGCGGTAGATACACTGGAGGGCCACATGAGCCTCCAAGGGCCGATCGATGACTTGAACCTGCCATGTCAGTACCGCAAGAGACTGGAATGAACACCGAGTATTTGACTGTGAGAACAAAAAGCTACACCTATTCTTGCCTCTCTGTATACTTATTTCTCAGATTGTGGGCCACCTGTAAAGGAGTAGTAGAGAGGGATTGTGGAGTGTGTAGTTCCATGAAGAGGAATCCACTCGGGGATACTAACGTGTAAAACGTATTGCATCTTGTAATATTTAGTACTATTGTGTGATGAAAAGTAATTTATTTTTCTGTAAAGACAGCACTGAGCTGGACATAGTCATTTTTGTCTCTGTTGGTTAATCGTTGAATGCTGAGCTCGAGCATACCACACTGCCTCCCTGAGAAACTGGTGACTGCTCACCCTCGGTATCCTAAAAGTCCGCTGCGGAAGGGGTTGTACTTGGCCCAGTTTGCAGCGCCATAATAGGACTGGCCCCAAGACACGAGTGACAAATGATCTACAGCTCACAGGGCTGGGTCCTAGTATCCCCTGTCTACCTTGTGACCCTCCAGAAATGGGATTTGAGCCAATCATTACAGTTTGTACAATGTACCGCATACCAGTTACATCTTGACTAATAAATGGCTGCCAATAAGATGAAATTACTAGAAAGAACACTTTGACCTGGGCATTTTTTATGAATCTAGCTTAAGATGTATGTGAAGCACTATAATGTTTCTGAATGTTCACATTTTGGCATTGCAATGATGAATATAAAATTCAAGAATCTGTAATAGGACATTCATTGCCATGTTATGTTTTTGTTTTAATGCTCCAACGAAAGTCACCTTGAAGTGAAGCTGATTCTTGCTTAAAGCTAGTCGGATTTGCCTACAAAAAGACCTCTTTACTGTAACTTCAATCATTTAGCCGGTTGCATAAATTTGAGTCTATGGCCCACCAGGTTTCACTGAGAAGTAATGGAGCAACAAGCAGCATTTTCAAATGCGGCCACATCCTTAATGTGCACATGTATACCTCATAAACTACCTTAAAACCAAAAATTAAATCCAGAGTTGCTGTTGAGGCGAGTGGCATAATAGGCTTAAGGTGTTGCAAGTATTGTAATTTTTTGCACAGCTTGTGAATCTTTAATCTAAATGCATTGCACATCTATTGTTAAGTATTGACTTTTATTGTAAGACCTGATCCGCTTGCTATTTCTCATCGGCTGAGTTATTAATTTCTCCACCCTCTGCAGTGGACTCCTGAAGGACGACGCTTAGTCACTGGAGCATCAAGTGGAGAGTTCACTTTGTGGAATGGTCTGACATTTAACTTTGAAACCATTTTACAGGTTAGTGTCATTATCTGACCATAGATGTGCTTCAAGCGCTCCGTTGGGTGTGTTAAAATGATTGTGCCTGCCAGTTGTGCTGGTTGTTAGCATGTTGTCCAAATCACTGTGCAGATTTCTTTCCTTTGTTCTTTTGGTATTCCCCTACATGCCCTCCTACTAGTGAATTTCATATATGAACCATTTTTGCATCGATGGTGTGGCTTTTTAATGTTCCCATGTATTGTCATGTAGCCCCAAATTTCTTTTGAACCAGATGATGAGACTCCTAGTGTATGCCTTTGCTAGTGAGAATGTTCTGCATCCTGCTGTGCAGCAGTGCAAATGGTGTTTTTTTCTGTCCGGATTCGAGACTGTAATTCTTTTTTTAAATCTCCTACTAATGTTGAGTATTAACATCCTTCATTATGGAAAACAATTTTCTCTTCCTCATAATATGTACTCTCATTCTGTTCATTTCCACCCTACTTTACCTCTGTCACAGGCTCATGACAGTCCAGTGAGAGCCATGACCTGGTCGCACAACGACATGTGGATGCTGACGGCAGATCATGGTGGATATGTGAAATATTGGCAGTCCAACATGAATAATGTGAAGATGTTCCAGGCACACAAGGAGCCGATTAGAGAGGCCAGGTTTCTACCAAATCTACCATTTTATGTAGTGTATATTGGCCTTTCTGGCCTCTGCTCCATGTGTATTTTGGGGGACGGCACACTATTTGGTCATAGACAAGCCTGTCTCTGTAGCAGTCTAGTCATTGCCTCTTTTTTTGTACCGGTTTTGCCTCTGTCATGTGCCTGTCATGTACTTTTCTTCCAGATTTCATGCTGGTTTAATTCCTTTGTAGTGACCTTGTGTATGATCCATTTTCTGCATTCTGTAAGCCGAGAATATTTCATTCCAAATAAAAGATTTAGTTTGATGGTAACTATCCAAACTCTGAATAAAATATACAGCATGAAAATAAAAAATCTTTTTCCAGAATAAAAATCTTGCAGCATTCTCACAAAATAAAAGCTAAATAAAGTGAAGTCCTGCATTGCAGCACAGGTTGGTGATTGAGGACGATCTCCCCATACTGCTTTGGAATGCACCAGGATCTGACCCAATTCATGCGAATCAATGAATTACAGTTGAACAGAGTGTACCAACGCATCAACATGCCACCATTTGTGATGATTCCAATATTTGGCAATCCTTACACTAAAGAGGTTCCTCTAATTTTTTGGGGAATTTAGTTATTGCATGTGAATCGACACAACTGCATAGGCCTTTATATGAGAATGAAGATTTTATTCTATTGCCATGCAGCTTTCCACTCAAGTAGAATGTTGGCTGGGAAACCATGGAAGATTACACCTTGATAGATGAGGACATTGCAGTTTTTCTAGAGGTCAATTCAGCAGAAGAAAGGAAAAAAAGACTTCTTTAAATCCGCGCTACAACTCCTAATCTGTTTTCACCATCTTAGGTCGTGGAACATCTGACTCATACTGATAGCTTCGGTTTTTTATTTATGTCTCCTGTTGACCTCTAATGTTTGTTGTTTATCTGTTGTGCAGTCCTCTTGAGACGTCAACATATGGTTGTATTCATGACCTGGAGCAGGCTGAGTGAAGACTGATGTCCTAGAGCATGGTTGCAATTTTGCCTCCATTAATGCTGAGGTAGATGTGGACCATCAGTTGTTGTACATCATAGGAACCTTCCATGAAATTGTAGCAGTTTTCCAGGTTGTTTGCTATCCTAAGCTAAATGTGGGCGTTGGGCAATATGGAGGCTCTTTAGAGTGATTGTGGGTGAAGCCATAGAGTGGATGAGGAGGGCTGGTGAAAGAGTAGTAGTAGTAATTGTTTATTTCGTATTTTCAATCCGTAAAAGATACATACGCAAGAAAAAACACAAATATCATAAATACAATGGTCAAATTGAATGAACATTGTTATAAAATCCAGTTAAAATATTCTGATAGACTTAATTATACTACAATTCAACTGTTCAACTTCAACAACAATTCAACTTTTAGTGGACTTGCTCCTTTCACAGCGCAGCTCCGTCTAGTAGCTGCTGCTGTCACCGTTGCTGCTGCTGACCCGGAGGTCAGGAGTTCGAGGCCCTCCTTCACCCACAGGCCCCTGCCTACGACTCATCCCTGGTGGTCTAGTGGCAGAGCGTCTCTACTCTGCTGCTAGGACTGCCCTTCTGTCTCTTTCTGCTTTTTCTGTTTCTGTTTTTTCTGTCTCTTTGCTTTTTCTGCCTCTGCCTTTTGGCTTTGCCTTCCTTTCCTTTTTCTGCCTGTTTTCCCCTTCGTCGCCCCTGCGGCACAGCTCCCTCAAGTGTCCCTCCCTGCTCCCCTGTTTTCCTGCCTCCCAGCTGTCCAGCCCCCCCACAGCACTACTTAATGGCGGCCGCTGTGCGGTTAAAGTGCAGTCCACTATACTTTTAGTGGACTAGCTCCTTTCAGAGCGCAGCACCATCTGGCAGCTTCTGCTATCACTGTTGCTGCCGACCCGGGGGTCAGGAGTTCGTGGCCCTCCTCCACCTGTGGGCTTCTGCCTGCGCCTCATCCCTGGTGGTCTAGTGGTCGAGCGTCTGCTCTGCTGCTAGGGCTGCCCTTCTGTCTTTCTGCTTTTTCTGTCTCTTTCTGCGTTTTCTGTCTTTCTGCTTTTCTCTTTTCACAATTGTCTGCCTCTGCCTTTTGGCTTTGCCTTTCTTTCCTTTTCCTGCCTGTTTTCCCCTTCGTCACCCCTGCGATCCGCCAGTGTCCTGTATTTTCCCACCTCCCAACTGTCCAGCCCCCCCTCCGCCCCCCCTCCCCGCAGCACTACTTAATGGCGGTAGAGAGTGCGCCGCTGGTGTGCAAAATGCAAGCCCGTCTGCGCCCGTTCGCGCCTCGACTGTGCCCAGCGCCTGGGACCCTGATTCTCAGATCTTTCAGCGCTATGACACCAGTACTCTCCTCGCCCTCAATCCTGGATACCACGCCGCCTGCCACCTAGCGTCACCGAAGACCCTTCGCTTGCTGTAACTGCAACTATGACTTCACCTACACCAACATGCCAGCTTCTCCCGCCGCCCAGCTGACCAACAGTTCACCCAACCGGCTCAACTGCATCCTCCTCAAAGTGCGATCCCTCCACAAACACGCCACAGAAATCTGGGACCTCCTCAGCGCGATCTCTCCTGACATCGCTTTCCTCACCCAAACCTGGACTAACTCCTGCTCCGGACCAACCATCGCCGTCCCCGACGGCTACAAAATCACCTGCAAGGACCGCCCAGGAGGAGGCATTGCCATCGTCCACAAGAACACCCTCCGACTGACCACGCACTCCAACGACCCAACGACTACCATGGAACACCTCCACTTCCAGATCCAGACCAACACCATAGTCCGCGGCACCCTTGTCTACAGGCCTCCGGCCCCCGACCGCCCTTCACTGATGCCATCGTAGACCTCATTGCACGCCAGGCTCTCGCATCCACAGACTACGTCCTACTCAGAGACCTCAACTTCCACATGGACAACCCCAGTGACCAGAAACCCACCTCTCTACTTGAGAACCTCGCCAACATCTGACTAAAGCAGCTAGTCACCGCACCGTCCAAACAGCCAGACTTATGCTTGACCCTGTCTTCTCCTCCAGCTGGAACATCAGCTGCAGTCACACCACCAGACTCTCCTTGACTAACTACCACTGCGTGCATGTTGCCTTCGCCACACCCACCGTACACCACTGTCCTCCTTGCCCCCCACCGTCGCAGCTGGATCAAGGCTACTAAAGAACTTCTCGACTCCCTCAGCACAACCACTCTGCCAACGGATGCCAACACCACAGCACACAACTTCCACCGATGGATCTCCAATTGCGTTGAAACTCTGGCACCCCTCAAGAGGAGACCAGGCAAGCAACACTCCAAGAAAGCCAGCTGGTTCACTCCCGCCCTCCACGCGTCCAGACGCACCTGCAGACTACTTGAGAAGAGATGGAGGAACAACAAAACCCCAGACACCCACGCAACCTTCAAATCCGCCGTCACTGCACACCACTTCCTCCTCAAAACCATAAAAAAACGGCCTTTAAGACAGAATCCACGCCAACGCACACAACAGCAGAGAACTCTTCGCCATCGTCAAGGAGTTTGGCAAGCCCACCAGCGAGTCCACAGACATCCCACCCTCCCAAGACCTCTGCAACAAACTCTATACCTTCTTCCACCACAAGAACAGGTAGATTTAAGATCGCTTTGACACCCTAGACCCTGCCACTACGCCCGCCACCACTGCACGCAACCCCTCCGCACCCCAACAGACCGTACTCAGCTGGACCTTGCTCACAACAGAGGACACACTCAAGACCATGAAGAGCATCCACTCAGAAGCCCCGTCCGATCCTTGCCCGTACCACATCTTCCACAGAGCAGCCGCCGCCATCGCACCCCTTCTTCGCCGCACCATCAACTGGTCCATCAAAACCGCCACCTTCCTTGACGACTGGAAATGCGCAGAGATCATCCCCCTGCTGAAGAAGCTGTCCTCATACCCGATAGACCACAAGAACTTCCGACCTATCTCCCTTCTCAGCCAAGATCATCGAGAATGTCATCAACGCCCAACTCTCAGAGGTCATCGAAGTTAACCACGTCATGGACACCTCCCACTCTGGCTTTCACGGCAACAACAGCATGGAGACCGCACTCTTTGCCGCCATGGACGACATCCGCGTTCTTCTCGATTGGGGCGAGACCACAGCCCTCATCCTACTTGGACCTCTTGGCCACCTAAGTTACTTTCCAGACCAAGGAGGGGGTGTAGTGATTTCCTTTTGGGCCCACTTTAGTTCTCCCTTAGTTACGTGTATTAGATGATTTAGGCTGCCTCAGCTTTGTACAGTCATGCTGTAATGTTATTTGTTATTTAGTAACTTTTCTTGGGATTCAGCCTGAACATTTTGTACAAGGTCGAACAACATGGTGTACTGATTTCTTGTGCCCGGTCAGCAACATCTCCTAAAGTTTTTTTTAGACCTAACACGGGAGCACAGCTGCAGTTTTCCAACACAGTAGTTCTTATCATATAAACTGTGCCTCGCCCCCTTGAGGGGCAGAGAGGAGAATTCCAGCAGAGAGGTCTGTCCCTGGAATGGATGCAGAAGCCTTGTGTAAACTGAGTTTACATGTATGATGCGGACCAACTAACTACACACACCAGGTACGGGGTCTGTTGCTAATCCCAGAGATCACTAATCTATCCATGTGCTCACATAGTGAGGGTAGGCCTAGACAATTATATCCGATAGAGACATCTAGCTGCAGATTCCTTAACTTTGAACTCCCAGGCATCAGGCTGGATCCAGAAGATTTTTGATAACAGTACCCCTGCTCTCCGGTAAATGGTGTCGGTTGGCTCCGTGTGACGCTCGCGTCATCAATATAACCGCCACTCTGGTGCGCTGACGTCCGTTTTTTCTTTCCGCGTCACCCAGCACAGATCCGTCGAAGAAAGCTAACACACTCATTTGCCAGACTTTTTTGACTCCTTTTGTTGTGTAGGGATGCCTAGCAAGAAGACCTCTTGGTTCAAGCCGTGCAGTGTCTACCACTGTGCCATGTCGGTTACGGACCCCCACCTGGTGTCTCTATGGTGCCTAGAGCGCGACCACGACACAAAGTCGTGCTCCATCCGCCAGGCCATGGCGCCGAATGCTTTGAGGGAGCGGTCCCTAAAGCTGATCGCGGTCCGGCATATGGCACCACGTAGGTTGCCTTGTTCCCGCTCGAGAGGAAGGGCTTAGCACCGCTCCGGAGGGTCAAAGTCCTCTTCCTCAAAGTCATCGCAGTCAGGTAAGAGGCACCACAAGAAGTTGAAGCGTGCTTAGACTTGAGCCCCGTCTGTTGCGCGACGAGACGGAGGAGCCTCGACGTTCGAGGCCCGCTTCGCGGAGGGGGTGCCTGGGTTGGCTCTGCGTTTCCCTTCCTTTCCGGGGCCGGGAGCGACCTCCGTCGAACTAAAAGAATTTTATGACACCATGTGCACCATATTTGGGCGGCCTGATCCTGCCGGCGCGCCCTTAGGCCCTGCAGGTTCAGATGGAGACCCCCTGGGTTCCGCGCCTCTGGCTCCTGTTACAGCCTCCCACTGGACCCGTCCCTGGGTCTGGACCGGTGCCGGTCGTACCTCAGCGACTTTACCCAGCGCTGGGTCCGACGCCGAGGTCCTCAGCGGTGCCTCTCCAATTGTCATTCTGGATGACACAGAGCTGTACGGCTCCATTCCGTTAGATCTGGCCTATTCTGAAGGGTTAGGAATGGATGAGGAGGATTGGGAGGGGCAGCAGGATCCCTTGGAAATCCTGCAACCTCAAGGTCTGGACTGGTATGAGGAACTGGGTGATGCCAGCTACCTGGACACCGCCCCAGATTCTGGCATGCTGTCTCCCCCTAACCTGGCTATGGAGGAGGGCGCATCATTTGCAATGGTGGTGCGTAGGGCTGCGGTGGTCTTGGACCTGCACCTTCCTACGTTGGCTGTCAAGACTAACGTCTTGACAGAGGTACTGCAGCCTGGTGTCTCTGCCTCGGAACCCTTGCTGCCTTTAAACGAGGCCTTCATGGATGTTCTTCTGGGCACCTGGTCCCAGCACAGGGGCTCCTGTCAACAGAACGATTGCCCCCCCCCGCCATCGCCGGGCACGGGGTCCCCCAGCTATCCTCACCCCACCTCACAAAGCTTGGTGGTCTAAGCTTCCACTTCCCGTGACGCACCCCCAGATAGGGAATCCAAAAGGATGTAAAGCTTCGGGAAGAAAATGTTCTCTTCTGCCAGCCTAGTATTGCAGTCTGTGAACACTGCATGCCTTTTGGGCCGTTATTCCCATTCGTTATGGGATACGGTTGCGCAGGTGGTGCCCAGACTGTTGGAGGAGGACCGTATTCTGCTCTCCCAAGCTATTTCAGACAGGAGAGATGCAGCGAAGTTCTCCACCCGCTGTGGCTTGGACACGACAGACTTGCTAGGCAGAGAGATTTCCTCGAAAGTGACCATCGGCACCTCGGCTGGCTGAGGAAGTCTGGATTTTCAGGGGATGTCCAGGCTAATCTTATGGACATACCCTTTGATGGCTTCCGTCTCTTCGGAGACAAAGCAGATGCAGCGCTTGAACGTTTTAAGTACTCGTGGGCTACGGCCAAGTCCTTAGGCCACACCACCACAACCCGGCCTGTCTTTTGGCTCCTTTCGTGGCTATGAAAGGGGCTTCCAACTACGCCAACCCTACTCCAGCTAGAGAGTCCTGCAAATTCGGCAACCTGTGTGGGGCCGTAGACGCAGTTGACCCTGACGTTCGGGTGACTAGAAGTCGAGCGAAGCAACAATCCCCTCCTCCACCTAAAACCTTCCTAGTCTGATCACCCTGGATCATACACATCCCGTTGGTGGCAGAATACGTCCTCATCTCCACCACTGGTGGTACATCACCTCAAACAGGTGGGTGTTGAAAATAGTACGAAGCGGCTACTCCCTACCCTTCAAGACCACCCCTTCATGCATGCCTCCAGCTTACGATCGGCTGACGGAGGGTCACCTTGCCCTACTCCGCGAGGACGTCAACACTGTTGGCCAAGGGAGCTATAGAGAGGGTTCCCGGGCCATAAATAGGCTGTGATTGTTATTCCTGCTATTTTCTTGTTCTAAAGAAGGTCGGAGGCCTTAGTCTTGTCCTCGACCTCTGAGCCCTCAACTACTTCCTCAAAAAAGATAGGTTTAAGATGCTCGCCCTTTCTCATTTCCTTTCTGCCCTGGACCTGGGAGACTGGATGGTAGCGCTGGACTTGCAGGATGCCTATTTTCATATCTCCTTGCTGCCTGCCCATCGTCGCTACCTGCGGTTTAAGGTGGGCCACAAGCACTTTCAGTTTGCTGTGCTCCCTTTTGGCCTCACCAGTGCCCCTCGTGTTTTAACAAACGTGATGGCGGTGGTTGCAGCCCATCTGCGAAGATGAGGGGTTCCAGTCTTCCCCCTATCTCGATGACTGGCTGATGAAGGCGGGCTCGTACCAGGCAGTCGTCTCGCACCTCCAGACTACGGCAAACCACCTGCACTCGCTGGGGTTCACTATCAACGTGCCGAAGTCACACCTGACTCCCTCTCAGACATTCCCTTTCATCGGAGCGATTCTGGTCACTTTGCAGTTTGGGGCTTATCCTCCTGAGCAGCGAGTCCAGGATATTCAGGCTATGATGCAGATATTTCAGCCTCTATCCTGGATTTCGGTGAGAATGACTATGAGGCTGTTGGGACTCATGGCCTTGTGCATCTTGCTTGTGGACCATGCCAAATGGCACATGTGGGCTCTGCAGTGGGACCTGAAGTTCCAATGGGCACAGCATGGGGGAAATCTCACTGACCTGGTTCAGATATTGAAAGGCACTGCAAAAGACCTGCAGTGGTGGCTAACAAACCACGGTTGGGTCAGAGGCAGACCCCTCTCCCTTCCCCACTCAGATCGCACAGTAGTGGTGGATGCGTCTCTTCTGGGATGGGGCGGCCATCTGGGAGAGGTGGAGATCAAAGGACTCTGGTCTCCGGCAGAAACCAGGCTCCATATCAACCTGTTGGAGCTTCTGGCGATCCGATTGGCACTGAAAGCCTTTTTACCATCACTTAAGGGAAGGCTAGATCAGGTGTTCACGGACAACACTACCGCCGTGTGGTACTGCAACAAACAGGGAGGTGTGGGGTTGTGGATCCTCTGTCAAGCAGCCCTGCGTCTCTGAACTTGGCTGGAACAGCTGGGCAGTTTCATGGCGGTTCAGCATCTGGCCAGTTCTCTGAACGCCAGAGTGGACTAACTCAGTTGCCGGTGCCTTGCGGATCATGAGTGGCGTCTCCATCCAGAGGTGGTACAAGGACTCTTTCAGCGGTGGGGAGAGCCTTGGATAGATCTGTTCGCCTCCGAAGAGAACACGCAATGTCAGCAGTTTTGCGCGTTGGAGTTTCCAAGGCGGCTCTCGCTAGGCGAGTGAAGCTCAGGCCTCCTGTACGCCTTTCCGACCATACCACTCCTGCCCAGAGTGCGCAAGACGGTCGGGAGCGATTGGGTACAAGTCGTTCTTTTAGCTCCGGACTGGGTACGGAGAGTCTGGTATCCCGAGCTTCTGACAATGAGCATCGATCCTCCGGTCAGGCTGCCCCTTCGGGAGGATCTTCTGTTGCAGCAGCAGAGGAGGGTTCTCTCCCGAACCTGTCCACTCTCCGCCTCCTTGCGCGGAGATTGAGCTGCGACAGTTGACCGCTTTTGACCTTCCTGCTGAAGTCTGCAAAGTTATTCTGGCTGCCAGGCGTCTCTCCACGAAGTCGGTATATGCCTGTTGATGGAACACATTTTGTAAATATTGTACAGAAAGGTCTATTGACCCCTTATCTGCCTCTCTGTCAGCTGTTCTTCTGTTTATTCTTTCCTTGGCACAGCAGGTCTCTGCTCTGGGCACTCTCAAGGGCTACTTTTCGGCCCTATCTGCCTTTCTTCGGCTGCATGGTCAGACTTCACTTTTTGAATCCCCTCTTGTGCAGAGATTTTTGAAGGAGTTACCCGATTTGTTTCCCCCTTTCCCTTTTATTATGCCACAGAGGGACCTTAATTTTGCCCTCTACGACTGGTCACTATCAAAACGGTCTTTTTGGTGGCAATCACCTCTGCCAGGAGAGTGAGCGAACTGCAGGCACTGTCATCACAGCCTCCTTACCTGACCGTCTTTATGTACAAAGTGATACTCCGGTCTAGGGCATCCTTTCTGCCTAAGGTGAGAACATCCTTCCATCTGGGACAGTATGTTACTCTGCCCACTTTCTATGCACCTCCTCGTCCTTCTAAGGAAGAGGAGCGTCTCCACCGTCTGGACCCAAAAAGAGCATTATCTTTCTACCTTGATCGCTCCAAAGAGTTCCGGGTGGACGACCAACTCTTTATAGGGAACGTGAGAGCAAAGAAGGGGTGTGCTGTCCAAAAGAGGACCATATCACGCTGGGTTATCCTCTGTATCAAAATGTGCTACATCTTAGCAAAGAAACAACCTCCTGAAGGCCTTAAGGCCCATTTTACTAGGACGAAGACTGCCACCACGGCGCTCGAGCTCAGTGTCCCAATTGCTGATGTCGGCTAAGCTGCCTCATGGAGGCATCTCTACACACGTTCGCCAGACACTATTGGCTGGATTCTCTGGTTCGCAGGGAGGGCCTGTTTGGCCGTTTTCTCTTGCAGGATTTCCTCGTTTAAAGCTTTTTATAGTCCCACCTCCGGGGAAGGTATTGTTTGGGTATCTGTTCAAAGGTAAGGAATCTGCCGCTAGATGTCTCAATCAAATGGACAAGTTACTTACCTTCGTTAATGCCTTATCTGGTAGCGACATGATCTAGCTGCAGATTCCTTCACGTCCCACCCATCCTCCGTGCACTGTGGAATTGCTTTTAGTGTCAGGGTTGTTCCCCTTCAGGGCCCTAGTTGTCTTTTTAACACACCATGGTCATTCACTTCATGGCTCTGCGCTTCTGGCGTGGAAAGTTGTGAAAAGTACTGACGTCAGCGTGCTGGAATGGCGGTTATGTTGACGCGGACGTCACGACGAACAGAACGCAGACTACGTCACGCCATCTACCGGCGCGCAGGGGGTACTATCAAAACAATTTCTGGATCCAGCCTGACGGCTGGGAGTTCAAAGGTAAGGAATCTGCGGCTAGATCATGTCTCTACCGGATGAGGTGCTACCGAAGGTAAGTAAATTGTCCATTAGTTGCCATGGTTGGGTTGTTGTAGGAAGCTGGCTCTCTATATAATATACCAAAATGAGGTATAATGTGCACAGAGTCCAGTGGAACCCCAAAGGTAGGCAGAGGTGAAAGTAGATAGCACCTTACTCTCTATTTGTGGTCGTGTGGGCGAGCAGTATCAGAGGGTAGTGTTAAGCATTTGTTGTACACACTCAGGCAGCAAATGATGTCACGCACTCAAAGACTGAACTCAGACCAATTTGTTTGTATAAAAAATATTATTTAGTTATATTTATTTTCTAGAACCAAGCAAGCCTGGTACAGGTAGGTGTAAATGGTACTTTTCAAGGCAGGTTCAACAATATAAGCAAGCTGAATAGAAATGTATTTATTACAGGTTTGTAAATCGTTTCAATACAGTGGAAATTACTGTTGGATTACTTTTGACTACAGATTAATTTATGGATTACTTTTTTCTACTCTCACACTGGGACATTTCCTAGAGATAAGGCAAGTAAAGCAGTTTTTAGTTATTTGCAGTTTTTAAAGTTCTTATACAAAACCAACTCCACACTTAGAACAGTTTTCAAGGAAAAGCAGTCAATGTATTCCTATGGAGGAAAATGTGGTTATCGGTTAACAGGTAAGTTCTTGGTTGTGGAAGTTGGTATTCTGGGGTTAGAACCAGGGTTCCCCCAGGGTCAAGGATGCACTCTCAAAACACCTTCAGCGGCACTAGGGCGGATAGGTGCAGAGTGCTGAGGCCCAATGTTATCCAATGGGGGATAGGGGCCTCCAGTTGGTGGCTGTTCACGAGCAGGCCACAAGGTTGTGGGAGCAAAGCTCCTGGTTTTAGGCTCAGGGCAAAAGGGGATCCAAATTAGCACCCAAAATACACCTGCAGGGGCGGCTGGATGCAGGGTGCTGTTTTGGCGTCGGGTACCCTGTTGATTTCAATGGGGATTCTCCGGTTGCAACAAAGACTGCAGGCTCGGGGACGAGGATCTTCTGGAGGTGACCACTGGTTGGAGAGGTAAGTTGGGATGCCTGGGGATGCTGGGACGCAGTCGGTTGAGCCACCCAAGGTCATGGGACGTCTGGTGCAGGGGTGTCTTTAGGCGTCTGGTTTTCTTACCAGCTCCGGTCAGGGGGATCCTCCAAGAAGAGGCTGCAGGCTTCCCTTGGAGATTCGAGGCGGGTCAGAGATCACCTGATCTCCGGTCAGGATCGCCGTGGAGACCTCAGAGTGGAGCAGACTCGCGGATTTGGCCAGAGCCGGAGTCTGTGGGTGAACAAATCCGGTGCTCACAGGAAACCAAGTCTTTGACTTGGAAGGCAGGGCAGGTCCTCGGGATTCTTGAGGTTGCTGGCTGCAGGACACACCGGGATTTTGCTGGAGCAGGTTCGAGGTGGGGACAGGCAGGTAGGGCTGGGGCCAAATCAGTGACCGTCCTCCTCTACTTAGTTCAGCACTGGTTCTTCGGTCCTTCTCTTCTTGTCGATTCTTGTCTGAGGAGGCAAGGTTCAGGGTTGCCCCTAAGGTTTGTCCCAACAGTTCTCTTTAATGGAATGCGGTATTCCTCTTCGGTAGTAGCCCCTCTTTTTAAAGTCACTTTGGTAGTAATGTGGCCGGTTTTTGGATGTATGACAAATTTTCTGTTTTGGGTCCAGTTTTTCAAGCGGATCACCGAAACTATGCTTCTTAGGTGACTTTGGTGCATCAGTCTGTTTCGGTGCCGAAATTTTCGGTGCCGATGGTTTTGGGGCTGGTGCTTTCGGATCCGAGGTGGTTTTCGGTGCAGAGTGGTGATGATCGGAGCCGGACTTGGTCTTTGATCCCGAAGGCTTTGGCTCTGTGCCTGATTTGGCATGGGGCTTTTCGGAGCCGGGCGGCTTTTTGGTATGCTTCGGTGCCGAGCCAGGAGGCGGGGCGTCTGAAGCGTGGTCTCAGTGCCAACCGGGGCCCGAGGGCGCAGGTTGGTCCGGAGCCGCCTTTTTTGGTTGAGTTGGGAGTTGGGGCGAGGTAGGGCCTGTACTTGCAGTACGTTGCCCATGCAGGATGTCTTCATCCTGGTCGGAGCCATCCTCGGAGAGGGAGATCTGTTGTTGCTCCTCCTCCTCGGCTCCGATAGGGTTGTCGGCCTCTTCATCCGATTCAGGTCCGAAGAGGTCCGGAATGGAGCCTGCATGTCACGTCGTCGGGCCCGACGGTCGCGAAGAGTTTTTTTGTAGCGGAAAGCTCGGCACGCGTTGCAGTCCCGTTCACTGTGTTTCGGTGAGAGACACAGGTTGCACACCTTGTGTGAATCAGTGCGCGGATATTTCGCGTGGCACTGAGGACAGAATTTAAAAGGAGTTCGTTCCATCAACTGCGAGTCGAACCGGGGGCTAGGTCCAACGGCCTACCACGAGCTCTCCGATCGAAAAGTTTTTTTGTAAGAACACGATCCGCGAAGAATGGATAACTCGATCGAAAACAATACCGTCGAGGTTGAGTGTTGTACGCACCGAGAGCAACCGAAGAACCAGAGTCTGAAGATGGAGCCGATGACCATGCACACTATCACCAAAAAGAGGAGTCAACTACCTCGTGACTAGGAAGACTTCTTCGAAGAAAAACAAAGTGCAAACATCCGGACCCAACACTAGATGGCGATCTATGCATAAGCATGTGATCTACAGCTCACATGCCTCGAACACCCACAATAGGGCCTCTGGTGCATGAGGACCAATGTGGGTTTATGTCCGCCAGGAGTACCATGATGAATATCACACAACTAACCCACGTTATGCATATGCTCCAGGGCTCAGAGTCTTAAGGTGCTCTAGTGGCATTAGACATTGAAAAGGCATTTGATACGGTGTATTAGGGCTAAATGATGGAGGTCCTTAGGAGGATGGGATTTGGGGCCAAGTTTTTGCAGATAGTAGCCCGGTTATATTTGCAGTCTACAGCCGCACTCACAGGAGGGTGTGTCTTGAGCAGTTGGTGGGGAATTGAACAGGGGACTGTCGCAGGGTTTCTGCTGGGAAAGAACACTGTGGCTTGGGATAACAGAACGTCAGAATGTAGGAACAGAGTCTCAACCTCGTCACTACTGGTAGGCCCAAATTAGACTAGCTCACAGTGCCTCATCTGAACTCCTAACCTTCTCAGAGTAGCAGGTGGTTTTGGCAAACCCAAAACATGGACCTCTAGTCCCCAAAGGAACCATGGAAACAGATCAACTTCTGTCGTTTCTCACTCATGCAGGTCCATAGTAAAAAAAGAAAGGCATGAAGGAAGTTTACAATATATTTTTTCAAGGTATCAGTCTATTTTGAAGCAGCTGTGCTGCGATGAGTAGACAAAACTATGCAACATAATCAGCATTACCAGCAGGCTGTATATAATAATGAACTACTGTAAGAAAGTGCCCTCTTTTGTATGGTTGCCCCCACTTTTTGCTAAACTGCTGATGTACTTTGAGTGTGCCCTGGGTTCCTGCCAAACAGGTACCCAGGGCCTATGTTCTTTCCCTAAACTGCATTAAAAACACCCAATTGGCACCATTTGGCCACAGGTAAGTCCCTTGTAAATGGTACCACAGGTACCAAGGGCACTGTGGCCAGGGAAGGCCTCTAAGGGCTGCAGCACTTATTGTGACACCCTTAGAGGGCCTGTACCATTACACTCACACACTGCCTTTGCAGGCTGCGTGTTTTGGTGCAGAACAAAGTGAAGAGTCGACATGGCACACATCTCTGTGGGCCATGCCTGCAACCCACTGCCCTGGCATATATCAGTCACCCCTCTAGCTGGGTGCACTATACCAGTGGTGAGGGGACAGGTGCATGCGCCCTGTACCCCTACAGTGTCTAAGCCAATTCTTAGACATTGTAAGTGCAGTAATGCCATTAAGAGTATATGGTGCTGGGAGTTGGTCATTACGAACTCCACAGCATCATAATGGCTTTATTGAAAATTGGGAAGTTTGGTATCAAACTTCTCAGCACATAAAACCCACACTGATGCCCTTTGTGGGAGTTAATGAAAAATGCACTCAGAGAGCATCTTAGAGATGCCCCCTGATAAAGAACCCAACACTAGTCTCCAGGCGGAGTGGCTGCTCGCCAGCTGCCACCACCAGACATGTTTCTGGACCCCCGGGTCGAGAGCCTGCTGCTCTAAGGGGACTGAAACAATGCACATCCTGGGACAAGGTGCCAAGACTCCTCCCCCAGGATGGGCAGGGTCCACGAAGGGGAAGCTTCAAAGGCTTGCCGCCTTTGTGAGCTACCCCAGGCCTTTGCTGCTTTCCGCAACTGTCCGCCACCGGTTCTGACCCCCACTTTGGGCGGGAGAATCGGCGGGAAAACCAAGTGAGGACGGGAGGTGTGCCCACCTTTACCAAACCCACCCCTTAGGCGGGGGAGGCAAGGTGAAGCACAACTCAGTCCCCGCCATCTTGCAGATGGGGGGACCCAGCCAACCAGAGTGAAGCATATGCCCCTCTCCCACTGGAGGGTGGCATAATAGGGGTTGTACCCACCCCAAGTAAGGGACCCATTGGCCCCAACCTTCACCTATCTGTAAAGCCCTTCCTCCTCTTCCTTCACCACCTTTACCTCAGTCTCTACCTGTGCCAGCTTCACCTGAGCACTCGCCACCATATATACCTGACGGTCAGGGTGATGGGGATGATACTAATGATGATAATCAGCCTGGATCTACAGATGAGTGGGATGACTATAACACTGACTCGCCCACAGACAATGACCCTGACCTATATCCTACCAGGCCCTCCCCCACCAGACGACAGCGTAGGATATATTGAATTGCTCGGCAGGGCTGCCAGTTACCATGGGGTCCAGCTACATAAAGAATCCCTTGAAGAGGATTTCCGCTTTGAAACCTTAAACCTCGCACAAAAATCCACACATATGTTGCCCATGCTTAAAGGAATGACCAGACATGTAGACGACATATTTAAGGATCCTGTCAGGGCACGTATCCTTACCCCTAGGGTGGATAAAAAATACAAACCTGCACCATCTGATGCAGTCTACATAAGAGGACAATTACCCTTAGACTCATTAGTTGTTTCTAATGCACGCAAAAGGGCAAACTCCCAGACTACTGGAGATGCACCACCCCCAGATAAAGAGTCAAAGCTCCTTGATGCTTCAGGGAAAAGAATAGCCTCCCTGGCAGCTAACTTCTGGCGCATAACGAACACACAAGCGCTGCTAGCCAGATATGAACACGCACATTGGGTTGAAATGGAACAACTTATCCAATTTTTACCCCAAGAACATAAATCTAAAGCGCAAGACCTGGTACGTGAGGGACAACTAATTTCCAACAATCAAATTAGGTGCTCCCTAGATGCGGCTGATGCATCTGCCAGAGCGGTGAACACTAGTGTCCTTTTAAGAAGACACGCCTAGCTACGCATATCTGGGTTCAAACCGGAGGTTCAGACCTCAATATTGAACACACCATTCGATAAAGAACACCTGTTTGGGCTGGTGGTAGATTGTTCACTTGAGAAGATGAAGAAAGATACCGAAGTGGCTAAATCAATGGGAGCCCTTCCGTCTCCACAAGGCCGAGGTTCCTTTCGGCGCTCCTTTTATCGAGCAGGGTCCAAAACCACTTCCTCGGACACTGCATCCACCTATAAGGGCAATAACCAACCCTCAGGTTCCAAAACTTACTTCAGAGGTGGTTATAGAGGAAACAACGGGAAGGGCAGAGGTAGAGGTTCCAACACACGTACCTCCCCCTCCAATACAAAACAGTGACTTGCCCAGAGTTTCCCCCCAGACCACTTAACCCCTGTGGGGGGGAAGACTGTCACAATTTCTACCAAAGTGGCAGTCAATAACGACAAGTGGGTTCTCCAAATTATCCATTCTGGTTACTGCCTGGAGTTCATCAACACTCCTCCAAACATTCCCCAAAGTCGCACAAACTTTCACCGGATCACCTACACCTTCTCAAACAAGAGGTGCAATCCCTGCTTCTAAAACAAGCTATAGAGCCCGTACCATCACATCATCAGGGGTCGGGCGTCTACTCCTTTTGCTTCCTAATTCCCAAAAAGGACGGTTCTCTCAGACCAATATTCGATCTCGGAGAACTAAATCTTTACATACAGTCAGACCATTTCCACATGGTAACACTTCAACAGGTCCTACCCCTTTTGCAAAAGGGCGACTTTCTTTCTACTCTAGACTAAAAAGACGCCTACTTTCATATTCCAATCCATCCGGCTCACCGCAAATTTCTCAGGTTCGTGGTAGCAGGTCAACACTACCAATTCAAGGTACTCCCATTCGGAGTCACCACTGCCCCCAGAGTCTTCACAAAGTGTCTGGCAGTAGTAGCTGCGCATCTAAGAAGACAAAGCATACATGTCTTCCCCTATCTGGACGACTGGCTCATCAAAGTCCGCACGTACCAACAATGCCGCAACCATACTTCCGTAACCATTCAGCTACTTCACCAGCTAGGGTTTACAGTCAGTGTGTTAAAATCACATCTTCAGCCAAACAAAATTCAGAACTACCTAGGAGATACTCCAAAGGGCTCTAGCATTTCCCAACGCAGCCAGAATTCGAAACATTCAGGCGCTAATTCTCAAATTTCAAGCCACTCAATCACTTCCAGCGCGAGTGTTTATACAACTGTAGGGAATGATGGCATCTTGCATCATGATCGTTCCCCATGTCAGGCTGCACATGCGTCCACTTCAAGAATGCTTAGCCAGTCATTGGAACCAGTCACACGGTCTATTAACCGATCTAGTGTAGGTAAGTAGCCGTACTCATCGCTCTCTGCAGTGGTGGAACACCCACAATCTGTCAAAAGGACGGCCGTTCATAGACCCAGTTCCACAGACCGTATTAACAGCGGACGCGTCCCTAACTGGATGGGGAGCTCTTCTTCAACAACACACAGGGCAAAGCCTGTGGAGCCACCAACAAGAGTTGCTCCACATCAATCATTTAGGGCTGATGGTGATCTTTCTAGCTCTCAAAGCCTTTCCTGATCACCTCTCTGACAAAGCTGTGTTGGTTCGAACCGACAACATGACAGCTATGTATTACATACAGAAACGGGGGGACACACTCTCTCCAACTGTCCCACTTAGCCCAAGACATCTGGAGGTGGGCTATTCACCACAATATCGATCTCCTAGCGCAACACCTCCCAGGAGTCAACAACCAGATTGCGGACCTCCTCAGCAGACAGAGGTATCAAATACACGAATGGGAACTTCACCTTCAAGTTCTCCACCCATACTTCCAAGCTTGGGGAGTCCCTCACATAGATCTGTTTGCAACACCCCAAAACGCAAAATGCCCAAGCTTCGCCTCCAGGTATCAACACCCGTTGTCCAAAGGCAATGCTCTATGGATGAACTGGTCAGGGATATTTGCTTACGCTTTTCCGCCTCTCCCACTCATTCCATCAGTGGTTCGGAAACTCAGACAAACATCCCTCACACTAATACTGGTAGCTCCAACATGGGCACGTCAGCCCTGGTTCACAACCCTGTTGGAACTATCTCTGGTACCGCATCAAAAATTACATTTAAGTCCCAGTCTCCTCACACAGAGCCATGGAGAAATCAAACACCCAGATCCCAAACAATTGAACCTCGCGATCTGGCTCCTGAAGTCAGTTTGGTTATCTGAACCTTCCACCAGACTGTATGAACATTATTAAGGAGGCTAGAAAGCCTACCACAAGAGCCTGCTACGCAGCCAAATGGAAGCGATTTGTTATCTATTGCAATAACATCAACCCTCTGGATGCTTCCATAGAAAACATTATCTGCTACCTCTTACATTTACAACAGTCATCATTGGCCTATACATCCATCAGACTGCATCTCGCTGCAATTGCAGCCTATCTTCAAAATAGGCAACCTTTATCGCTATTTAGAGTGCCTGTAATCAAAGCATTTATGGAAGGACTAAAAAGAGTTATATCACCAAGACTTCCACCTGCCCCAGTGTGGAATCTTAACATAGTCCTCACAAGGCTCATGGGCCCACCATTTGAACCCATGCACAAATGTGACCTACAGTTCCTTACTTGGAAAACAGCTTTCCTCATTGCAGTCAGTTCATTAAGGAGAGTGGGTGAACTTCAGGCACTAACCATAGAAGAACCTTTCTTCCAGCTACACAAAGATAAAGTGGTTCTTCGTACCAACCCCAAATTCCTACCGAAGGTAGTATCTGCATTTCCCATCAATCAGTCAGTTGAATTACCTGTTTTCTTCCCTCAACCTGACTCTGTTGCAGAGAGAGCTCTACACACCTTAGATGTTAGAAGAGCACTCTTGTATTACACTGAAAGAACGAAATCTTTTCGTAACACCAAACCACTTTTTGTTGCTTTTGCACCACCTCACAAGGGCAATCCTATATCCAAATCAGGTATTGCTAGGTGGATCGTTAAATGTATTCAGATTTGCTACGCAAAAGTCAAAAGGACTCTAACGGTACCTCCTAGAGCACATTCCACTCGTAAACTAGGAGCTACTTTGGCTGCCTTAGGGAACATCCCTATCACTGACATCTGCAAAGCTGCAAAATGGTCCACACCACACACATTCACCAAACACTATTGCGTGGATGTGTTAGCCAGACAACAAGCTAATGTGGGCCAAGCAATACTTAAAACACTATTTCAGACACATCCATCAGTTACAGGAAGCCACCGCTTATGTGAGACTGCTGTATAGTCTATGCATAAGCATGTGATCTACAGCTCACATGCCTCGAACGGAAAATGCTACTTACACAGTATGCATCTGTTCTTGGCATGTAGAGCTGTAGAATCTCATGCGCCTCCCCGGGTACCTGTAACTGCTGTAGTTCTCTTCTTACTATTCAGACATACACATGGCCGTCTCTATTCTTTACTACTACTCCATTCTCTCACCCTCTGCGGGAAAACAATCTGAAGATGGAGTCGATGACCATGCGCACTATCACCAAAAGGAGGAGTCACCTACCTCGTGACTAGGAAGACTTCTTCGAAGAAAAACAAAGTGCAAACATCCGGACCCAACACTAGAAGGCGATCTATGCATAAGCATGAGAATTCTACAGCTCTACATACCAAGAACAGATGCATACTGTGTAAGCATTTTCCTTAACTCCATTGGCCAATAGTTTTGCTAATATTTTCACATCAGCGTTTATCATAGACAATGGACTATAGGACCCAGGTAATAAAGGGTCTCTATCAAGCTTGGGCAACATAATTATGACTACCTCCCTCATGTACTGCTGAACCTGGCCCCAACTGCGGGCCTCACTGAATACTTCCAGCAGATTCACTGACGGCGTGGCAGCAAACACAGTAGAACGACGACGGTAGCCCATCTGTTCCAGGGTTTGTTATTTTTTTGTAAACAAATTTTATTCAGTTGACGTTACAACTCAAACAATCACTGTACGGGGACAGTGAGCATACATTGATAACTGCACACTGGATGTCAACGTTCAGACAGTAAGCCATCCACCCCGATACGTCGGCTTTTGCCGTGCGTGCCTCATTTACCTCTGTTTTGGGCAGCCCACATAAATAGCAAACATTGGTGGTAATGTCTGTCAACTCAACCAGAATCTGCTAATAAATCATATCCCACGTCCCCGCAATAAATAGTTCACATCCTTCAAGCCAACTCCGGTGAGGCCCACAGGAAACGCAGTAAGAAATGCAAAACAATACCCATCCACCCACCCTCGCAGTCTCCCTCCCTTTCCCGCAACTCCCCCCTATCCCTCCCTCAGGCATGTCGCTCACCCATGGGAACTCCCGTGGAAAGACAGAGTCCGTCTGTCAGGTAGTCTAATACCCCAGTATCCGCTCAGGAGGGACAAGCTAAAAGTGGAAGCACACTCACGCGTGGAAATTTTATCCGCCAGCCCGCTAGAAGGCCCGGAGGAAGTTTGGTTGGGGCAGGATGTCAGACCCCCGTATTACCCTGCTCAGTCGACTGAGGGTTCGTCATCATCCTCACTCGGGTGCTTGAGCTCCTCCACCAACGCCACCCACGCCATTGCGGCCTCCAATGTCTTGTTGTTACCCGTTCTGTGTGCCATTTGGAGCCGAAAGGTACCCTCACTATCCGCCCACTTTGTAAGCTCCCGCGTCCACCTCAAGGTACTTGGGGGTGCTCGCCTTCCAATGACAGGTAATTTCTCGCTTGGCCAATACTAGTCCCAGATCGATAAATTTACTGGTGATCTTGTTCTTGGCAGTGTGAGGAAACCAGTGTAACAGACAAGTCCCCGGCGTCAGCTCGATCTCCCGGTCCGTTATGCCATTCAGTCTGGTCAGTATCTCCCTCCAAAACCCCAGGAGTGATGGGCAGGCCCAGAGCATGTGTAAAAACTCAGCATTATCTAGATTGCATCTCGGGCAAACCGCGCGGGTCCCAAAATATTTGTTAATTTTTTGAGGAGTGAGGTATGCACGGTGAAGGACAAAGAAGTGTATTAATTGGAACCTCGCGTTCCTGGAGGTTTTCCATGCTCTTTCTACCAACGCTTCCCATGGTTTCTCTCCGATGGGCACACCAAGATCTATCTCCCATTTAAAGCGTAGGCTATCTAGAGGGCGTCGCAACTCCTGAGTAAGTCGCCTATAGAGGCAAGTCACTGCCTTGACCGTCCCAGCCGCGGTCACCACATACTGGCAAGGCAGGAGATCGCTGGTTCTGCGATCCCCATCTGCCAATGCTTACGAATGGCTGCCGTTAGGGAAGCGTGCAGAAGGAAGTCCCCCTAGGTATGTCATACCGCTCTAGCAAATCATTGAAGGGTAGGAGGGTGTTGTCTTTTCCAGGGTTTGTTATATGGCATATCGTGATTCAGTACACACATTTCTTCCACCATAATGTCTGCCTCCAAATCGTTCTGGCCATCATTCGAGAACCCGGGGAATGTCAATCCCGCTAGGAATCTTTGGATTGGTTATTCTCGGTCATGCCTCAGGTTTTTATAGGTTTCTGCCAAGTAAGAGCTCAGGTTTTGACTTATCGCTCTCTGGGTGGAGATCATCCTGCCATTCACTCCAGAAAGCACCAATATCATGAGCTGGGTGAGTCAGTCTCTCTTAAGCAACCAGGCATGGAGACGACCCGGCTTATCCCAGTCTGTATTTAGCCACTGCCGGTAATCCCTCGGTGTGAGTATCCGATGCTGCCCATGTCTCCCTTGTGCTCTTCTTTCGCTCCAAAGTGTCATTGGTCAGCTGCCCTGCTTCCCCCTCACTTGTCTGAAATATAGCCAATTTCGCTTCTTGATACTGTAGCTCTCTCTGCAGGTGGGCTTTTGTCCCATATACTTTACTAAGACACTCCCCTCGAAGCACCAGCTTAAGAGCATCCCATTCAATAGCACAGATCGTCGCCGTCCCCCAGTTGGTGATGGCTGTCAATGTGTTGTGGCTTCCTACATGGTTCTCAGCTTCTGTCTAGCACTGAACCACCGTGGCCGTGTGAGTGGGAAGGGTCTTGTTCTTTCGGTTGTACAGTATGGCTTCATAGTTACCTGGCATTGCCTCTCATCGACCCTGTAGGCAGGCTCGTCCCAGTCAGAGTACACCCACCAATTCATCACCAGCATCTGGGAGGCCCAATAATACAAATTAATATTTGGAACCGCTAGTCCCCCATTGTAGACTCCTCTCTGCAGCTTCTTTAAGGTGATCGGCAGGGCACCTTTGCTCCACAGCAATGTGCGGAGCTCATGATCTATTTGGCTAAAGAAGTTCAGGGGGACAGGGTATGGCGTGTTTTGCAACACACATATAGAAGCCTTGGGAGGGACATCATCTTGTATAGAGCAGCTCTGCCCATTAAGGTCAGGGGGAAAGTCCACCAGTGCGCCAGATCTGACCTGAGGCATTCTACTTGAGGAGCAAGATTACGTTTTAGAAACAGCGGCTGATCCCTAGTCACAAAGATGCCTAGGTATTTAAATCCCACTGATTCAATTGGGGCTACACTCGGTGTCAGCAATCTTGTGGTGGGGGGGGGGGGGGTGGAAGCCCAACATGAAGAAAACCACTGATTTGGTCCAATTAATTCTGTAGCCAGAGTAGCTACCAAACAGTGAGAAGATGTGTAAGATACGAGCTATTGAATAGTACGGCCTTGATATGTATAATATGTCATCCGCGTATAGAGAGATAGGCTCTTCCCAACCATCACGTATGGGGATTGCCCATATCATCGGGTCAGCCCTGATCCAAGCCGCCAGCTGCTCCAACGCAAGGCCAAAGATCAGAGGAGACAGCGGGCACCCCTGCCTGGTACCTTGTTCAAGCAGGAAGGGCGCAGATAGTGCTCCGTTCACCCTCATCCTCACTCTTGCCAACGGGTCCTTATATAGGATCTTTACCCAGGCACAGAACTTCGGCCCAAAGCCCATTCTATTCAGGATTGCAAATAAGTATGGCCACTCGATGCTGTCAAATGTCAGAGGCATCCAGTGAAATCAATGCCGTTTGTTCCATGTGTGGCTGGACGGTCACATGTAGGACTCCATATAGCCTCCTCAGGTTGTGGCGACTGTTTCTACCTGGCATGAACCCTGATTGATGTATTTGAACAAGTGAGGATAAGGCCGGTGTTAGCCTCGTCGCCAGTACTTTGGCTAGGACTTTTGCCTCTACATTAAGCAGGGAAATAGGCCTATACAAATTACATTCTTCAGGAGGTTTACTCGAGTTATGAATTACTACAATAGTGGCTATGCACTGGTCGTCAGGTAGTCGCCCTGACTCCCTTGCTGTCTCAAATATTTCCAGCATTGGCCGGGTCACTGTCATGCTTTTAAAAAGTTCAACCGGCAGACCGTTCGGTCCCACTGCTTTCCCTGCTTGTAAGGCATGGAGGGCCACCGATATCTCTTCTACTGTTAAATCTACCTCCAGAGCCTCCGCCGCCTCCGTGGGGAGCGTCCAGAGAGTAAAATCTGCCAAGATTTTTTCAGTCTGCTCTCGTTCGAGTGCTAGCCTGTGTGTATAGGGTAGTGTAGTAGGAGGCAAATGTAGCAGCTATGTTGGCATTTGTAGTCTGTAGGGCTCCAGTTGCGTCTCTAATCCCGACCACCCATGACCTATCTATGTCCGGTTTTTCCAGCCAGGCCAGGAGTTTGGACGCCTTATCTCCCACCTCGTAGAAGCGACGCTGGGTCGCCAGGGCATGGGATCTCGCTGCATCCTCAACTAGGGACATCAGTTCTTGTTGGCGTAGTTGTAGTCTGTTCGGTTTCCGAGCCTCCACCCCTTGCTACCTCAGTTTCTAGAGCCAGAATGTCCCTCTCGATACCTTTGCACTCCTGCGCAGCCTCTCGCTCCCCCCCCCAGGTCTGGGCCTGACCCCTTTTTACAGTCTTAAAAGCTTCCCACAGTATGATTGGGGATGATACCGAGCCCGGATTCTCCTCAAAGTATTGTTCTGCTGACGTACACAATTTTCCCTTTAGGTCCTCCTCTCGAAGATGCCAGGGATCTATGTGATATATTTTCAGTGTTTTGATTGTTTTTACACGCTTCCAACTAAGTACGTGATCATCAGCCGATGCGTTTTTGTCCTCAATTGGACTTTTTCAAAGCATGTAACTACAGACTGTATTTCTTATTCCTCTAACAATATTAGATGAAGTAAGACGATATAGATGCCAGATCTTGAGTTTCTTCTACGTGATCTCTCCTGTGGCCTATTGGAGTTCTTCCTAATAACAAATGTAGTCGTCCTCATCTGTTTATCTTCAATATTTTCAATCTCACAATAAAGTGCTATTGCTATTCAGTCATGTGCGACACTGACATAGAGAGCCCTGATAAGCTCTATCCTGTCCTTCACAAAATGAAATGTGGGCGAAAACTCATTGTTGGAGTGCTCCAGTATATTGTTTTATGATTTAGTCGTTTGTTATGCTTTGGAGAAATACCATCCTGCTGTACTTTATCCCTGGGGCTCCATCTGTCTCTCCGCATGCCCCATCAACGTGTTCCGAGCCCTTCCGTCTACTACGGCTTCTACGATCCTTTCTCCTAGAGTTTCCAGGCTGTCCTCAAAGTTCCAGGCCCTCCTTCCAATCTCATACTTTTTCTTGCTGATGGAAAAAATGTGTGCAGCCCTCATGCATCACCTTAAATTTGGAAGGTACGATAGCATATATTTGAGACAATTTGGTGTAGACACTGTTTGGCTGCCAGAAGAGACTTGCATTGGGACTGTACCTTTTGTGTATAATCCACTCCAAAAGTGTACAGGGTGTCCCGCAGGATCACGCCGCTTGCTTACCCATCACCAGTCTCCTCACCGTAACTTCCGGGCGCCACGGGGCTCCACTCCGGAGCAGGGAGGGCCTGACAGCCCCACTCCTCCACAGTCCGGTCCCCTACCCGCTCTGCGGCCTAGACAGTTGGGCAATGCGGTGGACCAATGGTGCCAGCTTTAAGCCACACCCACACCTTTGCAACCTCGGGGCTCTGCTCCCTTTGCGTTACTCACCCTGCTGGACTGCAGGGTCGGTCCAGAAGCTATGCTCTGAACTTCTCAGGGCTAAGTCCAGGCCCTAGCACCCCTGGTCACCATTTTGCCTGTTCCACGCTCGTCAGGACTTTAAGGGCCTCGCCTGTCTAAGGCAGCACCAAATCACTATAGACCGCTCCAGTGGGGGCCTCTGCCTTCGTGGGCCCCAGGCAACAAAAGAGGTTTCACTATAGGGAGCGAGTCACAGGATGCTTCAGGATTACTCAGGGGGGTCTGAAGCCTCAGTTTAAGACGTGTTGTCAGACATCTTGGTTGGCCACGTCCCTGTGGATTGGGCTCGAACTTGTTTGTGCTGTAGAGTGAGGCGCTTGTTCTGTGTGGCTTCAAATGGTTATCTCTAAGATCACTTCTGCCAATACCGAGTAGCTTGCACATCATTTTTGAACCAGAGACCACAGATTCTTCAATTGACTAGTTGTAATCCCTTGGGAGCCAGCGCCTCGTCATTAAAGATCACCTCAACAGTTTAGTATGATTTTCAGTGTGCAGTTGAAGGAATTTTGTGTTGGTATCCTTCGGAAGAACCGGATACATAATGCTGGTGGCTGGCATTTTTCAGCTTCTACTGATGAAATCAACATGGGTTCTGATGTGATCTCAGTACCAATTGTGAGTGGGGATGACATATACCTCGATTTTGTTTTTCATTCGGTCAGGAGGCCTTCATGGTTGGTGATGGGTAGGTTAGCAACAAGTTCTCTGGGGTTGGTTTGCGAAATTGGTGTAGATATTTGTGATTTTGCTTTGGAAGAAGTTGGAAAGGTTGCATCAGAGTTGCTGGGAGGCAGCAATGTTGGCGATAGTGCCTGAGGGGGAGTGAAATCCTTAACAATTGAGAACATCTCCGTTGCAGCTGTTGGAGCTCCCTTTGATGGATCCACTAGTGCTTTTTTCTTGGTGTCTCTTATTTACTGTTGATAGGGTCTGAGTGCAGCCTTGTACGTAGTTCTGTCGGTAGTGTCTTGGCTGGCTCTTTGATACCTTTATAGCTGTTTGCAGCGTTTGGCAACTCTGAGGTCTTCTGTGTATCAGCTGGCCTGCTTGTATGATCTACTATGTTTGGGCGAAAGGGAGTCCGCACAGTTCTTGATATTGTAGTTTCTTCAGTATTGGTTGCACTGAATCCTCATGCAAACTCTGCAAGAAGACTTTTGTTAAAAAATATATCTAATACATTTACAATTTTTTTTTTTTTAAAGTGCTTAAGACCTGTAGGAATATCCTAATGACTAAATTAGTTGTAAAGATCCTGTTGGTGAGGTCTATTCAAACACCCCACATTTTTGTCGGCCCGCTATGCTGATCTATTAATAAATGTAGACTTTGGAATGTATGCTTCCACAAAGAATATTTACAAATTTTGCTCTGATAACTCTAGTTGAATGAATAGTCGCCAACAGTAGGTATTTTTTCTATACATGTCCTTTTTCACAACTGATTTCAGTTGACTTTTTCTGGGAGAACTAATATGTAAAATTCGCTTGTTCAGGCATATGACTCTTGGCTATTCCTGAAACCTGGTGGTACTATCCGTTTTGAGAAACTACTCTTCTTGACCCTCTCATTTTTCTGCCTCTTCAAGTATATCTTAACAGCGGCACATAGATGGAGATTTCAGTACCATCCTTTTTCATTTGGACCAGGTTTTAACTAAATTAAACTAGATTGCACTCTGTATTTTCTTTACTAGAGAAATCACCCTTTAATTGCCATTATGTGTTGTGTATGGGAGACACATTACTCTTACCTGAAGCCTACTCTACTATTTAGCAATACATTTGCACTGCTTGTGAATTATATCCTGGACAAAGATTGATTTTTGTGTCTGGTTTACCATATTGTGGATTTCTTTTGAAGGTAGGTTCTCTCATTGAGAGGAGCCTCCCTTTTAACTCTCTCCCTCCCCCCAAAAAACTGTAAAGCCCATGTTTGTAGCCTCATAGCTGATGCATTTTAAATGGAGTGCTTCCTGTAGTTTCAAGACTTTCTTTAAAATTCTCAAGTCACGTTTGTAAGTTCCCCCCGACTATGTACGCTCCCAGATCCAATCCTTCCATTTATCACTGTAATCAGCATTTTATATGCACTGCAATTCTTTTCAAAGCAGGGCAAGAGAGGTAAAGAAATGCACATTTTATGCTTGTGCCTGAAATAGGAGTTCCACTACAGGATCTGGCATGTTCAAGTCTGTGTGCATCCCTCACTGATATAGCAACATTAAGAAAACCCTCATTAAATTGTGCACCCCCACCCCAAAAAAAACTTGAGTCACCAAAACACAGGTCAAAGTGCAGAGAATGGGTGCTGTGACAAGCAGATCTACAGCTTCATGCTAAATCCCACCATCCTTTTCACTAATGGAAAGGCCTCTCAATATGTTAAAAAACCGGGACACTTTCTGAACAGGTAAAATTTGAACCCCTAGTGGATTCTAAGCCTCATGGCTTTGTTCCACAGATACCTAGACCATTTTCTCTGCTCATCGAAATGGAACATTTGCATACTATATATGGTTCACACTGCACATTTTTTACATACCTGTTAAATTCCTGATTTTTTACCCACAAGCCAAATCTTGCTAGCATTAAAGAATGTAATTCATTCCAATCCCGTTTCTCAATGGTTTCGGTTCACTTACACACTTATGTTCTGTGTGTTATTTCTGTTATTCCAGGACTCACAATTGATCATGCTGAGACGGCAGTACTTGTGAAAACTTGAACTTCTAGAATTTCTGCGATATGTAACCCTAATCGGAAACCATAGATTCTCCTAAATGGTATCGTATTTTAGTCTTTCGTGAACCTTTCCTACTTGAGGTTGTGTCCAAGAAAATCGGTCATATCAAGACTGGTTGCTGGGATCCTCCTAGAAATCTCAGAGTATATTGCCTTCTGCTGTTAGGCTGCCCACAGTGTCTGTTATTCAATAACTTCCCACCCTCCCCTGTAGACTGTCTAAACAGGTTTGTCTATTAGAGACTTCTAGCTGCAGATTCTTCACCTTTTGAATATTCCTTAGGCGTCAGACTGGATCCTGAACCTTTTCAGCAGTACCTCTGCATGCTGGAAGATGACGCTGTCCCGCTCTGCAAATGACGTGCAGGACCTATATAGATGCCATTCCAGCGCACGGACGGCAGTTCCTTTCTTTTATTGGGATCTGGATCTCTCTTCATGTCTGAGACATTACCTCAACAAACATTTTTCACTGTGCACAGGCTGTTGCCTCAAAAAAACAGCCGGTTTCTAGCCCAGTAAGGACTATGGCAAACAAATGTCTGTGACGGATCCCCATCAGGTTTACCTGTGGTGCCTGGGGTCTGGCCATGACTCCAAGGCCTGCAGTGACTGTGCGTTGATGAACTAGAAGGCCAACTGGGAACGTGAGGCGAAACTCTACGTCACCAAGCATAATACTACTCCTCACCAGGACAATTCAAAGTCATGCTCAGTGTCCAAGGTTTGATCTTGGTCCTGTTCCCGGTGTCGACCGCTCCGCTCCAGAGGCCAGTCTACATTGTGCTCTAAGCCCTCAGGTAAGCGAAAGAAACACAAGAAATTGAAGCGGGATTCCGTTTCTATGCTCCACTCCCATTTGTCTGATCAGGCGTGTGACAGCACCACCCTTCTCAATTTCGCTTCCGAAGTCAGCGGACTTCGAAGTCGATCCCGCAGCTGGTTCCAGCACAACACAAGTTGCCAGGGCTTTCAGCTATGCCACATGAAATCGAAGAATTCTGATCTCCAATGCATCAGCTCTTTGGATCCCTACTGACTCGTTCTGTTGCGACTTCTGGCCCCATGGAGCCGAGAGGCTTTCCACCAGGGAAACAGCTGGCGGGGTCGCCCTGAACTCCAGCTGGACCATCCGAGCCTACCTTTGCTGTGGCTCTTGTTCCCACCCTGCCACAACCCATGCTGGACTCTGGCACGTTGACACCGATTCCAACTTCACTGATGCCAGAGGTGGCGGCCCGATAGTTCTACCTCAGTAGAAGTCTTATCCAAGTCCAGCCAATGCACCACTTCCCCGATATTTGTCACAGGGTTTACAACACTGCATTCCCGTTTTGAAACAGATTTGGATAACAAATGTGACCCAAGTGATAAGTTTGCTCAGCCCTACCAGGAGGACAGTTGCTACAAGGACTATCTGAAAGAGACACGTTAGTGACAGATTCCTTACCTTAGAATATCCCCAGGCGTCAGGCTGGATCCGGAAAGTTTTGCGTAGCAGTACCCTTGCGCGTCGGTAGGCGGCGTCGTGCGGCTCCGCGTCCGTCGTCGGCGTCGTGATCGCCGGGATGACGTCGCGGGCAGTACTTAGGCGCCGCCCCTGCGCGCTGGCGTCAGTTCTTCTTTTCCGCGCCAGCAAGCGCAGATCCGGGAAGAGCAGTGCCCTGGTCATTTTTGACCATACTTTTTGGTGAATTTTTTCACTGTTTTTTCCATACTTTCAAGGTGTCGTAGGGATGCCCGGCTTCAAGCGATGCGGCGCCTGTGCGCGGATGATGTCCGTCATGCGACCCGCATTGGGAGTGTCTCTTCTGCCTCGGCCGAGGCCACGACACGGAGTCTTGTCCCGAATGCCAGGCCCTCAACCCGAAAGCTTTGCGAGAGCGGTCTCGAAAGCTCCTCGAGGCCCGGCATTCGGCTCCACGGAGGCCCCGGTCGCGTGAGAGGTCCAGGGGTCGCTCGCGGAGTGCACACCGGTCGTCGGCGTCGAAGTCTTCTTCGTCCGGTAAGTCAAAGCACAAGAAGTCCAAAAAGCATCATCGCTCTAGGACTTCGCCTCGCCGGTCTCACGACTCGGCTGAGGCCCCTCCCGGCACCGTCCCCGCCCCCGCGGCCCCGGACTTGCCTGTGGAGTCGCCCCCGCCATACCCGCCCTTCCCGGGTTCGGGGGCGGATCCGGCCAAGGTACAGGAATTCCTGTCGGCCATGGCCCGCCTCTTCGGGCCTTCAGGCCCCTCCGGTGCGCCTTCGGGCCCCGCGGGCCCTGATGGGGTTGCGTCGCCGACGGCTCCGGCCCCGGCGTCGCCCGTGCCTCCAGCCTCGATCCCGGCTCCAGCTTCGGCCCCGGCCTCGATCCCGGCTCCACAACCCCCATCGACGCCGGTCGACCTCACGACACCTCCGCCGGCGCCGATGTCTCCGGTGCCGTTCTCGACGCCGCCCTGGGCTCCGGGCGGCGTCGTCCCCAGTTCCTTCCGGCTCCGGACATGGACCCGGAGCGACGTCGCTCGACGCCGGCTCCGGCGCCGATGGGACCTTGGGTCCCAACTGTCCCTCCTCCTCCTTATTTTGAACCAGAGGAGGACCAGTTGGACTGGGAGGGGTCTGATGACCCTCTGACGCGACACTGTCAGTATGATGAGGACTGGACAGAGAGTCTAGGGAGGCCAGTGGTCTGGATACTTCCCCTGACACTGGCATGCTGTCTCCTCCCGTGGCTACGGAGGAGGGAGCCAATTTTGGTACGGTGTTGCGTAGGGCAGCTGGGGCCTTACGTCTCCAACTCCCTACTTTGACGGTCAAGCCTAACATCTTGACAGAGGTGCTTCAGCCGGCAGCCTCCTCTGCGGAGACTGTGCTGCCGTTTAACGACGCCCTCACTGACGTTCTTTTGGGCGCCTGGTCCAAGCCCAACACATGGGCTCCTGTGGATCGGAACGTGTCACGACGCCATCGCCCAGCTCCGGGCGACCCCCTGTTTCTCTCTGTTTACCCCACTCCTGAGAGCTTGGTTGTCCAAGCCTCCGCTTCCCAAACCGCCTTCCCTACCGCTCCTCCGGATAGGGAATCCAAACGCCTGGATCAGTTTGGGAAGAAAGGTTTTTCTTCCTCCAGTGCTGGCTTGCGGTCCGTTAACACCGCTTGTCTTTTGGGCCGATATACCCACTCCCTGTGGGATTCGGTGGCGGATATTTTGCCCCAGTGTCCTGAGGAGGTCCAGGCACTGCTTTCCCGCGCCATTGCGGAAGGAAGGGATGCGGCCAAATACACTATCCGTTGTGGCCTTGACACCGCCGACTCGCTGGGCAGGTCTATTGCAACGACGGTGGCGCTCCGACGCCACGCCTGGCTGAGAACCACTGGTTTTTCAGGGGATGTCCAGAATACTCTCATGGACATGCCCTTTGATGGAGTCGGTCTTTTTGGGTCCAAAGCAGACCATGCGTTGGAGCGCTTTAAGGACTCACGGGCTACTGCCAAGTCCCTGGGCCTTTCTGCTACACGCCCTCCGCTGACTTCTGCTTTTCGCCCCTATCGTGGCCACGGTAGGGCGCCCCTTCACGTCAGCAGCCCAGCCACCGGCCCGCGCAGCAGGCGTCTTCGCGTGGCCGAGGACGTGGATTCCGCCGTGGCGGATCGGGCAACCAGCGTGCGGGTCAGGCCACCACCTCCAACCCGTCCGCGGCCTCCAAGCCCTCGTAGTCCCTCCTTTCAGGTGCACGGCACGCCAGTAGGGGCAGGGTCCGCCATCACCTTCCCCACTGGCGCACCATCACCTCGGACAGGTGGGTCTTGGACATTGTCCGAAGGGGCTACTCCCTCCCCTTCGAGACCACCCCCAGCCATGCCACCTCAATTCCACCGCATGTCAGGGGATCACTTGGTGCTTCTACAGAAGGAAGTCACGGCCCTCTTGACCAAGAGGGCCATCGAGCATGTTCCGACCCCAGAAGTAGGGCGTGGTTGCTACTCCCACTACTTTCTGGTGCCCAAAAGGGCAAGGAGGACATGCGTCCTATCTTGGACCTCCGGAACGTCAATCGCTTCCTCCGGAAGGAGAAGTTCAAGATGCTCACCCTAGCTCAGGTCTTGACTGCCCTCGACCCTGGAGACTGGTTGGTAGCGTTGGACTTGCAGGACGCGTATTTCCACATCCCCGTCCTGCCGGCCCACCGGCGTTACCTTCGGTTCACGGTAGGCCCCGAGCATTTTCAGTTCACCGTGCTCCCCTTTGGCCTTACAAGTGCCCCTCGGGTGTTCACGAAAGTGATGGCGGTGGTCGCAGCTCATCTGCGCCGGGCAGGGGTTTCAGTCTTCCCCTACCTCGACGACTGGCTGCTGAAGGCGGGCTCATCCCAGGCAGTCGTCTCCCACCTCCAGACTACGGCCGAACTCCTGCACTTGCTGGGGTTCTCCATCAACGTGCCAAAGTCGCACCTGATTCCTTCTCCACAGCTCCTTTTCATCGGAGCAGTTCTGGACACGACGCAGTTTCGGGCCTATCCTCCCGAACGGCGAGTCCGGGATATTCAGGCTATGATTCCGATCTTTCGGCCTTTATCCTGGGTTTCGGTACGGATGACCCTGAGGCTGCTGGGCCTCATGGCCTCCTGCATCCTGCTGGTCGATCATGCCAGATGGCATATGCGGGCTCTGCAGTGGGACCTGAAGTTCCAGTGGGCGCAGCACCGGGGCAACCTGTCCGATCACGTCCAGATCTCAGAGGGGGCTGCAAAACAGTTGCAGTGGTGGCTCTCGAACCGGCAATGGGTCATGGGCAGATCCCTCTCCCTTCCCCAGCCAGAGCACACAGTTGTGACGGACGCGTCCCTTCTGGGATGGGGCGGTCACATGGGAGAGGCGGAGATCAGAGGCCTCTGGTCTCCGGCGGAGTCCCGGCTCCATATCAACCTTCTGGAGCTCCGGGCGATCCGACTTGCACTGAAGGCATTCCTTCCCTCTGTCAAAGGGCAGGTAGTGCAGGTGTTCACAGACAACACCACCGCCATGTGGTACTGCAACAAACAAGGCGGGGTGGGGTCGTGGACCCTTTGTCAGGAGGCTCTGCGCCTCTGGACATGGCTGGAACATCAGGGCATGTTCCTGATGGTTCAACACCTGGCAGGTTCCCTGAACGCCAGGGCGGACGAACTCAGCCGCAGGTGCATGATGGATCACGAATGGCGTCTTCACTCGGAAGTGGCGCAAGGACTCTTTCTACAGTGGGGAGAGCCTTGGTTAGATCTATTCGCCACCGAAGAGAACGCGCAATGTCATCAGTTCTGCGCGTTGGAATTTCCAAGGCGGCACTCGCTCGGCGACGCTTTCGTCACGAGTGGAGTTGCGGTCTATTGTACGCCTTTCCGCCTATACCACTTCTACCCAGAGTGTTGAAGAAGATTCGGCACGACCGGGCCCAAGTCATTCTTGTGGCTCCGGACTGGGCTCGAAGAGTTTGGTATCCCGAGCTACTCAATATGAGCATAGATCCCCCAATCCGTCTGCCTCTTCGGGAGGATCTTCTGTCGCAGCAGCAGGGGACGGTCCTCCACCCGAACCTGTCCAGTCTACACCTGCTTGCGTGGAGATTGAGCGGCGGCAGTTGATTCCTTTCGACTTGCCTCCCGAAGTTTGTGATGTGATTCTGGCAGCCAGGCGTCCCTCCACTAAGGTGGTATACGCCTGCAGGTGGAACAAGTTTGTGGCATGGTGCACAGCAAAGGCTGTGAATCCCCTTTCTGCCCCTCTTTCTGAGGTCCTTCTGTTCCTTCTCTCTCTGGCCCAACAGGGTTCTGCCCTGGGTACCATCAAGGGTTATCTTTGTGCTATCTCGGCCTTCCTCAGACTCCCTGATCAGCCCTCCCTTTTCAAGTCCCCTGTTGTTAACAGGTTCTTAAAAGGCATTACTCACCTCTTCCCTCCTGTTCAGTTTGTGATGCCTCAGTGGGACTTGAACTTGGTTCTTACCTTTTTAATGTGCGCTCCCTTTGAGCCTCTGCATAACTGTCCTCTTTGTCTTCTGACTCTGAAGACAGCCTTTTTGGTGGCCATCACCTCCGCTCGGCGGGTGAGTGAGCTCCAGGCTCTATCTTGCAAACCTCCCTTTCTGTCTGTTCATCCAGACAAGGTTGTTCTTCGGACGCGTCCGTCCTTCTTGCCAAAGGTGGTTACTGCTTTCCACATTGGGCAGACCATCACTTTGCCCACCTTCTTTCCGCCTCCGCATCCTTCTAGAGAGGAAGAGAGGCTCCACCGTCTGGACCCAAAACGTGCGCTCTCCTTCTATATCGACCGCACAAAACACTTCCGGGTGGATGACCAGCTCTTTGTTGGCTACGTGGGCGCCAAAAAGGTCGGGCGGTGCACAAGAGGACCATCTCCCGCTGGGTTACCTTGTGCATCAAGACCTGCTATTCTTTGGCTAAGAAGGAGCCTCCTGTTGGGCTGCGTGCCCATTCCACCAGGCCAACGGCTGCTACCACAGCCTTGGGCCGCGGTGTTCCGCTGCCGGTTATCTGTCAGGCAGCTACGTGGGCCTCGCTGCACACGTTTACAAAGCATTACTGCCTTGACAGTCAGGTCCGGAGGGACGGCTTCTTTGGCCGTTCTGTCCTCCAGGACTTCCTTGTCTGATCTTTGTTCGCAGACCCACCACCGGGGTTGGTATTGCTGGGGTATCTATTCTAAGGTAAGGAATCTGTCACTAACGTGTCTCTTTCAGATGCACAAGTTACTAACTTGTGTAACGATATATCTGTAAGAGACAGTAGTTAGTGACAGATTCCTACCGCCCACCCATCCTCCCCGTTCTGCGAACTGATTTCTAGGGTTAAGGACATCCCTTTCAGGGCCCTAGTATTTTTCAGACACCTGTGTCAGCTTCTTGCATGGCTCTGCGTTCCTGGCGCGGAAAGTCGTGTACAGAACTGACGTCAGCGCGCAGGGGCGGCGCCCAAGTACTGCCCGCGACGTCATCCCGGCGATCACGACGCCGACGACGGACGCGGAGCCGCACGACGCCGCCTACCGACGCGCAAGGGTACTGCTACGCAAAACTTTCCGGATCCAGCCTGACGCCTGGGGATATTCTAAGGTAAGGAATCTGTCACTAACTACTGTCTCTTACAGATATATCGTTACACAAGTTAGTAACTTGTGCTACAGGAGGCTAGTAGCCTCAATACTGTTCAAGAGATGAGTCTCTCTCCTCCCCCCCCCACCCCCCACCACCATCTTTGGACTAACCTCAGAGGAATCCACTTCCTAAGGCATGGTGACGCGCGTGGTGGCCGAAGTTTTTGACCTCCAACTCCCCGCCTTGCAGGTTAAGATGAATGTTTTGACTGATGTCCTTCAACCGGGGCAGACATCTTCGGAGCCCATTCTTCCTTTCAACAAAGCGTTGATGGATACCTTATTAAGGATTTGAGTAAAACCATGTTCTGGCTCACCAATCAAATGACTAGGTGCTATTGCCCTGCTCCAGGCGACTCAGCTTTTCTTTTGAACCACTCTTCACCAAAAAGCTTAGTGGTGCAAGCTTCCACCAGCCACTCTAATCTCAACACATTTCCTAACACCCCACTCACGCCAATCTTAAGCGAGTGAAAATGTTTGCCAAACATGTCTTTTCTTATACTAGTTTGGCCCGCTACTCTTGTTAATGTCAGCTGTATGTTCAGATGCTACTTTCACGCCCTTTGGGATTTGGTGGCACAAGTCTTCCCTTGTTGTGCCTGAAGATCTTTGCCTTGTGCTCACTAAGGTGATTCAAGATGCTCCATGATGGACATGCCATTTAATTGGACTCATCTGTTCGGGGCTAAAGCTGATTCCATTCTCTAGCGTTATAAGGAGAGTAGGGATGCTGTTTCCGCCTTGCCCATTGCAACAGTTCCATCGCTCCTTTTGTAGCTTTGGTCAAGGCATCCCTTACTGCCAGCCTGTCCAGTCCCCACAGGAACCCAGCAGTTTTGGGGAAGCGGCCAAGGTGCCCACTACCCAAGCAGTCAAGGTCAGCGTGCTGCCCACTCTACTACCCCACCTGCCACACCTCTTTAGAGTGCCCTTGCAGGGACTTAGCAACCCGGCGGGAGGCAGATCCACCAACTCTTTGGACACATCAGACAGGTTTGCAGTGGTATGTCTTACCCTTACTTTCATCCCCTTTCACCACCCCATCCCCCTCCAATATAACTGACGGAGGACCATCTCTCCATTTTGTGACCGGAAGTGCAAGCCCTTTTGGCCAAAGGGGCTGTTGAGAGGGTGCCAGCGCCAAAAGTAAGATCTGGTTCTTATTCCCGCTACTTTCTGATGCCAAAGAAAGACAATGATTTCGACCTATTCTAGATCTGCTGTCTATCAGCGCCTTTCTCCTGAAGGAGAAATCCAAGATGCTCACCCTGGCCCAGATCTTGTCTGCCCTCAACCTTGAAGACTGGTTGGTGGTGTTGGAGCTGCAGGAAGCCTGTTTCCATATACTCGTCCTGTCAGCCTAGAAGTGTTACCTATGGTCCATGGTGTGAGAGGAACATTTCAGTTTGCTGTGCTCACCATTGATCTCACTGGTGCCCCTCGGGTCTTCATGAAAGTGATGGCGGTGATGGCAGCACACCTTTGAAGGTCAGGGGTGCCAGACTTCCCCTACCTCGATGACCGGCTGTTAAAGGCAGTGCCAAAAGTCAGATCTGGTTCTTATTCCAGCTACTTTCTGATGCCAAAGAAAGACCATGATTTCGACCTATTCTAGATCTGCCGTCTATCAGCGCCTTTTTCCTGAACGAGAAATCCAAGATGCTCGCCCTGGCCCAGATCTGGTCTGCCCTCAACCTTGAAGACTGGTTGGTGGTGTTGGAGCTGCAGGACGCCTGTTTCTGTATACCCGTCCTGTCAGCCTAGAAGTGTTATCTATGGTTCATGGTGTGAGAGGAACATTTCAGTTTGTTGTGCTCACCATTGATCTCACTGGTGCCCCTCGGGTGTTCATGAAAGTGATGGTGGTGATGGCAGCACACCTTTGAAGGTCATGGGTGCCAGCGTTTCCCTACCTCGATGACTGGCTGTTAAAGGCAGCCTTGCCCCAGGCAGATGTCAACCACCTCCAGACTACGGCGAACCCTCTGTCATTCTATGGTGTTGACTATCAACGTGACAAAGTCACACCAGACTCTTAAATGCTCCCTTTCATCTGAGCCATACTTGACATTGTTCAGTTTCTATCCTTTCCCCCGAGAAGGAGTCCAGGACATTCAGGCTATGATCCTGATCTTTCTGCCTTGGTCCTGGATTTCAGTGATGTAGACTCTGAGGCTGCTGAGACTGATATCCTCCTTCATCCTGCTAGTCTATCTGCCAGGTGGCATGTGTGTGCTCTCCAGTAGGATCTGAAGTCCAAGTGGGCCCAACATCAACAGGACCTCTCAAACCACATTCAAATTTGACAGGAGACTGCAAAAGATCTGCGGTGGTGGTTGCTGGACTGCCATTGGGCCAGTAGCAGATCCTTCTCCCTTCCCAACACAGAACGAACAGTGTTCACAAGTGCATCAGTTCTGTGTTTTGGTGGCTATCTGAAAGGTGGAAATCAGAGTCCTCTGGTCTTCGGCGGAGTCACAGCTCCACATCAACCTTTAGGAGCTATAGGCCATCTGTTTAGCACTGAAAATCTTCCTTTCGTCCATCAAGAGTCTGCTGGTACAGGTGCTCATGGATAACACTACCCCCATGTTGTACTGCAACAATGAGGTTGGGATGGGGTCGCAGCCCCTGTGCTAGGCCTTGCGCGTCTGGAAATTGCTGGACCACCAAGGAAGTTGGCTGGTGATAAACCTCCTGGCAGGATCATAGACTGCTATAGTGGAAAAATTCCTCCATTGGCGCCAAGTGGATCACAAATGACCGTTCTACCAGGAGATGGCAAAAAGTCTAGTCCGCAAATGGGGAAAACCTTGGCTCGATCTATTTGCCACCGCCGAGATGGCGATACTTCAGAACTTCTGTGCATTGTAGTTTCCAAGGCATCTTGCGTTCCGTCTCCAGTGGAACTCATGACTCCTGTATTTACTTTTCCACTGGTACCACTCCTGCCCAGAGCCTTGAAGAATAGGCCCAACTGGGCCTAAGTCAACCTTGGTGGCTCCAGATTGGGCACAGAGAGTATGGTATCCATAACTCCTGGGCTTGAGCACATGTCCTCCAATCAGGCTGTCCCTCCAGGAGGACCTGCTGTCGAACAGGGCAGGGTTCTGCAACCGGGCCTTCACAATCTCCACCTTCACTTTTGGATATTGAGCAGCAACAGCTGAACTACTTTGACCTTCCTCTGGAGGTGCTTTTTGTTGTCTTGGCAGCTAGGCGTCCTTGGACAAAAACCGTACACGCCTGTAGTTGGGCGTAATGTGTTAGTTTGGCACACATGCCAGATTGACACCCCCCACCCCACTAAGTTATCTGACTTTCTTTTGTTTGTGCTCTCTTGTCTAGCATGGTTTTGCTTGGGCACAAGGGTTATCTTTTGGCCCTTTTGACTTTCTTACACTTGCCAGATCAGCCCTTATTGTTTAAGTCACTGGTTGTGTTGCGATTTTTGAAAGGGCTGCAACGCATTTTATCCCTCTTCCTTTGTAATACCCCAATGGGACCTTAATCTGATTCTCACTTTTCTGACGTGTGTGAGGAAAACCCCTTTTTGCAGGTTCACTCAACTTTTGCCCCATTTTGACTACTAGTAAGTAATTTAATGGCTCAGAAATACCCTGAGCCCTGCTAATCAGGACTCACTTCATGCGCTCTGACCCTTAAAGCAGTATACATTTGATTAGCTTACACCTACTAGGCATAGCTCAACTTGCTTGAAAATCCCTAGCATATTGTACCAAGGGTACCTAGGGCCTATAAGTTGAAGTCTCTCTCGTGGATTGCAGCAGTAGTTGTGCCACCACAATTACGACAAGGTAAATCATGTCTCCCAGAATGCCACGGCTAACTCAAATTTGCCATTTAAGCTAAAGGCAAAGTCCATTCCTTCCTTTTTAACATAGATGTCACCCCATACATAGGCCAATCTACTCCTAAGGCAGGGTGCTGTACGTTAAAAGGTGGAATATGTACATTTACTTGTTCTAGCAGTAAAAACCCTAAATTGTCGTTTTTACTGTAGAAATGGCTAGTAGCACCATTGTTGAGTGCAGAGTTAGAGGCTGACACCTCAGCCCTGCCAACTTCTTACTGGTACTACTGAAGCTGGAACTCTAAGGTATCAAAAGAATTAGTACATTAAATCTGATTTAATGGGTAAACCGAATTTAATGTCACTGGTGGGTAAAGTACAATGTTAGAAGTTGCCACTTTAGCTGTCCAAGGTATCTAGTGCCTGTTTTTGCTGGCACACAAAGACTGTCCTCACAGTCCCCCTTCTACCCTCTTGGGGAGACATATCAACAACTCCCAGGAAAGGTCACAATCGAAACCTGAATGGGGTAGAGATATTACCTCTTCCTGGGAGGAGGCCACATGGGTGTTATCCCATAAAGGTAAGTTTCAAAGGCGAAGGCACTTCTGAAGGGCAAATGGGAAGTACTTGTGAGAGGGGCTGCTCTATTGATCTGAAAGAGACACGTTGGTGATATATTCCTTACCTTAGAATATCCCCAGGCGTCAGACTGGATCCGGAAAGTTTTCATCAGCAGTACCCCTGCGCGTCGGTAGGCGTCGTCGTGCGGCTCCGCGTACGTCGCTGGCGTTGTAGCCGCCGAGAGGACGTCGTCGGAGCTACTTAGACGCGCCCACGCGCGCTGACGTCAGTTATTTCTTTTTCCGCGCCACCAAGCGCAGATCCGAGAGAGAGCGGTACTCCTAGTTAATATTTTAACTTGGTTTCTGAGACTTGTTTCTCTTGTTTTTTCGAGTACTCTACTTCTGGTGCAGTAGGGAACCATGTCGGTGGCGGACCCGCATGACGTGTGTCTCTTCTGCTTGGGGCGAGACGTGCCCCCATTGTCGGGCCATGGCCCGAAGGCTTTCCGGGAGCGTTCCCGGAAGTTGTTGGAGGCCCGGCAATCGGTTCCCGCTCCCGTGGGAGGTCGAGGGCAGGTCGCGGAGCGGCCACCATCGTTCGTCTGCAGGTAAGTCAAAGCGCCATAATAAATCGAAGTAGCGACGTCGCTCTTAGTCTACCCCTCACCGGTCGCGCGACGCGTTGTAGGGGGCGGGCGGTCACTCCCCTGCGGCTCCGGTGGAGCCTCCGTTGTTGCCTGCGGCCTACCCGCCTTTCCCGGGGCCGTACGCGACTCCGGAAGAAATACAGGTACTCCTGTCGGCCATGGGCCTTTTATTTGCCCCATCCGGTCCCTCCGGAGCACCTTCGGGGCCCCGTGGACCCGTTGGGTGGTTCTGCCGCCGCCTTTGGCCTCGGCTACGCCGGCAAGATACCCTGTGGCGCCGTTGGCTCCGGCCTCCGCGCCGCCTCCCGGGTCCCTCCGGAGCGCCTTCGGGCCCCGTGGACCCGTTCGGTGGTTCTGCCCCCATGTCGCCGCCTTTGGCCTTGGCTACGCGGGCAAAATACCCTGCGGTGCAGTTTGCTCTGGCCTCGGCGCCGCCTCCCACGCCGGGCCCGGCGCCAATACCGGCCCCGGCTACGCCGGCAACATCCTGCGGCGCCGTTGGCTCCGGTGCCGAGACCGGGTCCGGCCTCCGGCGCCGCCTCCGGCGTTTGGACCGACGCCGGACATGCGTCGAGCCTCCTCGTCCTTACCAGCCTCTTAAACAGACGGTGGACGAGGGGGAGTACTGGAAGGGGCCAGAGAACCCCCTCGCAGCTCAGTGTGAGGATGAGCTGGAATGGGGTTTCTCTCCGCACCCTGGAACACTGTCCCCTTCTTCCGTAGCTCCGGAGAAAGTTGGGTCCTTTTCTGTGGTGTTGCGTAGGGCGGCTGAGGCTCTTAACCTCCAGCTCCCATCTGTGCCTATCAGAACCAATCTCCTGACTAAAGTGCTGCAGCCGGCGGCCTCCTCGGTGGAGCCGCTACTGCCCTTTAATAACGCGCTTACAGACATTCTGTTAGGCACCTACACGCATCGCCCAGCCCCGGGTGACCCCAGTTTTCTCACGCAACACCCTATGCCTGAGAGTCTGGTTGTCCAGGCCTCTGCCTCTCCGAGCGCATTCCCTTCCGCACCTCTGGACAAAGAATGCAAAACAACTAGCTTCTCAGGGGCTGTCCAGAACACTTTGTTGGACATGCCTTTTGATCGCACACACCTCTTTGGTGATGGAACGCTTTAAACACTCCCGGGCTACGGCCCAGTCCTTGGGTCTTGCCACCACGTGCACTCCCTTGGGGTCTGCCTTTCGAGGTCAAGGTTGAGGCGCACAAACCCGTTCCTTTCAGAGCCGCCGGCTTGCGCAGCAACAGTCTCAGCGCAGCCGCGGTCGGGGGGGCCCGCCGAACTGGGTCACGGGGCCAGCGGGCGGGTCGGTCCACCACCGCCCCTGCCACCACTGCCTCAAAACCTTCCTAGTCTGGTGTTTCAGGCCCTCCGAACGCCAGTGGGTGGCAGGATTGCAATCACCTCCCCCACTGGCGCACCATCACTTTGGACAGGTGGGTTCTGCAGATAATTCGCAGGGGCTACTCCCTCCCCTTCGAGACTACCCCTCCAGCCATGCCGCCTCAGTACCACCGCATGTCGGGGGATCACTTGGCACTTCTCCGGCAGGATGTTGCGGCCCTCTTGGCCAAGGGGGCCAAAGAGCACGTTCTGACGCCAGAAGTAGGTCGTGGCTGTTACTCCCACTACTTCCTGGTTCCAAAGAAGGACAAGGGTCTGCGTCCTATCTCGCTTCCTCCGGAAGGAGAAGTTCATGATGCACACGCTTGCTCAGGTCTTGTCTGCCCTAGACCCGCAAGACTGGATGGTAGCGTTGGACTTGCAGGATGCTTATTTTCATATCCCCATCCTGCCGGCCCACTGGCGTTACCTACGGTTCATGGTAGGCCACGAGCACTTTCAGTTCACCGTGCTCCCTCTCGGCCTTACCAGCGCCCCTCGGGTGTTCACAAAAGTGATGCCGGTGGTCGCAGCTCATCTGCGCAGATCAGGGGTTTCAGTCTTCCCCTATCTCGACGACTGGCTGTTGAAGGCGGGCTCGCCCCAGGCAGTCGTCTCCCACCCCCAGACTACGGCCGACCTCCTGCATTCGCTGGGGTTTTCCATCAACGTGCCAAAGTCGCATCTGATTCCCTCTCAGAAGCTCCTCTTCATCGGAGCGGTTCTGGACACGGCGCACTTTCAGGTTTATCCTCCCGAACAGCGAGTCCGGGACATTCGGGCTATGATTCCGATCTTTCAGCCCTGGTCCTGGGTTTCGGTCAGGAAGACCCTGAGGCTTCTGGGCCTCATGGCCTCCTGCATCCTGCTGATCAATCATGCCAGATGGCTTATGCGGGCTCTGCAGTGGGACCTGAAGTTCCAGTGGACGCAGCATCAGGGAAACCTGTCCGACTATGTCCAGATCTCGGAGGGCACTGCACAGCACTTGCAGTGGTGGCTCACGGACCAGCGTTGGGTCAGCGGCAGATCCCTCTCCCTTCCCCAACCGGAGCACACAGTAGTGACGGATGCGTCCCTCCTGGGATGGGGCGGCCACATGGGAGAGGCAGAGATCAGAGGCCTCTGGTCTCCGGCGGAGTCCAAGCTCCATATCAACCTTTTGGAGCTCAGGGCGATCCTACTTGCACTGAAAGCATTCCTTCCCTCTGTCAAGGGGAGAATAGTGCAGGTGTTAACAGACAACACCACCGCCATGTGGTACTGCAACAAGCAAGGCGGGGTGAGGTCGTGGACCCTATGTCAGGAGGCTCTGCGTCTCTGGACGTGGCTGGAACGTCAAGGCATTTCCTTGCTGGTTCAACACCTGGCAGGTTTCCTGAACGCCAGGGCGGACGAACTCAGCCGCAGGTGCATGTTGGATCACGAATGGCGTCTTCACTCTGAGGTGGCCCAAGGTCTCTTTCAACAGTGGGGAGAACCTTGGTTAGATCTATTCGCCACCGAAGAAAACGTGCAATGTCAGCAGTTCTGCGCATTGGCGTTTCCAAGGCGGCACTCGCTCGGCGACGCTTTTCGTCGCGAGTGGAGTTCCGGTCTGTTGTACGCCTTTCCGCCTATACCACTTCTGCCCAGAGTGCTGAAGATCAGGCGCGACCGGGCCGAAGTTATTCTTGTGGCACCGGACTGGGCTCGAAGAGTTTGGTATCCCGAGCTACTCAGTATGAGCGTGGATCCCCCGATCTGGCTGCCTCTTCGGGAGGATCTTCTGTCGCAGCAACAGGGGACGGTCCTCCACCCGAACCTGTCAAGCCTCCACCTCCTTGAGTGGAGATTGAGTGGCAACAGCTGATTCCATTTGACTTGCCTCCTAAAGTCTGTAATGTTATTCTGGCAGCCAGGCGTCCCTCAACTAAAACTGTATACGCCTGCCGGTGGAACAAGTTTGTGGCATGGTGCACAGCGAAAGCTGTAGACCCCCTTTCTGCCCCTCTTTCTGAGGTCCTCTTGTTCCTTCTCTCTTTGGCCCAGCAGGGCTCTGCTTTGGGCACTATCAAGGGCTACCTTTCTGCTTTTTCAGCCTTTTTTAGGCTGCCTGATCAGCCCTCTTTTCAAGTTCCCTGTTGTCAATAGATTTCTCAAAGGCATTACTCACCTTTTCCCTCCTATTCCTTTTGTGATGCCTCAGTGGGACTTGAACCTGGTTCTCACATACTTAATGTGCGCTCCCTTTGAGCCTCTTCATAACTGTCCTTTGCGGTTATTGACTTTGAAAACTGTCTTCCTGGTGGCCATCACCTCCGCTAGGCGTGTCAGTGAGCTCCAGGCTCTTTCGTGTAAACCTCCTTTCATGGCGATTCATCCGGACAAGGTTGTGCTTCGGCCACGTCCCTCCTTTCTGCCAAAAGTAGTCTCTGCATTTCATCTCGGGCAAACTGTCACTCTGCCTACTTTCTTTCCGCCTCCGCACCCTTCCAGGGAGGAAGAGAGGCTCCACCGTCTGGACCCAAAACGTGTGCTTTCATTCTATCTCAACCGCACACAACAGTTCCGGGTGGATGACCAGCTCTTTGTTGGCTATGTGGGCGCCAAGAAAGGCTGTGCTGTGCACAAGCGGACTATCTCCCGATGGGTTGTCTTGTGTATTAAAGCCTGTTACTCTCCGACTAAAAAGGAACCTCCGGTAGGGCTGCGCGCCCATTCTACCAGGGTGACAGCCGCTACTACAGCATTGGGACGCGGTGTCCCCCTGCAAGATATCTGTCAGGCAGCTACGTGGGCCTCGCTGCATACTTTCACTAAGCACTATTGCCTTGACAGTCAAGTCCGGAGAAACGGCTTCTTTGGCCGGTCGGTTCTCCGTGACTTTCTGGTGTGATTTCACTTTGCAGACCCACCACCGGGATGGTGTTTCTTGGGTATGTATTCTAAGGTAAGGAATCTATCACTAACGGGTCTCTTTCAGATGCACAAGTTACTTACTTGTGTAACGATGTATCTGTAAGAGATATCTGAAAGAGACACGTTAGTGACAGATTCCTTACCTTAGAATATCCCCAGGCGTCAGGCTGGATCCGGAAAGTTTTTTGCGTAGCAGTACCCTTGCGCGTCGGTAGGCGGCGTCGTGCGGCTCCGCGTCCGTCGTCGGCGTCGTGATCGCCGGGATGACGTCGCGGGCAGTACTTAGGCGCCGCCCTGCGCGCTGACGTCAGTTCTTCTTTTCCGCGCCAGTAAGCGCAGATCCGGGAAGAGCAGTGCCCTAGTCACTTTTTGACTATCTTTTTGTGAAATTTTTCACTGTTCTCTTCAACGAGTCTTCACGACTCCTAAGGTGTCGTAGGGATGCCCGGCTTTAAGCCCTGCGAGGAATGTGGTCGTATGATGTCCATCACGGACCCCCACCTCGAGTGTCTCTTCTGCCTCGGCCGAGGCCACGACACGAAGTCGTGCCCTGACTGCCGGAAACTTCATCCGAAGGCTTTGCGAGAGCGGTCTCGAAAGCTCCTTGAAGTCCGGCAGTCGGCTCCGCGCCGCAGCAAGCCCCGGTCCCGGGAGAGGTCGAGGGGCCGGACGCGGAGTCCCCGCCGTTCGTCGGAATCCAAGTCTTCGCGCTCCTCCGGTAAGTCGAAGCACAAGAAGTCTAAGCGGCGTCATCGCTCTAAGACTTCGCCTCGCCGGTCGCGCGACTCGGCTGAGGTCCCTGTCGGCACCGTCCCCGCCCCCGCGGCCCCGGACGTGCCTGTCGAGTTGCCCCCGCATTACCCGTCCTTCCCGGGTTCGGGGGCGACTCCGGCCGAGTACAGAAATTCCTGTCGGCCATGGCCCGCCTCTTCGGGCCTCAAGGTCCCTCCGGTGCGCCTTCGGGCCCCGCGGGCCCAGATGGGGTTGCTCCGGCGTCGCCGTCGACTCCGGTCCCGGCGTCGCCTGTCCCACCAGCCTTCGTCCCGGCCTCGGCTCCGGCCCCGGCCTCGACCCCGGTTCCGGTGGTGCCGCAACCTCCATCGACGCCGGTTGACCTAACCACGCCTCCGCCGACGCCGATGTCCCCGGTGCCGTTTCCGACGCCGTCCGGGGCTCCGGGCGGCGTCGTTCCCCGGTTCTCCCCGGGTCCGGACATGGAGCCGGACCGGCGCCGCCCGACGCCGGTTCCGGCGCCGATGAGGCCTTGGGTCCCTTATGTCCCTCCTCCTCCATCTTTTCAACCTGAGGAGGACCAGGAGAGCTGGGAGGGGTCTGACGACCCTCTCACACAACAGTGCGAGTTTGACCCGGACTGGGTTGAGGAACTTGGGGATGCCAGTGGGCTGGATACCTCCCCGACTCTGGCATGCTGTCTCCTCCCGTGGCAACGGAGGAGGGGGCTAATTTTGCAACGGTGTTGCGTAGAGCTGCTGGAGCCTTAAATCTCCAGTTGCCTACAGTGGCCGTCAGGACTAACCTCCTGACTGAAGTGCTTCAGCCGGCGGCCTCCTCTTCGGAGCCTGTGCTGCCGTTCAACGATGCACTCACTGACGTTCTTTTGGGTGCCTGGTCCAAACCCACCACAGGGGCTCCTGTGGATAGGAACGTGGCCCGACGCCATCGCCCGGCTCCGGGCGACCCCCTGTTTCTCTCCCAACACCCCACCCCTGAGAGCTTGGTTGTCCAAGCCTCTGCCTCCCAAACAGCCTTCCCTACCGCCCCTCCGGATAGGGAATCCAAGCGCCTGGATCACTTTGGGAAGAAGGCTTTCTCTTCCTCCAGTGCTGGCTTGCGGTCTGTTAATACCGCTTGCCTCTTGGGCCGATACACCCACTCCCTGTGGGATTCGGTGGCTGATGTTTTGCCGCAGTGTTCTGAGGAGGTCCAGACACTGCTTACCCGCGCTATTGCGGAAGGGCGTGATGCGGCTAAGTATACCATCCGCTGTGGCCTTGATACCGCCGACTCGCTGGGCAGATCGCTTGCAACGACGGTGGCGCTGCGTCGCCACGCCTGGCTGAGAACCACTGGTTTTTCAGGGGATGTCCAGAATACTCTCATGGACATGCCCTTTGATGGAGTCGGTCTCTTTGGTTCAAAGGCGGACCATGCGCTGGAGCGTTTCAAGGATTCACGGGCTACTGCTAAGTCCCTGGGCCTTGCTGTTGTGCGCCCTCCGCAAACGTCTGCTTTTCGCCCCTTTCGTGGCCACGGAAGGGGCGCCCAGTCACGTCCACAGCCCGGCCAACGGCCCGCGCAGCAAGCGCCTTCGCGTGGCCGAGGACGTGGATACCGCCGTGGCGGTTCGGGCAACCAGCGTGCGGGTCAGGCCACCACCTCCAACCCGTCCGCGGCCTCCAAGCCCTCCTAGTCCCTCCTTTCAGGTGCACAGCACGCCAGTCGGGGGCAGGGTCCGCCATCACCTTCACCACTGGCGTCCCATCACCTCGGACAAGTGGGTCTTGGACATTGTCCGAAGGGGCTACTCCCTCCCCTTCGAGACCACCCCCCAGCCATGCCACCTCAATTCCACCGCATGTCAGGGGATCACTTGGTGCTTCTACAGAAGGAAGTCACGGCCCTCTTGGCCAAGAGGGCCATCGAGCATGTTCCGACCCCAGAAGTAGGGCGTGGTTGCTACTCCCACTACTTTCTGGTGCCCAAAAGGACAAGGAGGACATGCGTCCTATCTTGGACCTCCGGAACGTCAATCGCTTCCTCCGGAAGGAGAAGTTCAAGATGCTCACCCTAGCTCAGGTCTTGACTGCCCTCGACCCCGGAGACTGGTTGGTAGCGTTGGACTTGCAGGACGCCTATTTCCACATCCCCGTCCTGCCGGCCCACCGGCGTTACCTTCGGTTCACGGTAGGCCTCGAGCATTTTCAGTTCACCGTGCTCCCCTTGGCCTTACCAGTGCCCCTCGGGTGTTCACGAAAGTGATGGCGGTGGTCGCAGCTCATCTGCGCCGGGCAGGGGTTTCAGTCTTCCCCTACCTCGACGACTGGCTGCTGAAGGCGGGCTCGTCCCAGGCAGTTGTCTCCCACCTCCAGACTACGGCCGAACTCCTGCACTCGCTGGGGTTCTCCATCAATGTGCCAAAGTCGCATCTGATTCCTTCTCCACAGCTCCTTTTCATCGGAGCAGTTCTGGACACGACGCAGTTTCGGGCCTATCCTCCCGAACGGCGAGTCCGGGATATTCAGGCTATGATTCCGATCTTTCAGCCCTTATCCTGGGTTTCGGTACGGATGACCCTGAGGCTGCTGGGCCTCATGGCCTCCTGCATCCTGCTGGTCACTCATGCCAGATGGCATATGCGGGCTCTGCAGTGGGACCTGAAGTTCCAGTGGGCGCAGCACCAGGGCGACCTGTCCGATCACGTCCAGATCTCGGAGGGGACTGCAAAACAGTTGCAGTGGTGGCTCTCGAACCGGCAATGGGTCATGGGCAGATCCCTCTCCCTTCCCCAGCCAGAGCACACAGTTGTGACGGACGCGTCCCTTCTGGGATGGGGCGGTCACATGGGAGAGGCGGAGATCAGAGGCCTCTGGTCTCCGGCGGAGTCCCGGCTCCATATCAACCTTCTGGAGCTCCGGGCGATCCGACTTGCACTCAGGGCATTCCTTCCCTCTGTCAAAGGGAAGGTAGTGCAGGTGTTCACAGACAACACCACCGCCATGTGGTACTGCAACAAACAAGGCGGGGTGGGGTCGTGGACCCTTTGTCAGGAGGCTCTACGCCTCTGGACATGGCTGGAACATCAGGGCATGTTCCTGGTGGTTCAACACCTGGCAGGTTCCCTGAACGCCAGGGCGGACGAACTCAGCCGCAGGTGCATAATGGATCACGAATGGCGTCTTCACTCGGAAGTGGCGCAAGGACTCTTTCTACAGTGGGGAGAGCCTTGGTTAGATCTATTCGCCACCGAAGAGAACGCGCAATGTCATCAGTTCTGCGCGTTGGAATTTCCAAGGCGGCACTCGCTCGGCAACGCTTTTCGTCACGAGTGGAGTTGCGGTCTCTTGTACGCCTTTCCGCCTATACCACTTCTACCCAGAGTGTTGAAGAAGATTCGGCACGACCGGGCCCAAGTCATTCTTGTGGCTCCGGACTGGGCTCGAAGAGTTTGGTATCCCGAGCTACTCAATATGAGCGTAGATCCCCCGATCCGTCTGCCTCTTCGGGAGGATCTTCTGTCGCAGCAGCAGGGGACGGTCCTCCACCCGAACCTGTCCAGTCTACACCTGCTTGCGTGGAGATTGAGCGGCGGCAGTTGATTCCTTTCGACTTGCCTCCCGAAGTTTGTGATGTGATTCTGGCAGCCAGGCGTCCCTCCACTAAGGTGGTATACGCCTGCAGGTGGAACAAATTTGTGGCATGGTGCACAGCAAAGGCTGTGAATCCCCTTTCTGCCCCTCTTTCTGAGGTCCTTCTGTTCCTTCTCTCTTTGGCCCAACAGGGTTCTGCCCTGGGTACCATCAAGGGTTATCTTTGTGCTATCTCGGCCTTCCTCAGGCTCCCTGATCAGCCCTCCCTTTTCAAGTCCCCTGTTGTTAACAGGTTCTTAAAAGGCATTACTCACCTCTTCCCTCCTGTTCCGTTTGTGATGCCTCAGTGGGACTTGAACTTGGTTCTTACCTTTTTAATGTGCGCTCCCTTTGAGCCTCTACATAACTGTCCTCTTCGTCTTCTGACTCTGAAGACAGCCTTTCTGGTGGCCATCACCTCCGCTCGGCGGGTGAGTGAGCTCCAGGCTCTATCTTGCAAACCTCCCTTTCTGTCTGTTCATCCAGACAAGGTTGTTCTTCGGACGCGTCCGTCCTTCTTGCCAAAGGTGGTTACTGCTTTCCACATTGGGCAGACCATCACTTTGCCCACCTTCTTTCCGCCTCCGCATCCTTCCAGAGAGGAAGAGAGGCTCCACCGTCTGGACCCAAAACGTGCGCTCTCTTTCTATATTGACCGCACAAAACACTTCCGGGTGGATGACCAGCTCTTTGTTGGCTACGTGGGCGCCAAAAAGGTCGGGCGGTGCACAAGAGGACCATCTCCCGCTGGGTTACCTTGTGCATCAAGACCTGCTATTCTTTCGCTAAAAAGGAACCTCCTGTTGGGCTGCGTGCCCATTCCACCAGGGCAACGGCTGCTACCACGGCCTTGGGCCGCGGTGTTCCGCTCCGGTTATCTGTCAGGCAGCTACGTGGGCCTCGCTGCACACGTTTACAAAGCATTACTGCCTTGACAGTCAGGTCCGGAGGGACGGCTTCTTTGGCCGTTCTGTCCTCCAGGACTTCCTTGTCTGATCTTTGTTCGCAGACCCACCACCGGGGTTGGTATTGCTGGGGTATCTATTCTAAGGTAAGGAATCTGTCACTAACGTGTCTCTTTCAGATGCACAAGTTACTAACTTGTGTAACGATATATCTGTAAGAGACAGTAGTTAGTGACAGATTCCTTACCGCCCCACCCATCCTCCCCGTTCTGCGAACTGATTTCTAGGGTTAAGGACATCCCTTTCAGGGCCCTAGTATTTTTCAGACACCTATGTCAGCTTCTTGCATGGCTCTGCGTTCCTGGCGCGGAAAGTCGTGTACAGAACTGACGTCAGCGCGCAGGGGCGGCGCCTAAGTACTGCCCGCGACGTCATCCCGGCGATCACGACGCCGACGACGGACGCGGAGCCGCACGACGCCGCCTACCGACGCGCAAGGGTACTGCTACGCAAAAACTTTCCGGATCCAGCCTGACGCCTGGGGATATTCTAAGGTAAGGAATCTGTCACTAACTACTGTCTCTTACAGATATATCGTTACACAAGTTAGTAACTTGTGCATTAGTGATAGATTCCTTACCGCCTGCCCATCCTCCCCGTTCTGCGAACTGTTCTCTAGGGTACAGGTCATCCCTTTCAGGGCCCTAGTTCTATTGCACCAGTAGTCGGTCTCTGGCATGGCTCTGCGTTCCTGGTGCGGAAAAGTCGTGTACAGAACTGACGTCAGCGCGCGTGGGTGCGTCCAAGTAGCTCCGACGACGTCATCTCAGCGGCTATGACGCCAGCGACTTACGCGGAGCCGCACGACGACGCCTACTGACACGCAGGGGTACTGCTGACGAAAACTTTCCGGATCCAGTCCGACGCCTGGGGATATTCTAAGGTAAGGAATATATCACTAACTAATGTCTCTTACAGATATATTGTTACACAAGTAAGTAACTTGTGCTTTAGGCAGAAAGATTTGCACTAGGGACAGAAAGGGGAAACCAGTTGTCAACCGGTTTCCCAGGGGCATGAAGCCACACCTCTGGGTTTGGCTAGGGAGCTCTGCATGCTGAGAGGGGAGTTCTGCCATTTTGGAAGTGGGCAGAATAGACTTCTGGTATAGTTAGATGCCACACTTCACAGGTAGGAGTCATCAGGAGGGAAGGAGCCTAATAGCCCATTGGCTAGTGACCGTTACCTCCCTGAGGGCATTTTCTGGACATAAAAAGGCCACCCAGAACTCTGATCTCATTGGACTGAAGAGGACTGAAGGAGAACTTTCCTGGTACACCAAGGACCTGGCAAAGAGACTGCATCGATGTGGACTGCAAGGGCTGTACCTGGTGGCTAGCAAAGGATAAGAAACCTTGCCTACTGTGTCCTGCTCGTGGAGAAGTCTGCTCTTGAGCCCAGCTGAAGCTAGAGAACTCCAAGGCTGACCTGTTGGCTGGCTGACTATGTTTCCAGCACAGCGCCACAACAGCTGAAGAAGCCTACTAGTGCGTGTTGGTAGCCTAGATTCCCAGGTTGCCGCTTCTTGCTGCTGTACAGCCCAAAGGACCAGAACCAGACTTTTAAAACATTGCCCCCGCTTCTGCTGGACCCGGGAGAGTTTTCTGAGTGCAGCCAAGCCACACAGAAGGCAAGTTACTGGTAAAAGAAGAGAACTGCAGTACTAGGTGACTGGACTTCAGCCAAGCTTGAGAGGCCTTTGAGGGACGTCAACCCCTGTGGCCAGGATTGCTCATTTCTCCAAGACAGAGTAGCTCCAGAAAGTCCCCCATCAACCTCACAACATCTTCAGCATCCTTGAGTATCTTCAGCATCCTCGAGCATCTTCAGCATCCTCTATCCGCGGGGATGACTTTGAATAACTACACGATCTTAGCCCCTCTAAAATATTTTAACTTGGGATATCCAAAAACTCGGAAAATAAAATTCTTAAAGTTTCGCCTTGGCATGATCCCGTACACTCAGAACCTTCCACCGTGGATGGGGGCGTCATCCCCAACTTGTTGCAGCCTGTGCAAAACGGCCAGGGAGACATCATCCATCTACTATGCTCCTGCAAGGAGTTGTGGCAGGAAAGGAGACAGCTGCTAAAAATCCCCTTCAATCAAAGGGGAATTCGCTCAAGGAGGCAAGCAGTTCTGGCATGCTTTGATCCAGGAACACCACAACTAAATTGCAGACTAGTAAGATTTCTTGCATTAGTCGAGCAAAAGATGCCACCATAAGATCAAACCTCACCTGGGATTCGGAGCAGTCCTACCGGAAACCACTTTACGTAGGCCTAGTCACTAAGAATTGCCAGCAGTTTATACACTAGCGATCATGGCGCAATTCATCCAATTAAAGAACAGAGGCCGTTCCAACTAAGGTAGAGCTGGGAAGCCCTCATTGAGGTTAGCAGCTTAGATACACCGTAAAGCATCTTTCTGTACTGATTGCATTGTGTGATTCGGCAACGAACTCTGCACTGACTGCATTGCTTACACCAGCAGCTATTTGCACTAGTACCAAAGTGCCTTTTAACTGTCAGTAATCCAACTTATCTAAAGTTTTTAATGTTTATGGAAATTACAAATTCGTACCTTACATTTTATCATGATCCTATGGTTTTTATTGAAGCTTTTGTATTGCATTGGTTTTTAGTAACTATGCAAATGAAATAAAATTCAATTCAAACTCTATCCTTGTATCAGGACCACTCCATAGAAGTCTATGGCAAGGTGCTACTGTCACTGTACTGGAGACTGCTTTTCTCGTTGAGGTAACTGTTTCTGTGGACCTTGCTGGTCCCCCTGACTGACTTCCTACCGGAGTTGGTCACCTAAAGTAACTCTAAGTAGCCACAATGATACCTAGCCACGTTTTTCTTGAAAAAGTTTCTAAGTGTCAAATTTGTTGAATTTGACAAGGCTTGTTCGAGTTTCAGTAAAAATGCTATGATTTACTGTACCATGTAAATTCTCCATCCCGGACCCATCCAGTGGATCTTTTGTTTTTGTCTACAAAATGCATACAAATCTAATCTATTTTTATAAATTGGTGTCGGATTTCTTGAATGTCTCGTTTCCTCCTTCAATTGTTTTGGTGCCGTTTAAATGCATTACATCTGTTTCTTTGTGTAAGCCTGATTACTCGAAGCCACAGCTACCTAGGGTTGAGTTAAGGTTTAACAAACCAAAACTGACTGGTCCTAAAGGGGTTGGTAGTGTATTACACAGTGAGGTCACGCAACTGCACCATATAATACACTCCATTTCCTCATAGTGTGCATTCCATTTGAGCTGCTTTACAGCTGTGCTTTACGGCTCCTTACTATTAAAATTGTGTTCTTCATCGCCATCACCTTGGCATGGCCTGTTAGTGAGCTTCAGGCTCTTTGTCACTCCACTGTACACTTATCAGACAAACTCGTTCTGCGGACTCTGGCATCCTTCCTGCTGAAAGTTGTGATGCCGTTTCACGTCGGTCAAATCATCACCCTGCTGGCGCTCTGAGGAAGAGAGACTCCATTGGTTAGCCTACAAAAGAGCGCTGAGCTTCTACATCGATATTACCAAGGAACAGCTCTTTGTGGTATTATCTTGGGCGAAAAAGGACAGGCTGCGCAAAAGAGAACCTTCTCCCCCAGATCATACTTTGCATTAAAATTTGCTATGCACTGGCCAAAAAGCAGCCTCTGAAAGGACTGCATGCTTATTCTACCAGGGCCATAGCTGCTACCACTGTATTGGCACATGGGGTCCCTGTACTAGACATTTGTCAGGCGGCTAAGCGGGCACCGTTCCATATGTTGATGAAGCACTATTGCCTGAACAGGTTTGTCGGGAGGGGCATTTTCCCCCGCTCTGTCCTACAGGGCTTTATGGTTTGAGTCCATTCACAGTCCCACCTACAAAAAGGTATTCCTTTGGTATCTACTCAAAAGGTGAGGAATCAACAATTAGAAGTATCTATAAGAAGTTACTTAACTTTGGTAAGGCTTTTTCTGTCTAACCACTGATTCCTCACAGACCCTCCCAGCTTCCCCATTCGATGATTGGACTCTATCCATTAATAAGATCCCAAGATTTTTTGAATCTGAACACTGTCTACCAATTTGCTTTCGGGGCTCTGATCTGAGGGCATGTACAGTCTTGAAAGTAACAGTCAATGTGACCCTGCACTTAATTTCCTAAGCGGAACAGTGACAGTGTGGAGCTGCATGATGCCACCTTCGAGCTCGCAGTAGTACTGCTGAAAGGTTTAGGGATCCAGTCTGATACCTGGGGAATATTCAAAAGGTGAGGAATCTGCGGCTAGCTAGGCTCTCCCCGAAAGCGTGTTACCGAAGGTAAGTAACTTGTTCAACTAAGCATGTTGAATGTAATTGGTAACCAGTTATCCCTTGGGGTCTCCTTCCATTAGCTGGAGAGGTTTTGCTTCAGCCTCTAGAGGACCTGTGTCTTGCCCATCTGGATCTATTCAATTTGAACTCTATCTTCCTCGTGTACCCCTTTTGGATGTAGTCCAGTTCCAGGTTTTTTTTAGGATGAATTTGAAAGCAAGTTAAACTTCTTGCACATTTTTATAATGGACTGATGGGTGATGCCATGATCCTGATGGCGCTTGAGCAGATCCTTCACCAACTTGGCAGGAGTGATGGCCGCCGTTCTGCCCGGCTGGCCAATTTATAATTTTTTTATTTTTAATGTTTGGCGTGGACATAATCCAATGGGCAATGACTTTTGGAAATCACTCTTGGAACAATGTGAGTCCACAGCATCTATTCTCCTGTAGACTGGGCCATATGATTGTCCTCATGAGTAGATGGAACTTACATAGCCCTCAGCCCATTTACTGCAGCACAAGGGCAAGAGGATCTTGGTCTTTGTGTACTATCTCTTGTATTTTATGCCAAAACGAACTTGTCTCACTTCCCCATTGCTTGACTTCACTGAATTGCCCCACCCACATGTGGATTCCTGCTGTAGGTGGGGACGCACACACACCTCTACCTACACACACACACCTACACACACACACCTCTACACACACACCTCTACACACACACCTCTACACACACACCTCTACACACACACCTCTACACACACACCTCTACACACACACCTCTACACACACACACCTCTATACACACACACACACCTCTATACACACACACACACCTCTACACACACACACCTCTACACACACACACCTCCACACCTCCACACACACACACCTCCACACACACACACACCTCCACACACACACACCTCCACACACACACACCTCCACACACACACCTCCACACACACACACCTCCACACACACCTCCACACACACACACCTCCACACACACACCTCTACACACACACACCTCCACACACACCTCTACACACACACACCTCTACACACACACACCTCTACACACACACACACCTCTACACACACACCTCTACACACACACACACCTCTACACACACACACCTCTACACACACACACCTCTACACCCACACACACACACCTCTACACACACACACACCTCTACACACACACACACACACCTCTACACACACACACACCTCTACACACACACACACCTCTACACACACACACACACCTCTACACACACACACACACACCTCTACACACACACACACACCTCTACACACACACACACACACCTCTACACACACACACACCTCTACACACACACACACACACACCTCTACACACACACACACACACACACCTCTACACACACACACCTCTACACACACACACCTCTACAC
>CAWUFW010000983.1:1642500-1890000 GCA_963921515.1 Calotriton arnoldi | reverse complement strand
AGAGAGACAGAGAGAGAGACAGAGAGAGAGACAGAGAGAGAGACACAGAGAGAGAGACAGAGAGAGAGAGAGAGAGAGAGAGACAGAGAGACACAGAGAGAGACACAGAGAGAGAGACGCGCACAGAGAGAGACACAGAGAGAGAGACAGAGAGAGAGACGCGCACAGAGAGAGACGCACACAGAGAGAGAGACGCACACAGAGAGAGAGACGACACACAGAGAGAGAGACGCACACAGAGAGAGAGACGCACACAGAGAGAGAGACGCACACAGAGAGAGAGACACAGACCCCCCATATGTAACGAGAGAAAATGATACACACCCCCACCGCTGCTTAGGTCCATCCTAAGTGTCCAATTAGTTTGCCAGTTCCATGATAATGGGATCTGTAGTTCTCAACAGTACAACACAGACACACGGTGGTGCACCCATTTCCAACTCGCCTTTGCATAGCAGGATAGCCAACATGTGTAATACAGCAGTACTCGTGATATATCCTCTCCTCACTGTTGCTTTGTGGGCTAAAATAGGGATTGCTGCTGTTGTCTTATTTTGCAGCTAATTAGAAAATGTAGTTGTATGTATATGCTATATCCCTGTAATGGTGTTTCCTTCATCACTGGATATGTTTGCTACCTGTATAACCATTAAAAACTAATAGAACAGATAAAAAAAAAAAAAAGCTCAAACATTTATCAACTTAAATCTGGCATTTCTAGATACTTTGGTAATGCGGTACAACAGATTTTTCCATACTTTCTCCTCTATGGCGGTCCCCAAGTCGTTCTCCCAGTGTATCCTTAAGTTGTTGAGTGGGGGCATTCCTTCTTCCCCGAGTCTTCGATGTAGACAAGTTACAGCTTTGATCGTCCCGGAGGACGTCACAATATATTGGCACCCTTCCGACAGCGGAGGCTTTACCACCCCCAAACCCCAGTGTTTCTGAGTTGCTGCTGAGTGCCCTGTGGAGAAGGAAGAGGCCCTGCAGGAGCTTGTATCTTTCTTTAAAGTATTTGAAAGGTGGTAATGTTCTGTTCTCATATAGGGTCCCCGCTGTAGATGCTCCAGTCGTTGCCCACTCCCTTAGTGCTCTCCAGTTGCCCCCATGTGGGAGCTCAGTTAGGAACTCTAGCAGGATATCCGGAGAGTATGGTTGTTTAGTTTTTGTTCTCCGTAAGCTCCAGGTCCAGCACTTCTGGAGCACTTGAAACTCGGGATTATCTCCTGGTCTCAGGGTGGCTATCCGCAACACCACTCGGGCCAGCCGACGCAGTTCTGGTGTATAGGGGCCTAAATTCTCTGCCCTCTGGGTTTTACCCGCTATCCACTGTGTAAGCCATTGGAGCTGGGCCGCTAGGTAGTAACTTCTAATGTCTGGGAGGGATAGCCCCTGCTGTCGTGGGTCTCTGCATCATAGACAGTGCCACTCTACGTCTGCCCGTCCCCCATTTCAACCAGATTATCCGTGATCGGAGCTCTTGAAATATGCTCTTCTGGATCCATATCGGCAGGACTACAAAGAGATACAGTGGGCGTGGTAGCGCCACGATCTTCAAAAGGGCTATCCTGCCCATCACAGACAGCGGCAATTATGCCCAGAACTCCATACTTGCCTTCAATCCTTGTATTCCCTTTCCAACGTTACCTTCTAGTCTATCCAAGGCAGCATGAGAAATTCTCACTCCTAGGTACTGGAGACATCTGGGCCCCCACACTGTCTTGCCCTATGTCCAGTCTCTTTGTTAGCTATAGTCGGAAACAGGCATGATTTTTTTCAATTGACCTGTAATCCTGATACTCTCCCAAGGCGCGTGAGGAGTACCTCGCTCCTGCGAGGTCTTCCTCACGAATCAGAGGAACATCAGAAGGTCGTCTGCATACAGCGCAATGTAGTGATGTTCGCCTGAGGCCTGCAGGCCCCTATAGGTGGTCCTGTTCCGGCGTGATAAGCCAAAGGCTCCATAGCTAATGCGAATAGGAGCAGCGACAGGGGACACCCTTGTCTAGTGCCCCTGCCCACCTGAGAAATGTCTGAGATCAGACACCCTGTCTTCACTTTAGCCAACGATTCCGTCCAGGCCACAAATCCTTGAACCAGTCCAAATCTTCTCATTACGCTATCAAATGCCTTTTTAATATCCACCGCAAATATTGCAGTATCCTCTGTGTTAAAGGAATCTGATTCTAGTACTTGTAAGAGTCTCCGGACATTAATGGCAGTATTGCGGCCAGGACTAAATCCTGCTTGGTCCTGGTGGACAAGGGTCGCCATATGTGGAAGAAGCCGCGTGGCCAATATTTTACTCAGGACTTTATAATCTAGGTTGAGCATTGACAATGGCCTATAGGCCGCTTTATCAACTGCTGGTTTGCCCGGTTCCAGGAGGGGCACCACCAGTGTCTCCCGCGTGGTCTTAGGAAGCCTACCCTCTTCTCTCACTGCTTTGTTTAGAGCCACCAATCGGGGTCCCAACTCTTCTGTGTGTGTCGAGTAGAATTCTACTGGTAGGCCGTCTGTGCCCGGGGTCTTGTTTCTGGCCATAGCTTTAACAGCGGCCCTAATCTCTGAGAGTTCCATGTCCTCTCCCAGTAGGTCTGCCTCTTCTACTGTTACAGTTGGCATGGTTATAGGTTGCAAAAATACATCTGTTTTCTTCTGTGCAGGTCACCTTGCTCCGGTAGCATTCAGTATAATAGTCCTAAAATGCTCGATTTATGTCTTGTTGCGGGCAGATTGCGGTGTTTGTTAGTTTCCGAGCTCCAGTATTACTGAGCCTCTTTTGGCGGGGTTGGCCAACCACGCCGAACTTCCCGATACGGTCCCTCTCATTGTGTGTTCTGATCATGTAGTTTCTGCTATCAAAGCACCTCCGTCTTTCGACCTGTTTGGCTACTTTCTGTTTGGCTTCAAGAAACAACTCCTGCACCTCGCTATGTTCGGGCCGTCGCTGCTCCTACCTCTCTTAGTTGCTCCGCAGCTAATGTCTCGTTTAGCAGGGTCCTCCTAATCCCCACTGCTTTCGAGATGCATCTGGGCCTGATTACTGACTTAAAGGCATTCCAAACTATCTGCGGGCCCGATCCAGTTCCTTCGTTCTCCTCAAAATATTTGTTAATGGCAGCCCGAATCGTAGGCTGAAAAACTGGGTCTTCTAAGGACTCTGGTTTCAATCGCCATGTAGGGATACAAGGGCAAGGCCTCATCCGTTTCAATCCTAGCAGGGGATTATGGTCAGAGATCGTCCTGGCTAAGTACAACTAGTCCGTGGATATCTGGGGAGCAGAGTATTGCGTCTAGTCGTACATGCAGGTGTGAGAAAACGCAGTAATCTCTTTCCCCTGGGTGAAATGCTCTCCATGAGTCCACTAGTCCCCACTGGCCACTGGGATTGCAATTCTCTCAGGCCTTAGCTGATCTGCCAACCGGTGAGTCCCTCAGTGGGGGTGTGAGCAACCTGGATCCACATCTGCTTATAGTCACCCCCCAAGATTACCGATCCCACTAGGTAGGGAGCCAATGTCCTAGATAGAGCCGCCAGGAATGAGACTTGATCTACGTTGGGCCCGTATAGGCTTCCTATGGTAACATCCCGTCTGTCCAGCTTGCTATGTACCACTACATAGCGTCTCGCAGGATCAGTTAGGTGCCCAGTGTATTGAAATGGCACCCCAGATTTAATCCATGCTAGCACCCCTTTGCAAAGGCTGAGTAGTCAGTATAATAGGCTTGCCCATGTCATCTGCGCTGGAGTGCGACCCCTTTGGCTTTAAGGTGTGTCTCCTGCAGTAATGCAATCTGTACCCCCCTCCGCGCTAGATAGGAATACACTTGTCGTTTGGACATGGTGTTCATACTTGATTACTCGTATTCTTTTTTTGACTTATTGTCGCTATGTACTTTCACTCACACTTTATGTAACTCTGGTTCTGGTTGCTTCTTGCTTACATTACCCACTGTATTTTGACTACTCCTTTCTTACTGTTAAGACTTATTTTTATTTGCTCTCTATGTACCTCAAGTTTCTGCTATTGTGCTTGCTCTGTAAAGTGCTAGTCTCATGATCTTAAGTGCTATGTTGCCAAGCTCATTCACTACCCCGGGAAATTCTGTGCACCTACTCTCCCTACCCTTGCAACTCCCTACTATATCTACCTCAGAACTTTCCATCCTCACATCCCTTTGTCTATCGGATTCTTCCTTTATATAATGTTGATCTATATTTTTATTTATGCTTTATGTAACTCAGGCACTTGTTGCTTATTTGCCTATATATCCCATTGTATACCGTTTGCCCTTTTACTGTTAATATATATTTTTTCTATTCTTGATGTTCCTCATATTGTTGTTGTGCTTACTCTGTAAAGCACTCTGATACCTTTTGGGTCTAGTTTTTGCTATATAAAACTCACAAATAAATAAATATTGAAATACTGCTCTGTTATGAATGCTACTTTGCGCATTGTTCAAAGACCCAAACAATGTTTCCTGTTTGCCACTCTAACATATTGGGTTGGATGCAGATTTACCTTACAGTGCTCAGGCTTCTTTAATTCACCACCAGACACTCCTTCCTTCTCTCGTTGTGATGGTTTTTCAGTCTCTCTTTCTCCATCTTTCCATTTGTGTTTTTTCCCTTTCTTGCGCTCCTATATATCTTATGCGAAAAAATGTGTGCCGGCTCCCAAACGCAAGTGCTGGTGGCTCCCACCGGCTCAAATTAAGCACTTATTAAGGTTCAACTGAATTTCTCAAGTTAGTTATTTTTTGCTATGTTGGAGAGTTGGGGGGGGCTAGTATTTGTGAAAATGAATGGACTCGCACCGTACCCGGATTAAGAGGTGAAGTAACCTATTTTGCTTCCCTTCCTAGGATAATTTACAGGTCTTGAGTATTTTCCCAGTTTTGCACAATTAATGGGAAACCTTTCTAATGCTGATGTTTGTCAAGCTTAAGAAGTTCTGTTACAGATGTGATTACTTATTGCATTCTCCAGATAGGTTTGTTTTAGACTTTCTGAAGACTTCACATTTTTAAATGTTTGATGTATGTTCAGTATTGCTCTGTGGAACTTCACTAATAAAGATTTTAATTGAACGGTGTTTGGTGAATGCCTAGTGCATGGCAACTGGAAATTCTAGAAGGAGAGCTCAGGACCTGGTGGTTGAAAGGTTAGTTGAGGTGCACCACTGTTTCACAGTGCTGCTTCTCGGCAGTAGTCCACAGTCCTGTGGAATTCTGCTTTTGTGCAATCTGCATTTACAGGGCTGAGCTCAGCGGATTTCTGACCACATTCGAGAGAAATATGGTGTGCATAACCCATTTCTACTCTGTGTAGGACAGATCTTGTGTAGAATGTACTTATGGTAAGAAGGATTCCAACATCCCAGACTTGGTCTAGGACTCATTTGGGAAGGGAGGCCAATTCTCAGCAAGTCAGTGTTCAGTAGATGTGTAGTGAGTCTCCTCTTTTGCACTTAAAGGTAAGCTCAGTCACCATCTTAGTGTTGATCTCAAGTGGAAGTTGGGTTGCCTGAGTCTTAAATGTGTGGTTTGGTTAGACTGCTCAGTTAGTATTGTAAATTATTTTCATCTTACCTATTTCCTACCTTGCTGTCTGACAATATTGCATTATTTATATATTCTAATATCTTGCTGCTTACTTTGCTATCCAGTTAATGATGAGTCTAGTCGAGATACAGAAGGGGCTTTGAAAGAATACATGTGTTCGAGCAGCTGCCTGCCACCTCGGGATGAGAAACATGAGCCAGTGGTTGTCCGGCCCTATCCTCAGGTCCAGATGCTAGCTCCACATCATACGGTGCAGCCAGGAGGTTCCGTCACCGTGACCGCTCAGCAAGGCCATTTGACCTCCGCCATGCCCCTATCTTTCTCTGAAGGGATTCTTAAGGTAATTTGAGGGCAGGTCATTGAAAGGTTTCCTGTCTCTAATACTAGTTTTCCAGTAAGGGTACCCTCCCCAGATTCATAATCTTCAAACAATGCCTTTAAATATATGAAAGTTGTGCATGTAGGGAAGATCCCTTATTAGAGGAACATTTTCATTCGTATATTTTGAAGTGCCAGATAGTGTTCCACTGAGTTAACAGGGCTACATCTATTTACATGGTATGCAGGAAGCATAAAAACACATGAAAAATCGGTGGGTGATCGAGAATAGAAGAACAGGGTAGACCTGTTTAGGAGTTTAGATGAGAAGAATTCCAAAACCGTATTGAAGGCTGAGTCGGTGCTCTTTAGGTTGATGCTGAAAGTGTTTTAAGTTGTTTTCTGAAGCACTGCGTGTGAAATTTCAATGCCAACTTGAAGGGTGAATTTTCAAATAGATGGGGTGAATCCAAAGAATATTTGGTAGAGAGCTTGGACAGATTTAAAGTCTGGTTCTTTTAGGTCTCTTTAAATTTCATGTATGGTGATAAGACTGACGTCTTAAGAAGTCCAGTTCAGGTGAACAGCTTTATATGCAAGGCATCTGATTTTTCATTTTATCTTTACCTTGATGGGGAGCCAGCGGAGCACTTAGCGGATGTGTGTGATATAGTCGAATATTCTGGTGGAGGACAGAAGAAGCACAGCAGAGTGAATAGCTAGCTTGATGGGGTCCAGAGAACATTTCGGGATGCCCACTTTTATGGTATTTCCAGATCCTGGACTGAAAAGAAATGGTGCATGTGCAGAAGGAGCGGGACATAGGGGCATTTGGTAGCCTTCTAGTGGTGACCCAGGATTGGGTATCTGCAATTATGATTGCAGAAATTTGTTGATTTTAAAATGCTCCTCAAGCCTTAACATAATTTGGGCTCCCAGCAAGGCAGAACTGAGAGCAGTATGTAAAAGGGAGCATTGCAGGATCACAATGCACAATTAAATTGAATATCTGTTAGATGACTGACACTTCTCTGTGTGTTGGTGTGGTAGGTAGCAAAATAGTTAGCTACTGGTGTTGCAGGTAGAGATAGGTGGTGATATGTCGTTATTCTAGGGTAGAGTCATGAAAGAGCTCTTGTTGTATAAGCTAATAGTTTGAACGCCTGAGGATGGTACTGCCAATGGCCTCCTGTTTTTGATGGCTTGATGTCATTGTAGCTAAAAGTATGCATTCATTCTAATTGTGTTTTTCTCCTTATGGCGCATCCAGACCTCACTGAAGTCCTCCATGCCCAGTCGCCCAATTGCTCCGGCTCCACCCTCTTCCCTCTCCTCTTTATCCAAGGTATCAGGGCAGGTGACGGTGACCATGGAAGGGAACCTACCACAGGCGTCTGCCATTCCTGTGGCTACCATCAGTGGCCAGCAGGCAAGTTTTTTTTTTTTTTCTTCTTCTTCCATGGAATACAGAGACCATCCAGAACGAATATTTCCCAACCCAATCTAAAAATCTTTTCATTGCCTATAAATCTGCAGTAACATAAGAATTTATCCTTTTTCCTACATAATGGTGTAAGGCAACATGTGGCATGTGCATTTCTGGCAGCCAAAGTGTACTTCCATGACAAAGTAGTATATTTTACAAGTGTTTCGAACTATGTGTTTCCAATAAATAAATGGTCCAGCTCTTTTAATTCACTTTGAATTTGCAATCTTTGGCATAAGATGAGATTCCCTCTTGTCTGATTGGTCTTTGTTCATGAAATGAACAAATGTTCTCTTGGGCAGGGAGATTTGTCTCTACTTCCTTTGTATGCAAGTAGACACCCCTTTTTGCACCCTTAATTTTTATTCTAGTCTATCTCTGCTTGTGTTTCTCTGATTTAGGGACATCAGAGTAACCTGCACCATATCATGGCAGCAAATGTCCAGATGTCAATCGTTCGTAGTGGTGCACCTGGGACTCCACTGCACATTGGAGCATCACATCTACCACGAGGTACTGTTTTTTATTTATTTTTAATAAATTTACCAGTTTGTGACTGGATATAAAGTCATTAACAGTAATTAAGTTTCACATGAGACTGAGGTGAATTCCCAATTAGGGGGCTCTCCCTACACAGTACCACTGTTAACTGTTCTTCGTTTGCCAATATCCTTTCTGGAATTGATTGACTTGTTCTGACGAAAGAGCCAGTGCCCCCTTAATACTCTCTATATCACATTGCTGCAATAAAGGTTCTGGCTCCCTGAATTGGTTACCCGCAAAATTTATGTTGATTCTGCTGCAGGACCGCCAATGCCAAACTTTGGATTGGTGCCTGAGTCTTCCATTCGGGCACATGTAGTTGAATTGCAAGTGACTGGAGTTGAGTTGATTCCCCATTAACTGATTCTGGGCCAGTGGGTGCAGTCACTGTTCCCTCTTCCTGGACAATGTAACCAATCACTACAGCTATCCTTAGTTTGCATATTGCTGGAATAAATTTCAAAACTAGGTGATATGGAATGGGGTCAGTTCATTGATGGTCAATAGATTTGTTTTTCAGGAGTCGTGGTCTACTGAAAATGTTCATAGAGGTGGATTCAAGAGGTTTTTTTCCCGCTGTGAGGTCCCCAGCAGCCATAGAGTGGTCTACTAGTCTGGTTGAATATTGCACTGTCTTGCTCTGTAGTAGAGGTCCCACTTGTTTCACCTGACATCCCAGGACGTATTGTAACTCCATCAAAGGAATATACCTTTTGTTAATTAACATCTATAGCAGGAGCTCTGTTACCCAGAAGGAATCTCCATCTGCTGTTTATTGAATAAGATCTGTAGTGGGACCCATCACGTCATTGTGGCAGGTGACTTGAACTTAACCTATGAACCCTACGGTATCTTACAGGACTTATGCCGTGATGAAGACATGTTGTGGGGAATTCCCAAGTTAACATCCCTTTAAGGAGTAATCTTTCCAGGACTGCTCTCCAAATGGTGGACTTATCCCTTGCGCACGGTCTTCGAGCATGTAATGGCCATTCACCCTCCGACTTAAGTCCCGCCCCCACATTTCACAGAGGGGCATAAACTAGCCAAATTGATTACTTCATGCTAGATACTAGGATATGGAGATTCATGCACGATATGATAGTTGTAGATGGGGAAAGAGTAACTATAACCCAATTATTTTTACTGTGAATGATCATTTACCACCTTTTCCAGAGACATCTACTCAGTATTGTGGGTATGTATTGGAGGTGACTAACCATTGTAGAAATGTGAAGTGGGAAGTTGTTTGTTCTTCTCCCAAGAGACCATCATGGAGGAGCACACTAATTAATTTGCTAGGCTTAAAGATTTATTTATTATTGTTAAAAACTTCACACGGGCCCCTAAGAATGGCAAATTGATCAGGTGGGTCTCACCACAGTGCAGTGAGGCAAAGAACAATCTTGTTAAAGCATTAAAAAGGAGTTGGGCACCCGATTAGGGAGTGGACAATCCAATACAGGGCTGCGATAAGATCAGCTAAGGCAAATTGTGAGAGTAAATAATAGGATGACTTGTTAGAAGCTTTGATCAATAGAGACTCCAAGTAGATTTGGCAAATAATGAGCCAGGGCGCCTGGAATCTAGCCAAACCTGCAGAGGCAGCAATCCAGCCAAGCGAGTGGCTAGCTCATTTTACGATTCTTTACTCCCTCCCACCTGAACCCTAAGACCTTATTCACCAGTTGTTTTTCCTTCGCTGAGACAGCAACTGCAGTCTCCTCTCAGAAGCTGAGCAAGGCTCCCGTACTGGATAAGATCCCATCTGATCTTTTTAATCTAACTTAAACATACCCTTACATTAGGGTTGTCTCTAATGTGATTGCAGCTTGTGCTGCAATGCCTGCTACGTGGAAAGGGGCCCAGATCTTTCCAGTTTATAAAAAAGGAAGTCCTGATATCTCGGCTAATTATCGTCCCATCAGTCTCCTAGAATACCTGCGAAAGGTTTTCTGCAAGCAGGTGCTGGGGAAATTATTAGAATGCATGGACGACAATTGGATCCTTTCCAATCTGGAGGCCAGGTTTAGATCTAAGACCGGCACAGTGGCTCAAGTCTTCCGCTACCTAATGGTTAAGTTGAAGACTGTGGATCTTGGTGGGGGGCACTTTTAATCGACCACGTGTTAATCGACCTTTCAGCTGCTTTTGACTTGGTCCCTAATTATGAGAGGTACTATTTGAGCTGGGAATGCCTGCAACTTTCTTGACATCATTGTTAGTCTCCATGAGAGGAATTTTGCAAGGGTTCATTTGGGGCCCCAGCGACGAACTTAGAATATTGTCCTCAGAAAGGGAGTCTGACAGGGTTGTGTTTTGGGCCCAACACTTTTTCTTTCATACATCATCTGTATATAGTTTTTGACAACCTGTCCAAATGATTCCACGATTTTAGAAGCCCTGCTTCTTTGTAGATGACACTCTTCTGCTATCTAAGACTTGGTCTGGTTTGCCAACCCTTATCAATAGATCCAACAGTTTTTGTGAGTTATATTGCCTTGAAATCAATGCACTTAAAATGAAGCAGATGACTTGTAAAGGGAATAGGGATAGAGGAGAACCATCAATCTGGGGAGGGAAGCCTTGGAAATAGTGAAGGAATTGGAGTATCTGGGGGATCTGTTTGTCAGACTCTGGATCATGGTCCCCGCAGATCTCCAAGAGTTCACTCCAGATAAATCATCAGGCTGCAACTATCCTTAGACTTTCCATGAGGGCCTCATGGCATCCAATTCACCCAGCGGTGGAGGTTTAAAAGGCCCAAGTAAGAAGTGTAGCCTTGTATGGAGGGGAACTATGGGTACATTGCTCCATGGGTCCCCTGGGTGTTAGCTAGAACAATTGCATAAGAGTTTTGGTGTGCATGGGAAGAATTACTCCCTTAGTCCTCCTTAGATCAGATCTCAAGCTCAACTCTGTCTCAGGGCTTAGTAGATTAAGCCCCATTGTTTATTGGATCTGTATTTGGCCCACCGAGTAACTGCAACCATGTAGAAATGGTCTTGTTGACATTCTGAGCTTGCATAGTACCCAGATGATTACGTTGTTGGCTTATGTTTAAAAAAAAAAAAAAAGCTGCTACATGTCTTGAGCAATTACTGGAAAGAACCTTCCGCCATCATGTCTTTTGTGGTAGTGGTTGTTAAAGCCAAGTTCTGGGGGCAAATTACCTCTCATACCGAATCATCTAGCCATGTGGGTAGTTGCACTTGGTTTTTCTTCTTGCATAAGAACGTGCCCAAGGCAGAGGAATTCCTAGACTTTATCCACCCTGAGCGTGCACGCTCTCTCTTCATGCAATTTAGGTACGGCATTCTGTCCATCTGCTGAGATTACCTCTAATTGGGTTTCGACACCGGATAGGACCTACTTGTGTCTGGTATGAATGCTTACTGATGAGACTGAAGAGCATTTACTATTCTTCCGTGTAAAATATTCTGCAGTGCCTGGATAATTCAGTGGGTGCATCAGTACTGCCTGGCTGATTAGATGAGTGCATGACTAGTGTCTGAGTGATTTCATGACTCCATTGTTAAAGCTTGAGAGATTGGATGAAAATAAGTATACTGCTGGGGTGAATGTATTAGTGCAAGAGTATTGCCTCAGCAATTAAATGAGTGTATAGGTACTGGATGGATGATAGGTTTACTACTATGGTACTCTCTGTGCATGAGTAGTGCCGGAGTGTTTGCATGAGTTCATGTGTGTGCTTCAGTATTTCAATGGCTGCATGGGTTGTAAGTGTATCCTTAGATTACTGCATAGCTTCTGCACAAGTGTTACAAATACTGCATAGTTACCGCCTTGTTAATTGCATACGTAAATGGTTAGTGTCTGGGTGATTAGATGAATGTATAAGTAGTACCTCCATAGTTGAATTACTACATACTTTCTGCCTGCCTGATTGCAAGAGTACAGGTGTAGTGTCTAGGTAATAGAATAACTCCATGGATACTGAATCACTGATTTGATGACTGCCTCACTAGTGGTTGGGTGATTCCATGAGTACCTGACTACACCTTGATTGACTATGAAATTATCTTCATTACTGGTAGATACATAACAGTTGTGACTATATATCTGACTCATTCCGCACTATTAATCCTTCTCAATTTTAAACTAACACAACCCTCACCATATACATGAAATTTTCATCACCTCACTGAACATAGATCACCATGTAAACATATATCCGATTTCTTAATAGATGTACACCTTCAAGCCATCTTTCCAAAAATATATACCTCTCTGCATCTTTAAGTAAACTCAAAAGTCCCACCGTATATATAGCTATGTGCAACCACAAGAACCATATCTCACCAACTAAGCATATGCAAAGCGGTCATGTAAGTTAAAAACCACATTGACAAACACTTTCCCAATACATACCTAACAAGTATTACTTCTTTCTAATTCATATACAGTCGGACAACATGTTCTCATCTTTTAATTGTGAGTACACTACTCCTGTGAGATATCTTTTCATATCACTATGGTACACTTTTAGTTTTTTTGTTTTTATCAAACTGCCATATACATCTTCTTTTCTTATGTAATTTTTATAAAGAATTAAAAAGTTATGTACATACCAGTGAATTCAGTTTGTAGACTATATTGTTGTTTTAGCTCTTTGTGGATAGTTTTGACCCTGTTAGGTTTTCTGAAAACTAAGCACCAAAATGGTTCACCCCTCTCATCCAAAGCAACCGTAAAATGGCAACGTCTTCAACTTTGCACTCTGTGATCATGAGAGAGGCAGCAAATGAAAACATGTCTTTCATTTCACACTACACTATCTCCTCTTCTGAATGGTTAGTATCAGTTAACCCTTTCCCTCTCTTTCAAAAAGAGATTCCGGTCTGTTCTTTAAAAATCATCTTTCAGACCTATTCCGTTTTCGCGGTTATTCGGGACATTGCGACAACGTAGTTAACCGCGACGATCGCGCCTTTCCCATAAAGTGAAAACACATATATGCACAGACATTACAGAATTCTACACACTAGAGGTTTATTACTGTACACTTCAAGCTCATGTTTTTCTAGTGTATTTCTAGAACAACCGTCTCTAAAACCTATTTTCCCTTTTCGCAGTGACTCCGGAGATGGCGATGACATCGCGATCCCCGATGGTGTGTTGCGAAATCGGAAAGCAAAAGCAGAATTTCAATAGCCACCACCATATTAAAAAATGATAACTATATAATTCTAACCATCACAGTGGATAACTCACTATATAAATAACTCTATAAAAAAGTATTCGCAAACACTTATAAATAACTCTATAAAAACATTTATCAGAATCTCAATATCTCTATAAGAATGCGCATTAATGATTCACAAATATTCGCAACGACGGTGCTAGTCGCGATGTCCCCGCGATGGTACAAAGGGGGCGGCAGTTGGGTCGCAAATATCTCGCATGATAAAAAAATCCATTTTGGACACATAATGTGTGTCACTAACACCTCCATTTCTCAATCATGGGGTCAAAGTATCGTCACCCTGACCCCTTATGTGGGCTTTCACACACATTTTCAGCCCCGGGAACCGTTCCTGATAGATAAAATGTCAGCCCCAACTTTCTATTCAGGTTGCGACCAGCCAATCAGAGCATTCCCGTTGACGCGTGCATTCGCGATTCATCGCGAAACCTTTGCGAAATATCCGCGGCCCGAGATCACTATAATTTTAAACCTAAATTTCTCAAAAACTACTGAACCGATTTACATCAAATAAGCAAAAGGCACTTCCTTGAACCAACATCTACCTACCTGCCAAATTTGGTGTAAGTCCGATCAGCGGTTTGGGCTGTAGAGGTGGCTAAAGGTTACTATGGGAATCAACATTACATACGCAACCTTATTTCGCGCCCCAAATTCTCGGTCCCCACTGCACGGATCACCCCCAAACTACGCCAATCAATAGTACCCACCGTGACACTTTTTGGCAAAATTTCATGCAGATTGGTCAAATGACCCCAAAGTTATAGCCAAGTCAAAAATGCTTTTCCTATGGAAATTAGGTCTTAATTATAACTACCTACTGGCGGTCGCCAGTAGGATGGATGGATGGATGGATATATATATATATATATATATATATATATATATATACATATACATACATACATACATACATACATACATACATACATACATACATACATACATACATACATCTATATATATATATATATATATATATATCTCTACCTACCTACCTGGCGGAAAACAATATGTTATTTTAGACTTCAGAGGCCCCTGTGAAAGAAAAAGATACGTTTTGATTCTGCTTTACAGGATGATCTGACCTTTGTCCCAAAAACCGGGACATGTAGCTAAAATTTAAAAAAGCATTGGGACACCAGGACAAGCCTCTGAAAACTGGGACTGTCTGGGGAAATCCGGGATGTCTGGTCACCCTATGCTTACGGGACGTGGCCTGCGTCAAGGAGCAGTACCTCACAACAGCTGCTGTGAGCGGTCTCACTTCAAACCTAATGCAGGGCAGTTCTCTGTACAGCGCTTTCACACCAAAGACAATTTGCGAGGCGCTACAAGAGAGGATTTATTCACAGTTATGTCTCTAGTGTAACAACTGAAGTCCACTCACTCAGAAATGTCTCTTAAAATGCCCTTCCATGTCAGAAAGTCTTCCCTTAAGTACTCTCGGCTCACACCGCATGGAAGGCTGCATACACTCCAAGACGTCTCTTACTCAGAAGAGAGCTCATCCCACATCTATATGTTAAAGATCCATTAGAATGGGGTTTCTTATTAGTGACGTCTCAGGCTATAAAGGATGGCATTGGCTCTCGACAGAAGGGGGATCTCGCGACGGATGTCACAGTAGGTGGAATGTACCAGTGACAGCAATCCATGACATTAAAGGTGAAGCCCCTTAGGCTCAGTCTCATGACTGTAACAGAGACGCCCCTTTTCGATTTCCCATTCGTCCCAGGCAGCTGACCTTACACCGCCCGCCCCAATAGCGACAATAAACAAGTGCCTCTGCTGTGGTGAGGTGCCCCTGATAGTGTTTGAAATCAGCATTGTCAACAGCTGCTGCCACAAACACACAAGCATTTGCAATGCAATAGGTCTCGCATTCACGAGAGTTTGAGCTATTGGCATTGTAAGTGGCAATGCCAATAGTCTAAACTTGGGCAAAAGCGAGACCTAGTGCATTGCAAATGCAATTTTGGAAAGCGCCCCATGCTGCGCTTTCACGTCAATGTTGGCCACACCTTTCTTTAGATGAGCCAAGTCTAATGAAAGGGGTGCGGCCACCATTAAAGTGAAACCGCGGCCTGGGGCGCTTTACAAAAAGCATCTGTTTTGTCAAGGTGACAAACGAATGCTTTTTTGATAAACGTGCCCCATGCCGCGGTTTCACTTTAATAGCAGCCGTGCACCTTTCTTTAGACACGGCTCGTCTAAAGAAAGGGGCGTGGCAGACATTAAAGTGAAAGCGCCGTATCGGGCGCTTTACAAAAAAAAAAAAAATTCAATACAATGGGTCTCGCATTTGCGAGAGTTAAAGCTATTGTCATTTATAATAATAGCTCAAACTCTTGTAAATGCTAGACCTATTTTATTGCAAAGATGCAGCCGGGATTGTCCTGGGCTGCTTTGAAAGTGAAAGCGCGCATTGGCACCCTGAATGTTGCAGGAAAGCATGTCGTGCCTGCAGTACCAGAAACTCATTAAAGAAAATAGTGCTTACAGACTAAATAAACATATACAGTGTAACAACAGAAGTAAAAGGGCCAGTCTTCATGGGAGGTTACAAATGAAGACAAGGCGGTACTAAGAAGGAACTAATGAGCCTAATAATGAATCCAAAGCTAGCATTTAGGAAGGACAATGACACAAGCCAATGAAAAATATGGGCGGAGAGTGGGCGGGACTTTAAGTACATACTTAAATACAGCATGCGCTGCCCAGGCTCGACTTAAAAGGAAAACAAACCAGAATGATTCCGGATCCAACCACTTAATGGCGGAATAATGCACCACATGTGAATCCAGAAAACTCTCCAAGCTACAAAACTGCTCCTACTGGTAAGAAACCATTTCGTTTTGTTGTGCCTGGTGACCAGTTGTTCAGTGGCGATTGGACTTTTGCTGGACCAAAGAGGACTTTGGTATGTTGACTCCTGTGGCCAAAGTAGCTCCCCCTGGACTGAAGAGTAGCCCTAGAAAGACCCCTTGGACTTCACAGCATCCTTAAGCATCTTCAGCATCCTGTATCCCTTGCCTCAGGACCACTTTGTAGAAGTCAGTAGCAAGTGGCCATTAATGCTGGAACAGGACCGGAAACTGCTTTTCTTGTGAAAGTAGCTGTTTCTTCTACCTCGTTGGTCCCCATGACTGGCTTCCTGCCAGAGTTGGTCGCCCAAAGTAATTCTCAGGGACCTCATACAACCTAAATGTAACTTTTTGCTGAAAACGTTTCCAAGTGTCAAATTTGTTGAATTTGCCAGTGCTTGTTCGCAGTTCAGTTAAATCTTCTTTTTTGATTTGTTGTTCTGAAAATCTATATCTGCAGTAGCCTCCGGTTGATTCTTTTTGTTTTTAATAAATTGTTGTTGGATTTCTTGAGTCGTGTTTCTTCTTGAATTGTTTTGTATAGTTTATATGCTTTACACTATTTCCTTTGTTGGCGCCGGACTGCTTGAAGCTACAGCTAGTCGGGTTAGAACCCAGGTTTGACCAAGAAAGAATAACTGGTCCTAGGAAGGTTTGGCAGTGTATTATATGGTGAGGCCTCACAACCACACTATGTAATACACCCCATTCCTCCCAATATATATTTGTGTTATAACTTCCTGTAGAGATAGGTGTGTGATCGGAGTCTCATCGTCTCATGATCTAATTTGTTTTCGTAGTATTAAGATTTATGTGGCACAGATAAATGGGACTAGTCTTTGGGTGTAGGTGCCTCCAAACATTCATTAGGTTAACCTTCGAGTCCTCTCCCTCCACAAGATGTTACTGTCCTCCAGTACAATGAGCTAATCTATCTGTTTAACATGTATGACTGAGTTAAAATCTTCCCCTACTAGTAGGCGTCCTTGTGCAAAGAATGCTTTTGTAGTGTAACCCAGAGGAAGGTCTCTTAGTTCACACAATAAGGAATGGATTTTCCCTGTTGTAGGAAAGTGCCCCTTTTTGCATGGTTACCCCCTTAACTTTTTGCCAGATAGCGGATGCCAACTTGACTGAGTGTGCTGGGATCCTGCTAACCAGGCCCCAGCACCTGTGTTCTTTCCCAAAACTGTAACTTTGTACCCACAATTGGCAAACCTCTGGGCCACATGTAAGTCCCTTGTAAAAGGTACCCCTAGAACCAAGTGTAGGAAAGTGGGTTTCTGTTGCAGTAACCCCCACTTTTTGCCTGATAACTGATGCACTTTTCCTTGGTGTGCCCTGGATCCCTGCCAATCAGGTACCCAGGGCCTGTGTTCCTTCCCTAAAAACTGTACTAAGCCTAAACCCCATTGGCATCTCTGGCCACAGGTAAGCCCCTGGTAAATGGTACCCTAGGTACCCAGGGCACTGTGACCAGAGAAGACCCTAAGGGCTGCAGCACTTATTGTGCCACCCTTAGAGGCCCTGTACCCTGACACACACACACACTGCCCTTGCAGGCTGAGTGTCTTGGTGCAGAACAAAACAGAGAGTCGACATGGCACACATCCCTGTGTGCCATGCCCACAAACACACTGCCCTGGCATACCTCAGTCACCCCTCTAGCTGGGTGCCCTATGCCAGTGGTGAGGGTACAGGTGCATGAGCCCTGTGCCCCTACAGTACCCAGGTCCATTCCTGGGCACTGTAAGTGCAGTGCTGCCATTCCGAGTATATGGTGCTGGGAGGTCGTCAGCACGAACTCCACAGCACCATGATGGCTGCACTGAAGACTGAGAAGTTTGGTATCAACCTCCTCAGCACAGTAAACCCACACTGATGCCAGTGTGGGATTTACTGTAAAATGCACGACAGAGGGCAACTTAGAGTTGCCCCCTGAACCTAACCTACAATCTACGTCTTGTCTGAGGGGCTGCCTAGGCTGCCACCCAGCAGACATGTTGCTGGACCCCTGGGTAGAGAGCCATCCGCTCTCCCGGGCCTGCAACAATGCACGTCCTGGGCGAGGTGCTAGGCCTCCTCCCCAGGATGGGCAGGGAGAAGCTTCAAAGGCATTCCGCCTTTCTGAGCTTCCCCAGACCACTTGCTGTACTCAGCAACTGGCCCCCACCGGTTCTTCCCCCATCCTGGCGGGAAGACTGGCGGGAAACAACAAGGGAGGAAAGGGGTGTGCCAGCCTCTGCCAACCCCACCCCTCAGGTGGGGGAGGCGAGGTGAAGCACATCTCCGGGCTCTCGCCATCTTGAAGATGGGGAGCCCTGCCCAATCAGGACTAGGCTCCTGCCCCCTCCCACAGGAGAGTGGCAGGATAGGGAGTGTACCCACCCCCAGGGCAGGGGCCCATTGGTCCCTGCCCTTTACCTACCTGTAACGCCCTAAATCTGGTATTTAGGGGCACCCTGAACCTTCCCTTCCTCAGATTCCCGCAACCTAAGAAGAAAAAGGACGAAAGAAGACGCCCAGCAGAGGAGACTGCAGAGAACAACTGACTTGGCCCCAGCCCTACCGGCCCGTCTGCAGTTTCCAGAGATCCTGCGCCAAAAATAGTCTTGTCCTGCAGCCAGCGACCTCCAGAACCCCAGGGAGGGCTGACTGCCTTCAACAAAGACCGGATCTCCTGTGAACAGCAGCTCTGTTCAAAAGAAACACCAAACAAAGACTCCGAGCCTGCTGAGGAGAAAGAAACCCGACGCCTGGAACCACCACTGCACCCGTCGCCTACAGCCCGAGTTCAAGTGGCCCACCGGTCCCAGCGAGGTCCCCCAGCTCTCCAGAGTCCGAGTCCACCGTGGGTTGACCCCTCCAGGACTCCCCGACGTTAGGGTGACCAACCGTCCGTAAATTTCACGGACGGTCCGTAATTTTAGTGTCTAGTCCGTTGTCCGTTATAATTCTTTTTACGGACGCCTTTTGTCCGTAATTCTGGTGTTTGCAGGGATGAGATGCGTGGCTGCAATGACCCCTTTGAGAAGCCTCAGGGGTTTCACAGCAGTCACTGTTGGGGGCCAGCTCGCACTTCTTTCACAGCTCCTCCCGGACTTGTCAATTAGCCCCATTGTCACTCTGTCTGTCCCGATTCTCTCATAGAGAATGACAATGGGCCATGCTGCAGGTACAGCATGGGGTGTCTGTGCCTGCATTGCAGAGTCGGGTGCCATAAGTGCTGGGATGTTCCTGACTGCCAAACAACAGAAACAGTACTTTGCGTTCACTCCGGAGGACAGCGATGGCTTCGCAGCCTCTAGTTTGAGTGTCAGTCCAGCGCATTCCAGGAACCAAACTCTGCCTATTAATTCTCAACTCCCCGTTTCTGCATAGTTTTCATCCTGCAGGATGGGTATTTTTGTCACCTGCTTTCCCCATCTCTTTGTTGGGGACACCACCACCCACCTAATTGCCAGGATGTTTGAATTAGTGTGTGTCACTCTGCCATGTACAGCTTCCTGACGGTTAGTTAAGCTGATATTTTTTTCTTCTTCTTTGTTGTTGGTGGCGCCTATACCCTCCTTTTCGGCAGACTGGCTCAATCTATGCCTAGGGCACCAGGCATAGAAACGCCTGAGCTTTAGGAGACACAGCCCATGAACTTAAAAAAAAAAAGTGAATACAACATAACTAGCCTGTATTTCAAATGAATAAAACAATAGAATTTAAAAAATACACTTTTATTCCACTTTGTGGTTTAAGAGAAAGGAACTATTTTTAGGCTAATTTGAACAGTGGCTGTGACTTTGTGCCATCGCTCACACTGAAGGGCGCAATGATGAAGTGGGTTGCCCTATAGCCCCTTGCTGTATGCTGTGGTGGGCTGAAGCAAAGTGTAAATTTAACAATTGAGGGCCTCATTTATGAGGCTTTGCCATAGGGTTCCTGCTGCGCTGCCCTAGGGCAAAGAAAGGGCAGGAATGCGCCGTATCTATAAGATACAGCACATTCCTGTCCTTTCCCTCTGCGCCGGCGCACAATGGGCTCTGTGCACCAACGCAGGCACCTTTGCACCATGGTGCAAGGGTGCCTGCGTTTCGGGGATGATTATTTTTGTACAGGAAGGGAAACCTTTCTGCACAAAAATAATCACAAGAGGCTTTTCCTCTTTCTATGTGTGCTGCAGAATTAGCACACATAGAAAAAGGAAAAACGAGGGGAAATAAAGACATTTCTCCTCGTTGCGCCTCCCTTACGCCTCCCCTGGGGAGGCGTAAGCTTTTGGCACTGCCTCAGATTTACGATTTCTCTTAAATCTGGGGCAGTGTCAAAAGGCCATGGATGTCGCTGGGAACGCCCCCAGCAACACCCATTGCACGCCCCTTTAACGCAGAACACTGCGTCAAAGGGACTGATATTTATCAGGCAGATTTAAGCCCAAAAAAGTGGCTAAGTGCTGCCTGATAGATATCACGCAGGCTTCTGCGCCACAGAACGTCACAAAAAGTGACGTCACGGAGGCGCAAGGAGTCTCATAAATGAGGCTCTTACAATTTAACAGGCCAATGAATGATGCTGGCTCATCAAAGGCCCGTTTATGTATTTATACTATTGCGCAACTTCCTCTGTGTCTCTAAAACGTAATTGTTTTCCCCCGAAGGTATGTCCTGAATTTTGACCGGGTGTCCTGAATTTTTGTCCTGAATTTTGGCCCTTTGTCCTGAATTTTTACACTCACCGTCCTGAATTTGCACCCATGCCAGTTGGTCACCCTACCCGACGTCGCCTGCAGCCTCTGCACGGAGACCCCCAACCGCGAGTGGCCCGGTAAGGTGAAATCCGACCTCAAAAGACACCCCTGCATCCAGCCGCCCTGCGCCCTGGAGAAAGGAACCCGAGGTGCACCTACGTCCCCGAGCCCTCCAACTTACCTGCCCAGCTGTTGGTTCCTCCTGGAAGTCTTCCTGGACCGAGCCTGCAGCTGAAAACCAAAACCGAAAATTTCCATTGAAATCAACAGGGCACCCGACCTCAAAACAGCACTCTGCACCCGGCCGCCCTAGTGCCGCTGAGGGTGCCTCTTTGGTGCTAACTTGGTCCCCAACGTGCCCTGAGCTTAACCCTAGGAGCTTTGCTCCCACAACCCCGTGGCCTGCTTGCCAGCCGCCACCAACCGGAGTCCCCCTATCCTCCATAGGATAACATTGGGCCTCAACACTCTGCACCCGGCCGCCCTAGTGCCGCTGAGGGTGCAACAACAGTGCATCACTGACCCTGGGAGACCCCGAGTCTAACCCCAGAACCCTAACTCAAAAGACCGATTACTTACCTCAAAACCGATAACTCATTTTTCCTCATAGGATAACATGGACACTTTTTCTTCCAAAAGTTTCTGTGTCGACTTTTGAAAACTAAGAATATTCCTTAAAAATCGCACAAATCACCTAACCGAATTTTCTCAACTGTTTGCAGGAAAGGTCCCAGTGCCGAACCTAGGTGTCCAGCACTGAGTAACAAAAGTAATTAAAAAGTAACTTACCTGTGAATTGAAGTTCCTTCCATAGGATAACATTGGTGGTTTTTTGTGAAAAAGTTTCTAAGTGTCAACTTTTGAAATACAAGAATATTCTTTAAAAATCGTACACACTACCAAAACGTAATTACTTACCTGTTTTAAGTAAATGTCCCAGGGCTGAACCTAGGAGTCCAGCACTGGATTACAAAAGTAACGTTAAAAGTAACTTACCGGCGAATTGAATTTTCTTCCATAGTGATCCATTGACTGGTTTTCTGTGAAATTTCTTCTGTGTCCACTTTTGAAATACCAAAATATTGCTTAAAAATCACAACAGTAACGAATTCCGAATTACTCACCTACTATCTGGAGAGACCTCAGTACTGCATCTTTTAGTCCAGTACCGACCATGAAAAGTAATTTTACCGTACTTACCAGTAACTGGAAATTCCTCTCATAGGATATCATTGCCTGCTTTTTGTTGAAAAAGTTTCTAAGTGTCGATTTCTGAATCTTACAAATATTCTTTAAAAATCGTACAAACTACAAAAACGTAATTACTTACCTGTTTTAAGTAAATGTCCCAGTGCTGAACCTAGGAGTCCAGCACTGGATTACAAAAGTAACGTAAACATACTTTGCTTGCAAACTGTATTTCCTTCCATAGGATAACATTGGTAATTTTACCCAGAAAAGTTTCTAAGTGTCAACTTTTGAAATACAGTAATATTCCTCAAAAATCACTACTATAACCAAAACGCTTTTTCTCACCTGTTTACAGGAAGTGTCCCGGGACTGAATCCAAGATCCAGTCCTGTGGTTAGAAAAGTAATCCAAAAAGTAATCTATTGCATTTAACCAGAAATTTCCATTGAGCTCAATGTATAATTGTGTTTAAAATTGTGTTGCATATTGCAACAACTGTAACTATTGTATTCAAAAGTCTATTGCCTATTGAACAATATTTAACTAAAGCATCTCATTCTGAGAAAGTATATTTTGACACCTATTGTTGGTTCTAAAATAAAACAACTATATTTTTATATACAAACCATTGGCCTAGAGTTCAGTTCTTGAGTGTGTGGCTTCATTTGCTGACTGAGTGTGTACAACAAATGCTTTACACTGTCCTCTGATACTGCCTTACTGCTCGACCAAGCTACCACTTTGGAGAGTAAGGTTATATCTAACTTTAGCCTCTGCCAAACCTCTGGGGACTGTGGAATCTGTGCACACTGAACCTTACTTTGGTGCAGTATATACAGAGCCACTTTCTTACACCAAGGGCCTTGTATAAATGAACTAAATATTCGTACCTGCAGGCAGGCTGTAACCTGCTGGATGGGGGCTCATCAAACATTCTAATCTGCAGAGGGGTAAAGCTACTCGCATTGATTGGTAACCTCCTTCGAAAAGTGGACACTAAATAAGCGAATAAGGTTACAAACGGGACTGTAAATTTGCACTAACACTGTCTTTTTAACTTTTGTAATTGGCAGATTTTATATATTTTTATTGTGTGCTTTATGGTTGTGAAAGACCAAATAAAGGACTTTATTATTATTGCAGAGGGCCTCTGCGGGCTGCAGCATGTATTGTGACACCCTCAGAGACCCCTCACCTCAACACCCCTACCCTATCATTGCAGACTGCATGTTTTAATGCAGACTAAATTGAAGAGTCGACATGGCGCACATACATGTGTACCATGCCCACCAACACTGCCTGTGGCATGGGTAAGTTACCCTTCTAGCAGGCCTTAAAGCCATAAAGGCAGGTGTAGGAAAGTGCCCCTTTTGCATGGTTGCCCCACACTTTTTGCCTGATGTTGATGCTCTTTGAATAAGTGTACCCTGGGTTCCTGCCAACCATGTACCCAGGGCCTATGTTCTTTCCCTAAAACTGTACTGTTGCATACCCAATTGGCAACTCTCCGGCCACACGTAATTCCCTTGTAGGTACCAAGGCACAGTGACCAGGGAAGGCCTCTAAGGGCTGCAGCACATATTGTGCCACCCTTAGAGGCCGGGTACCCTAACACTCACTCACCCACCCACTCCAGGCTGCATGTTTTGGAACGAAGCAAAGTGAAGAGTCGACATGGCACACATCCCTGTGTGCCATGCCTACAATCCACTGCCTATGGCATAGGTAAGCCACCCCTCTAGCTGGGTGCATTATACCACTGGTGAGGGTACAGGTTCATGAACCCTGTACCCCTACAGTGTCTAAGTCCATTCTCAGTCATTGTAAGTGCAGTAAAGCCATAAAGAGTATATGGTCTTGGTGTTTGTCATTAGAAACTCCCCAGCACCATAATGGGGGTTACTGGAACCTGGGAAGTTTGATATCCAACCTCTCAGCACATTAAACCCACACTGATGCCAGTGTGGGATTTAATGCCAATTGCGCTCAGAGGGCATCTTAGAGATGCCCCTGAAAAACGACCTAACTCTAGTGTCCTGGCTGACTGGATGCTCACCAGCTTCGACCCCCAGACATGTTTCTGGACCCCTGGGTCGAGAGCCTCCCGCTCTTGGGGGTCCTGAAACAAAGCACATCCTGGGCAGAGGTGCGAAGTCTCCTCCCCAGGATGGGCAGGGTCCACGAAGGGGAAGCTTCAAAGGCATGCCACCTTAGTGAGCTGACCCAGCCATTTGCTGCTCCCAGCAACTGGCCCCCACCCGTTCTGACCCCCCACCAAGAACCAAGATCGGAGTAGAGGTGTGCCCTCCTTTGCCAACCCCACCCTTCAGGTGGGGGAGGCGAGCTGAAGCACAACTCTGTCCCCGCCATCTTGAAGATGGGGGGACCCAGCCAACCAGAGTGAGGCTTATGCTCCCCCTCCCACTGGAGGGTGGCATAATTGGGGGTGTACCCACCCCAAGGAAGGGACCCATTGGTCCCAACCTGTACCTACCTGAAACCCCCTAAATTTAGTATTTAGGGGCATTCCTGAACCTTGCCTCCTCAGACAACAAGAAGAAAGACTGAAGAGCCGTGCTGAAGGAAGGAGAGGACACCAACTGACTTGGCCCCCAGCCCTATCGGCCTGCCTCGACCTCGACCTGCTCCAGCGGAATCCCGGTGTGTCCTGCAGCCAGCAGCCCCCCAGTACCCAGGGACCTGCCCTGCCTTCCCTAAAAGACGTTGTCTCCCGTGAGCACAGGATTTGCTCACCAACAGACTCTGGCTCCGGCCAATCCGCGAGTCTGCACCGGACGCCCACGCCAGAGTTCGTATGGCCCAACACCACGAGGAGGTCTCCCCAGCGATCCTGACCTGGGATCCGGTGATCCCTGATCTGCCTCAAATCTCCAGACAACGCCTGCAGCCCCTATCTGGAGGATCCCCCACGACCAGAGCCGGTAAGGAAAACCAGACGCCATAAGACACCCCTGCACCTGAAGCATCACAGCCTTAGGTGGCCCAACCAACGGTGTCCTGGCATCCCTCGACAGCCCAGCTTACCTTTCCAACCGGTGGTCGCCTCCAGAAGATCTTGGTGCCCGAGCCTGCAGTGTTTATTCTGACCGGAGCTTCCCCATTGAAGCAAACAGGCTCCCGACGTCGATCCTGCACCTGGCCGCCCCTGTGCCGCTGTGAATGCACCTTGTGTGCTGTCTTGGATCCCCCTTTGCCCTGAGCTAAACCCTAAGAGCTTTGCTCCCACATTCAAGTGGCGTGCACGTGTGCAGCCACCAACCGGAGGCCCCTTATCACCCATTGGATAACATTGGGCCTCTGCACTCTGCACCCAGCCGCGTGCTCTTCGAGTGCATCCTTGATCCTGGGGGAACCCTAGTTCTAATCCCAGAAACCCAACTCCTAAGACCGATTACTCACCTGTAACCCGATAACCTGATTTTTTTCCCGTAGGATTGCATTAACTGTTTTTCTGTGGAGCTGAAAATTGTATGAAAACCTAAGAAACGGTCTTATGAGAAAAACTGACTTACTTACCTTTTATCCAAGAAATGTCCCAGTGTGATATCTAGGCATATCACACTGAGTAGAAAAAGTAATCCTGAAAAAAAATCAAAAGTAATTACAACTGTAATTGAATGTTTGTGCAAATCTGTAAGAAAAGTAATTATTCATCCAGCTTGCTTTTTAACAATCTGTCTTGAAAAGTACAATCATATTTACCTGTACCAAGTCCTCCTTGGTTCTATGAATAAAAATACAACAAAGAAATATTTTTTATACAAACAATTGGTCTGAGTTCAGTCTTTGAGTGTGTGACATCATTTCTTGCTGGAGTGTGTACAATAAATGCTTAAAACTACTTATAAAGCCTTACTGCTTGCCTACACTACCACAAATCGAGAGTAAGGTGCTATCTACATTTACCTCTGCCTTCCTTTGGGGTTCCACTGGACTCTGTGCACACTATACCTTACTTTGGTATAGTATATACAGAGCCAGCTTCCTACAGTAGGGTGCACCATACCCAGGTGAGGGCATATCTGCTGGAGCAATATGCTGCTACAGTGTCTGTGCCATACACAGACATTGTAAGTGCAGTGGAACCATTTTGAGTGCATGGGCTGGGAGCTTGTCAACACGAGCTCCACAGCTCCATAATGGCTTTACTGAAGTCTGGGAAGTTTGGTATGAAACTTCCCATCACATTAAACCCACACTGATGCCAATGTGGGATTTAATGAGAAATGCACTCAGAGGGCAACTTAGAGATGCCCCCTGAAAAACGACCAACCCATGTGTGGTTCCGGACTGGCTCCCAGCCATCTGCCGCCACCAGACAGGCTTCTCGACCCCTGGGTAGAGAGCCTCCACTCTCTGGGTCTGGAAACAAAGCACATCTTGGGCAGAGGTGTTATGCCTCCTCCCTCAGAAGGGGCAGGATCCTCAAAGAGGGAGCTTCAAAGGCCTGCCGCCTTTGTTAGCTACTCCCAGCCTGTTGCTGCTATCAGCAACTGGCTCCCACCAGTTCTGACCCCCCCCCATTTTGTATGCGAGAACTGGTGGGAAAACCTATCCAGGAAGTGAGATGTGCCCACCTTAGCCAACTCCACTGATTAGGGTGGGAGGCAAAGTAAAGGCCACATTTCAGACCCCGCCATCTTGAAGATGGGTAGACCACTCCAATCAGGAAGAGGCCTATGCCCCCCCTCCCACTGGAGGGTGGCATACTAGGGGGTGTAGACACCCCCAAGGAAGGGACCCATTGGTCCCAACCTGCACACCCCTAAATCTACTTTTGAAGCACACACTTGAACCTTGCCTCTTCGGATCCGACGTGACAAGAAGGACCGAAGAACAGTGCTGCAGAAGAGGTGGACGACGACGACAACTGTTTGGCCCCAGGTCTCCCGGTCTGTCTGCTGCTCGGTACCCCGAGAAAGCTTAAACTGGCGTGTCCTGCAGCATCCAAGAACCCCTGGGAACAACCCTGCCTTCCCAAAGAACTCTGATCTCCCGTGGACACCGGATGTGTCCAACACCACCCCAAGCCAGGACTCCAGATCCAGCCTGATCCACGAGTCCTCACCACTCTGCACCAGACTCCCACGGCCTAAGTTCAAGTGGCCCAACAACCCAACGAGGATCCCCCCCCCGGTGATCCTGACCTGTGTTCCAGCTTTGGGCGACCCCCACTGAACATCACCTCGACGCCTGCAGCCTCATCCTGAAGAGTATCCCTCCAACCAGAACCAGTGAGAAGAACCTGACACGAAAGGACTCCCCTGCACCTGCAGCCCCTGAGTCCTGAGGTACCCGACCAATGGTGTCCTGGTGTGCAGCAACTCTTCAAATTTATCTTCCAGTCATTGGTTCCCTTCGTCCAGTCTTCTGGCTTCAGCCTGCAGTCCTTTCCTCGACCGACATCCTTCATTGGAAAGCATTGGGCTCTTGACACCACCTGAGCACCCTGCACCTGGCTGCTCCTGCGCCTCTGGTAGTGTGGACTTGGTGCCAACCTGGGACCCTCTTTGCCCTTACCTTAACCCTAGGAGCTTAACTCCCAAGACCGAGTGCACTGCTCGTGAGCAGCCCCCAACCAAGATGCCCCATTGGTTAACATTGGCACTCTGCACCCAGCCGCCCTAGTGCCTCTGGTGGTGCCCCTTGAGTGCCAACCTGAATCTTGGGAAACCTTGGTTCTACCCCCAAAACTCCATTCCTAAAATAGTTTACTTACAAGTAAACGTAACACTTAGTTTTTCTCCATAGGATTGTATGGTGAGTTTTCTCTGGAAAATCCTGTGTTGAACTGTCTTGTACTGCTACAAAAGTAACTTAGTGCCTTTAAGAGAGTTAACCTGTTTACTGATGTCCTATGTTGTATCAACTGTTAGGAGTTTGTTTCCATGCCAAAATAGACAAGTAAATGCAAAGAAATCAAAGTAATTTCAAGTGTTTTTGAACAGGTTACAAACCATTTTCTCAACTGCAAAAGTAATCTGAATGTTCCTACAAAACCAGTGCTCACTGTATTTCAAAAAGTAACATTGTATGAAAAGTTCAGTCAACCTGATAGTAAGTAAATCTTGGTTATAGAAATATAACAACATAATAACGTTTAATACAACTAATTGATCTGGATTCAGTCTGTTGAGCATGTGACATCATTTCTTCATGAGTGTGTACAACAAATGCTTTACACTACACTCTGATATGCCTGACTGTTCAACCACACTACTACAAAAGAGAGTAAGGTATTTCCTACTTTAGCCTCTGCTATACCTTTGGGGATCCACTCGACTCTGTGCACACTATACCTAACTTTGGTATAGTATATACAGAACCGCTTCCTACACCTGTGTCTTATCATTCCATTCAGACAAAGCAATCGCCCTTCTTGTCTTGGAAAGAGTTGTGTAATCATAGGCCCACATGCAAGTCTGTAAGTCTTCCCACTCTTACCATTTTCATCCTGGTGGAGGGAAAATGCTGTTGCATTGCTCTTATCTTTCCAATGTTAATTGTCTGACCAGTATGTTTTTTCTTTCTTGCAGGTGCGGCTGCTGCTGCTGTAATGTCCAGCTCTAAGGTGACAACAGTCCTGAGACCAGCATCTGCCCTGCTACCGAGTGGTCCAACTGCTCAGCCAGCAGGTCAGCATATCGTCCATCAGACAATCCAGGTAAGTGTTGAACCACAACTGCATAGTCAGCTGATCGAGACAGCGATGGCCTGAACTGCTCTTATTTAAGCTATTATCCAGTCACACCCTAAGCCCCTGTGGCAAAATGAAAAGGCAAAGGCTGAATTTGCCTATGGAAGCACATCTTATATTTTCTGACAGAATTTCTGAACATGTGGACATGCCCACATGTTCACAAATATTGCACCTGCCTTGTTACATCCTGGACATATTGTAAGAAAGTGGCTCTGTATATACTGCACCAAAGTAAGGTTCAGTGTGCACAGAGTCCCCAGTCCCCAGAGGTTTGGCAGAGGCTAAAGTTAGATATAACCTTACTCTCTAAAGTGGTAGCTTGGTCGAGCAGTAAGGCAGTATCAGAGGACAGTGTAAAGCATTTGTTGTGCACACTCAGTCAGCAAATGGTCTCACACACTCAAGAACTGAACTCTAGGCCAATTGTTTTGTATATAAAAATATATTGTTTTATTTTAGAACCACAGGTTTGCATAAAATACTTTCTCAAGATAAGATGCTGTTTGTTGAATACCTTCAATGAACAATAGACTTTAAATGCAATATGGCACAGGGGTTGCACTAGGCAACACAATACTTGGTATACTTTAACATTGAGCTCAATGGGATTTTTAAGTAAACTGCAATAGAATTACTTTACGAAGGTTTTTCTTACTCAGGGCTGGATCCTGGATTCAGCCCTGGTGCATTTCCTGTAAACAGTTGAAAGAAATCGTTTTTGTTACACAGGCGATTTTTAAGGAATATTTGTATGTTGCAAAAATCGACACTTAGAAGAATTTCTGGCAAAAACCAGGCAATGTTATCCTATGGAGGAAAATCAAGTTATCGGAAAATCATAGTTGTGGTCACTTTTTCTAATCAGTGCTGGGTACCTAGATCCAGCACTGGGATCTCTCCTGAGAACAGGTGAGTAATTTCGTTTTTGATACACAGGCGATTTTTAAGGAATATTTGTGTGTTGCAAAAATCGACAGAAGAATTTCTGGTAAAAACCAGGCAATGTTATCCTATGGAGGAAAATCAAGTTATCGGAAAATCACAGTTGTAGTCACTTTTTCTAATCACCGCTGGGCATCTAGATCCAGCACTGGGATCTCTCCTGAGAACAGGTGAGTAATTTCGTTTTTGATATTCGGACGATTTTAGTGAATATTTCAAGATTTCAAAAGTTGACACTTAGAAACTTTTTCGAACAGTCCATTGAAATGCATGGTCTTTTACTGTAATATGCAGGTAGGTAATTATCGCGTTACTTTTCTAACCTCAGGACTGGGTCCTAGATTCAGTCATGGGACATTTCCTGCAAACAGGTGAGTAAAGTCGTTTTGGTTAAACACACAATTTTTAAGCAATATTTTTAGTTTTTGAAACTCCACGCTTAGTCGTTTTTCAGAGAAAAATACCCAATGTTATCCTATGGAGGGAAAACAAGTTATCGGTTTGCAGGTAAGTTTTTGACTGTGGGAGTCCAGGTTCTGGGGTTAGACTCAGGGGTCCCCCAGGGTCAGTGATGCACTCTTGTTGCACCCACAGCGGCACTAGGGCGGCCGGTTGCAGAGTGTTGAGGCCCCAATGTTATCCTATGGGGGATAGGAGGCCTTCGGTTGGTGGCTGCTGGCTAGCAGGCCACTGGGTTGTGGGAGCAAAGCTCCTGGCTGTAGACTTGGCACAAAGGGGGAAGCAAGTGAGCACCAAAAGCGCACCCGCAGCGGCACTCGGGCGGCTGGGTGCAGGGGCTACTATGGCGTCGGGTTCCCTGTTGAAGTCTATGGAGATTCTCCGGACTGGACAAACACTGCAGGCTTGGAAACGAGAGTCTCCTGGGATCTACCAACACTTCGAGGGGTATGTTGAGAAGTCTTGGCTGTTGTGATCTCACAGGTAGAAACCAGGAGCCAGGATGTATTTTGTAGTCTTCTTTATTCACTCCTATGACCAGTTACATCAATCTTAAGTCCAGCCAGCACTGGTGTGGTACCAGCCCCACCAGGAGCAGCCTGCCTAGCTGCTCAGCCCATCTCTAACTGCCAACACTCATCCACTCAGACACCCAGGCATTCCATGCATCACAGGCACACCAACATTCCATAACCAACTCACACTCTGGCTGAGCAGCTAGAGGCAGCAGGGCTGGAGTACATGTTATACAACTAAGTAGGGTATAACAGGTATGTTGAGATGTCTTGGCTTAGGTGGGCACACAAGGCCGTGGGGCGTCGGGTGCAGGGGTGCCTTTTAGTGTCGGATTTTTCTTACCCGCTCTGGTCGCGGTAGGGGGACCCTCTGGACTGAGGCTGCAGGCTTCGTCTGGAGGCTTGAGGCAGGTCAGGAGTCGCCGGATTCCAGGTCAGGATCGCCGGGAGACCTCCTCTTGGTGTTTTTTACTCGAGCTCGGGCCGGGTTCGCCGGGTGCAGAGTGGGCTGGATTCGCGATCCCGGGCTGGTGCCAAGGGTGCTGGTTTTGAACAAATCCGGTGTTCACGGGAGATCAGGCGGTTCAAGTGAAGGCAGGCAGGTCCTCCGGGGTTTGTGAGGTTGCTGGCTGCAGGACACACCGGGATTTCGCAGAAAGCAGGTTCGAGGGGAGACAGGCTGGTAGGGCTGGGGCCAAGTCAGTTGTTGTCTTCCTCTTGTTAGCAGGCTGCACGGCTGTTTGGTCCTTGTTCTTCTTTTCTTGTTGTCGTTGCTGGATCTGAGGAAGGAAGGTTCAGGCTGCCCCTAAATACTACATTTAGGGGCGTTACAGGTAGGTAAAGGGCAGGGACCAATGGGTTCCTTCCCTGGGGTGGGTACACCCCCTATCCTGCCACTCTCCAGTGGGAGAGGGGCAGGAGCCTAGTCCTGATTGGGCAGGGCTCCCCATCTTCAAGATGGCGAGAGCCCGGAGATGTGCTTCACCTCGCCTCCCCCACCTGAGGGGTGTGGTTGGCAGAGGCTGGCACACCCCTTTCCTCACTTGGGGTTTCCCGCCAGTCTTCCCGCCAGAGTGGGGGCTAGAACCGGTTTGGACCAGTTGCTGAGTACAGCAAGTGGTCTGGGGAGGCTCACAAAGGCGGCATGCCTTTGAAGCTTCCCCCTGCCCATCCTGGGGAGGAGACCTAGCACCTCGCCCAGGATGTGCATTGTTGCTGGCCCAGGAGAGCGGATGGCTCTCTACCCAGGGGTCCAGCAACATGTCTGCTGGGTGGCAGCCTAGGCAGCCTCTCAGGCAAGACGTGGATTGTGGGTTAGGTTCAGGGGGCAACTCTAAGTTGCCCTCTGTCGTGCATCTTACATTAAATCCCACACTGGCATCAGTGTGGGTTTAGTGTGCTGAGAAGTTTGATACCAAACTTCTCAGTCTTCAGTGTAGCCATCATGGTGCTGTGGAGTTCGTGATGACGACCTCCCAGCACCATATACTCTTAATGGCAGCACTGCACTTACAGTGCCCAGGAATGGACCTGGGTACTGTAGGGGTACAGGGCTCATGCACCTGTACCCTCACCACTGGCATAGTGCACCCAGATAGAGGGGTGACTGAGGTATGCCAGGGCAGTGTGTTTGTGGGCATGGCACACAGGGATGTGTGCCATGTCGACTCTTCACTTTGTTCTGCACCAAGACATGCAGCCTGCAAAGGCAGTGTGTGTGTGTCAGGGTACAGGGCCTCTAAGGGTGGCACAATAAGTGCTGCAGCCCTTGGAGGTCTTCCCTGGTCACAGTGCCCTGGGTACCTGTGGTACCATTTACCAGGGGCTGACCTGTGGCTAGAGATGCCAATTGGGTACAGTTCTGGGGAAGGAACACAGGCCCTGGGAACCTGATTGGCAGGGTCCCAGGGCACATCAAGTCAAAGTGCATCAGTGGTCTGGCAAAAAGTGGGGGGGTTACTGCAACAGAAACCCACTTCCTTACACATATGTCTGCCATTTCTTAGTTTATCTTATGAATCATCACAGGGATTGCATTTGTGCAATGGTGTATATTAAAATATCATGTGGAATCTGGCATTAGTCAAGTTTTTTGTGATGTGGGTTAGTGCAGTATCCCTGAAACTCCTCTCCATAATTCCCTCCACATTATTCTGTTACTAACTTTTCAATGTTAGTGTATGTTTTGACTGTGTGTGAGGATTGTGTGCCTGCAGAAACATATGCCAAAAGTCTTACTGCTTTGATATTCTACTGTACAGCAGTGTGAGAAAGTGCCTCTTTTGACCTTGTTAGCCCCATACTTTCTACTTGGAACATGATGTGGTTTTAATTTAAAGTGCACAGAGTCCCTGCCAGAGCTCCTTCTCTAAAAGCTGTACCACGATTTGCAACTTCAGACCCCCTGTAAGTCCCTAGTAAATGGTACCTTGGTACCTAGGGCATTGGGACTGAAGAGGGTCCCCTAGGGATCCCTCACCAAGGCCATGCAAACTACCACACAGCCACCATACCTTAGTGTAAACAAAAACGACAAAGTAAACATGGCACATTTGCCTGTGTGCGATGTCAAAGCATAGGTAATTCATCCCTCTGGCAGGCCTTACAAGCCCTAAGGCATAGTGCACTATATCTCGGGTATGGGCATTTCTGCATGAGCAGATATGCCCCAACAATATTTAAGTCTGTTTTTGGATATTGTAAGTGCCAGGAAACCATAGAGAGTACATGGGCTGGAAACTCGACCACTCTAGTTCCCTAGCACCATGATTGCTTCACGGAACGCAGGAGTGTTTGTTACCAAACTGCTCCTCTTAATAAACTCACACAGATGCTAGTGTTGAATTTATTAAAAAATTTACTCGGAGGGCACCTCAGTGGTGCCCCCTGAAAACCTACCAACCCTGGTGCAGTCTCTGACTGGCTTTAGACAGCCTGCCACCACCAGACATGTTTCTGGATGCCTGGCTCGAGAATCCATGCTCTTTGAGGCCAGAAACCAAGCCCGTCCGGGGCGGAGGTGTCGCACCTCTCCCCTCCCTCCCCCAGGATGAGCACAGTGCTCGAGAGGGACACTTCAAAGACCTTACCGCCTTTGTAATGTGGCCCCAGCCTCTGCTGCTAGCAGCTGATGGGAGCCCCTGGTTGAAACGCCCACTTGGAGCCCGGGAACAGGCGAGAAAACTAAGTGAGAAGAGGAGGTGTGCCCTCCTTTACCAACTCCACCACTCAGGTGCTGGAGGCAAAGTGAAGCACATTTTTCAATGCCCACCATCTTGAAGGTGGATGTAGGAAGCTGGCTCTGTATATACTATACCAAAGTGAGGTATAGTGTGCACAGAGTCCAGTGGAACCCCTAAGGTAGGCAGAGGTAAAAGTAGATAGCACCTCACTCTCTGTGGTAGTGTGGTCGAGCAGTAAGGCTTTATCAGAGGACAGTGTTAAGCATTTGTTGTACACACTCAGTCAGTAAATGAATTCACACACTCAGACTGAACTTCAGACCAATTGTTTTTGTATAAAAATATTCTTTTAGTTATTTTATTTTCTAGAACCAAGCAAGCCTGGCACAGGTAAGCAATACATATTTTACAGTAATAATGCAGTTTGTAAATAGTTTGAATTGCAAATGTACTTTGATTTGATTACAGTAGTGTTACAGATAATGCAATGCTTTTCAGAATACAGTATATATACTTTGTATAGGATTTTTAGTAAAATTACAGGTAAGTTACTTTTGGGATTACTTTTTTACACAGTGCTGTATGCCTGGATACTGCACTGGGACATTACCTGTAAACAGGTAGGTAAAAGCGTTTTTGTTAGTTAGTACAATTTTAAAGAATTTCTTTAGGTTTTCCAACTCCACACAATGTTATCCTATGGAGGAAAATAGTGTTATCGGTTTAAAGGTAAGGACTTTGTTGTGGGAGTTGGTTTTCTGGGGTTAGACTCAGGGTCCCCCATGGTCAAGGATGCACTCTTGTTACACCCTCAACGGCACTGGGGCGACCGGGTGCAGAGTGCTGAGGCCCAATGTTATCCAATGGGGGATAGGGGGCCTCCGGTTGGTGGCTGCTGACGAGCAGGCCACTGGGTTGTGGGAGCAAAGCTCCTGGACTTAAGCTCAGGGCAAATGGGGGTTTAGGCCAGCACAAAAGATGCACCCTCAGCGGCACTTGGGCGGCTGGGTATAGGGTGCTGTTTTGGCGTCGGAAGCCCTGTAGCTTTCAATGGGGCGTCTCCAGTTTGCAAAAGCACTGCAGGCTCTGGGACGAAGGTCTTCTGGGTGCGACCACCACTTGGAGAGGTAAGTTGGGATCTTGGGGGTTGGTTAGGCACCGTCGGTTGGGGCCACCCAATGCCTTGGGGCGTAGGGTGCAGGGATTCCTTTTAGGGTCGGATCTTCTTACCAGCTCCTGGTCGCGGTTGGGGGACCCTCCAGTTTAGGCTGCAGGTGTCGGTTGGAGGCTTGAGGCAGGTCAGGGGTCACCTGATCTCTGGTCCGGTTCGCTGGGGGACCTCCTCTTGGTGTTGGGCCACTCGAACTCGGACTGTGGGTGTCGGGTGCAGAGTGGTGCAGACCCGCGAATTCTTGCGGAACTGGAATCTGTTGTTTGAACAAATCCGGTGCTCACGGGAGACAGAGTCTTTGGGATTGAAGGCAGGCAGGTCCTCCGGGTTTCTTGAGGTTGCAGGCTGCAGGACACACCGGGATTTCGCTGGAGCAGGTTCGAGGTGGGGACAGGCCGGTAGGGCTGGGGCCAAGTCCAGTGGGCGTCCTCCCTTGTTAGCTTCAGCACTGCTGTTCGGTCCTTCTTCTTTTCTTCTTGCAGGTTCTTGTCTGAGGAAGCAAGTTTCAGGGGTGCCCCTAAATACTTGATTTAGGGGCATTACAGGTAGATAAAAAGGTTGGTACCAAAGGGTCCCTTCCCTGGGGTTGGTACACCCCCTATTATGCCACCCTCCAGTGGGAGGGGGCATAAGCCTTTCCCTGGTTGGCTGAGTCCCCCCCATCTGCAAGATGGCGGGGACTGAGAGTTGTGATTCACCTCGCCTCCCTCACCTGAGGGGTGGAGTTGGAAGAGGTGGTCACACCTCTCTTCCTCACTTGTTTTTCCCGCTGGTTCTCCCGCCCAAAGTGGGGGTCAGAACCATTGGGGACTAGTTGCTGAAAGCAGCAAGTGGCCTGGGGAAGCTCACAAAGGCTTCAAGCCTTTGACCCCTGACACCGCTTTACTTACCTGTGAGCAGCGCAAATGCAGTCTCCATTGGTTAACATTGGGTGCCCGACCCCTAATTTGACCTCTGCACCTGGCCGCCCCTGTGCCGCTGGTGGTGCACTCTTTGTACTAATTTGAACCTTGTCTGTGCTGACCTCACACCCCGATAACTGGATTTGTAAATCATGTACTTAGTTCATTCTTGTTTTCCTACCATAGGTTAACAGTGCTGAAATGAAAAATTGCACTGTCCACTTTTTTTTTTTAAAGTGAAAAGTATTTTTATTTGAAAATGGGCTTAAGGCTGCTTGACCTCACTACCACAAATAGAGCACTTTGGTTTTACATTGAGCCATGTACACTTCTGGGGGAATCTCTTGACTCCTTACACAATATCGTATCTTATTGGTAAATAACAAAGCCAGCTTCCTACATGCAGGAACTGACCATGTACCACCTGATGCGTTGTCTTGGCCCCCTAAAAGGTGTGACATTTCTCATCCAAAAGCAAATCTCTCATTTTCGCTCATCCTCCTTCCATCCATCTGGTCGTTGTCCATACCTCTATCTGGCTTTCTGACTTTTGACATGCTGCATTTTGGCTGCTGTTCTGCAGTTAATGTCTCTATCTTACGCATGTTTATCGCCTTCTGTTGTCTGAGACTCCTCTGCACCAGAAATTGGGGATCCTCTACCCCAGTCTCTATTGATAGTATGTATCTCAGAAGAGAGAGTACCATTTCTGAGACTGCATTCAACTCTGTCAATATTTTCTTTCTCTGTAAACAGTGTAGCCTCAAAGCTTAGCTGCAATGCCAGATAGTATCATCTTGGGTCCAATATTTGAAGGTCATATTCACTCTTGGACCATTTCATTGTATTTTGTGTCAGACAACTGCGTTTTCCTGTCCATGTCAATGTTTGTGAGAAAGTGCCTCTTGTGCATGATTAGCCCCCACCTTTTTGCCTGGTTTTGATGGGTTTCAAATGTAGTGCACAGGGTCTCTGCCAACCAGGTCCCCTGTGCCAGTGCACCTTCTCTAAAAACAAATCCCTAATTGGCACTTCTGCCCTCTGTAAGTCCCTAGCTAATGGTACTCTGAGTACCTAGGGCCTGGGAGCTGAAGAGGGTCCCCTGGGACCACCCTCACTGGGCATTGCCACTGCCCTTGCAGCTTGCATGCCCCTGTTAGGGGAAAACGACCAGTTTACATGGCACCCTGCCTGGGTGCCATGCCAACTAGCACTTCAAGAAGACTTGGGTAAGTCACCCCTCTAGCAGGCCTGATAGCCCTAAGGCAGGGTGAACTATACCTTAGGTGAGGGCATATCTGCAGAAGCATATATGCCCCTACAATATTGGGGTCCATTCCTTAGTATTGTTATGTTATATGTTATGTTATAACCATTTGTACAGCACGCAGCTACTCCGTGTCCCGATGCCCAAAGCTAAGGTACCAACTTAGAACCTAGTCTAAATGCGTGAAAGGCCAGGTTTTCAGTTTCTTTTTGAATGCAGGGAGCTCCCTGGTTAGGCGAAGGTCTCTCTGAAGTTTATTCCAAGTGAGCAGCCCTAGATAAGAGAAGGATCTGCCACCCATTCTGAGTCGCTGGATCTGAGGGACTCTTGCCAGGTAAGCAGAGGAAGAGTGCAAAGTGTGAGCTGGAGTGTATTCGTGAATCATCTCTCTGAGGTGACCAGCTCCTGAGTCATGCAAGGGCTTATGCATTAATACCATGGCCTTAAATTGCACCCTCTTTTTCACAGGTAGCCAATGAAGGGCCTTCAGGTAGGGGGACATGTGGGTACTAGAAGAGAGTTTGAGTAAAAGTCTGGCTGCCAGGTTCTGCACCACTTGTAGTCTAATAAGAAGGTACTCCGGGAGTCCGAGGTAGCGGGCATTCCGAAAATCCAGTCTCATGGTGATCAGAGCCTGGATAACCTTTTGCTGGCTGACTCAAAAAGGAGATGTAGGAATCTTTTCAGCATGTGAAGAGTGCTGAAACAGGAACATGTCAACACTTGTATCTGAGGTTGGAAAGAGAGGCTGCTGTCAAATTTGACACCTAGATTCCTTACAAAATTCTGAAGAGGACCTGGCTGCGGCGCATCCTTAGGCCAGCCAGTTCTCAAAAGGTTAGGAGGAGCATCTCCAAAGATCACAATCTCCGTCTTATCCGTGTTGCCTTTCAGTTGGTGCCGGGCCAACCACTGAAACACCTTGGCGAGACATTGTGAGATGAGCTCCCCGTCTAGCTCCTCTCCCTTGCCACAGGAAAAGAAAAGCTGCATATCATCCGCGTATGAAATAATTTTTTCGCCCAATGACTCTGTTCAATATTTACCTTACACCTTAAGTAACATTATCAAAGTGGGGCTCAGGGCAGATCCCTGGGGTACACCCATCGTCAAAGTTCTAGCTTGCAATGAAAATTAGGGCAGCCATAGTTCTTGGCTACGATTGCTTAGAAAAGAGGTAAGCCATTTCAGGGCAGTATTTCTGATCCCTATTGCCTGGAGGCGTTCAAGTAGTTTTAGATGGGGAACTGTGTCAAAAGCCGCTGTTAGGTCCAACATGATCAGAATGGCCTCCCCTCCCTTGTCAAGGATGCTTCTGACATGCTCTGCTTCTTACAGAAGCGCTGTCTCCGTGCTAAAGTGAGGTCGGAAGCCTGATTGACTGAAATGTAATAGTTTGTTTTCTTCCAGATATTGGGACAGTTGACGATTAACTGCTTTATCAAATTTTGGCAGGGGGGAGGGCGATGGGTCTAAAGTTTGCTGGTTGTTTCGAGTCAGCCGAAGGTTTTTTCAGCAGAGGGAGCACTTTCGCCTTTTTCCAGCGCGCAGGGACCGTGCCATTTGCCAGTGAGGTGTTTAGTATATTATTTACTATTGGATTGATAGTTTGGGCAGCCATGGTCAACAGGTTAATAGGGCATGGGTCCGATGGGGAGCCTGACTTCAGGCACTTGATAGCTGTTGGGGGGCAGTGGGTCGAAACTGGCCAGGATGGAGTTACCAGTGAAAGAGGTGGAGTTATCTGGGAGGTCAAAGGGCGTCTGGTCAGATTGTACATTGTTAAGAAGATTGGCCTGGATGGTAGCGATCTTTTAAAAAAGAATGAGTCTAACTCCTTACACCACTCTGATGTCGGTTTACGTTCTCTTGATATGACCTTGGGTCTAAAAGGATTTGACAATTTTAAAAATCTCATTTGACTTGTTGCCTGCCTCCTCGATCTTGTTTCGAAGAAGGCCTTTTGAGCTAGACACACCTTGACGTGATATCTCTTTAATGCTATCTTATAAGTCTCATTATCTTCTAGCTTGAAATTACGTCTCCATACCCTTTCAAAGTGTTTGCAATGTTTTTTGCATGGTCCAAGGTCCTCATTGAACCACGGGGCCGATGGTTTCGACCTTGCTAGAGTTCGCCTAGTAAAAGGGGCTAGCTCATTGATGGTCCCTAGAATCCAACTATCCAGGCTTGTGGCATCCTCTTCTATAGAGCACAACAGAGCCGGTGTGTTTGTTGCCAAGGCTTGTCTCAAGTCACTTTGCTGTATTTTGTGGTAGGCTCAGTAAGAGGCCTGGGTATTTTCCTTGGGAGGGGGCCTGACACATGTTTGAGGCCACATAAATAAAATAAGGTGGTGGTCAGACCATGCAAGAGGGAATGGTTGCGACACCACCAGATTCACATTCGAAAACACCTGGTCTAATGTGTGGCCTGCTTGGTGCGTGGAACCAAAAACCTGTAGCTTAAGTGAGAAGGTGCTCCTAGTATCTAAGAGTGTCGAAGCCTCTGGCTCTGATGGGTAATCAAGATGGACATTAAAATCTCCCTGCACTATAAAGTGGGCATATCTCATAGCCCATGGGGCTAAGGCACTTCCTAGCGAGTTCAAGCAGGTGCCGTCCTGGCCAGGAGGACGGTAGAGGAGGGCCCTTTCCAGCGACTGGTAAGGGGATTAGGGACAGGCAGAAGTCCAGTGCCTCTGCCTTCTCAAGACCCTCAAGAGGAAAGGATGTGCATTTGTATTCCTTTATACAAACTAATGCTATCCCGCCCCCTCTACCTATTTCACGGTCCTTCCTCAGGACTCTGTAGTTAGGAGGGATTGCTGTAGCTAACATGGGATTGGCTGTATCAGAGAGCCAAGTTTCTGTGAGGAAAAGGGCATCCAAAGAACGTCCACAAATTTGGTAGGAGAGGTGCCCAGAGTCTGCAAGTGCCAGTGAGGAAGGTGCCGAGAGTATTGTAAGTGCCAGTGAAGCCATAGAGAGTATATGACCTGGAGACTCAACAACTCGAGTTCCACAGCACCATAATGGCCTCACTGAACACAGGAGTGTTTCGTACCAAACTACTCCTTTTCAATAAATCCCGACTGATGCCAGTGTGGGATTTATTTACCATGTACCCAGAGGGTGCCCCCTGAAAACCTACCAACCCTGGTGTGGTCACTGACCGGCTGTTGGCAGCTAGCCACCAGTAGACATGTTTCAGGACCCCTGGGTAGAGAGCCCCTGCTCTCTGGGACCAGAAACAATGCACATCCTGGGCTGAGATGTCATGCCTCCTCCCTCAGAATGGGCCAGTGCTCGAAGAGGGGAGCTTCAAAGGCCTTCTGCCTTTGTAATGCGACCCCCAGCCTCTGCTTTGGGTGGGAAAACGGGAGGGAAAACTCCACCCTTAAGGTGGGGGAGGCAAGGTGAAGCACATCTTTCAGTCCCTGCCATCTTAAAGATGGGGGGGGGGGACCCCTCCAATCAGGACTAGGTCCATGCCCCCCTTCTCACTCCTTTTAGGACCTCAAGAAGCTTATCTGTTATAATGGTTCAGCAATTCTTGCATACCTTTGATTTCCCAGAGTTCAGCCCTGCAGTTCTTTCAAAAATCACCTCTCGATCCACAGATCAATACAACAGGATTCTCTGATTATACGCAAGCACTGGTATTGCTTATATTAAGTTTAATTCTGATGCCCTAAATTGTAGCAGTTGGTCTATATAACTCTATTGGATATTCATGAAATGCATTGTTTATATCTTACTGTGTATGTATTAGGTTGGACTCTTTCCAACCTTTAAATCTGAGAGGTCAACTTAGCTCTATTTTTCTGTACCTCAAAGTCCATGGTTTTACTAGTCTGGAACACTAGAAGCACGCAATCCTGCATTTACTTGAAAATATGAAAGCTCTTCATTGTGCAACAAAGCATAATATCTTTCAGTGCTTCTGGGTGCAGCTACGAAGTATGGATTTGTTGGCGTACAATGCTGTATATATCCATTTGTAGGGTTCAATAGTCTGAAAGGACTCTTTCCCAGTAAGGGATCTTCACTGGTGGTATGCTTGCCTGCCTTACGTTGGGATATAATACAGTTTAGAGTGTGAGCATTGCACCAAGCAGAAAACGAAAATGTTCTCAACTACATTTTACGTTCTCTGCATGCCATTACCTCAAAATACCAATTACCTCAAAATAGACGATCCCTGTTAAAGAAACTTCTTCACCTCGCATACATTGTCTAGACTAGTGTATTGAGTGTCCTCTTCTCTGCCCTGAAAGTAGTTTACCACTTCAAAAGTGTATCTGTGTAGACTGTGCATACTTTTACAGAGTGTAGGGAAATAAAACCCTCTAGATCCATTGTAGGAGGGCCATATTTGTTCAGTAAAAATGTGCCCTTCCCTTTCAGCGCTCTTGTAAAATATCTTACTTCTGCATTTATGTCCGTCTTCTGACTGAAAGATATACCCCTGGGGCTGAGTGATAAATCTGCTTTTCTTTGACCCGTACCTGCTGGGTTAGGTTTCTGTAGAGACAACCCCTGTGCATTATGTGTGCTGAGATGCGAGGAAATCTGGGATTTATGCATATATTTTTGTGATGAATACTTCAGTGCGCCGATTCCTCATCTTTTGAATTCTCTAGGCACAAGACTGGTCATGAAAATGTTTTTCCATAGCTCTACCCTGACAGTAGGTGACACCAACTTCGTTCAACACCAGAAGTGATGCCCCTGTGATATTAGCGACCCCTTAAAGTAGCTTCACTGTTGTACTGACCTCCGTTCCCATTTAAAAAAAAATTCTGTTCCGGAGCTTAATTTTCCTTTGAAAACGTCTTCAAAGTGCAGCATATCCCCTCCTAAGAGGTGAGGGTTTAATTCGTGTGGTGAATGCATGGGGCAAATGTCAGTCACTGACCCCCACAACATCTGTCTCGACGTCAAATCTTGCAATTCACGCCAGAACATGCACCCTGAGGCCTTTGATGTAAGGGAGGCTGGTGCAGGTCCAGGCCCTGTTCGAGGTCTCCAACGTTTGAGTCGATCTCCCGTCAAGCATAAGAAAAGGAGGGAGCATGGGTGGACATGCAAGTGAGGTAAATCACCAAGGCCTCTTTCGTGCTCCTTTCCGGTGCCAGAATTGGTTGAGGCATCCCAGTAGCTAGCTCTGCTTGTGGAAACCAAGATTGAAGTAAAGTTGAAGGCCACCCTTTTAACCTCCTGTGTGTATACCTCCCCCCCGCCGCCTCGGCCTCTGCTCTCCGCCGTCTTACACTTGTAATCTCCTCCTTCCCACAGGGATTGACGGTCATTGGAGGCGATTTCAACGCCGTTTTGCAGCCCTCCCGCGACACGTCGGGCGTTCCCTCAGCATCTCGCCTGGCCTCGGCTAGGCGCTTGTCTGACTGGTCCTCTGCCTTGGGTCTCTGCGATGCTTGGAGGGTGTGGAACCCCCGACGAGAACAATATACCCATACCTCGGCGGCCCACCATACCCACTCTCGTATCGACCTGCTCCTGCTTCCAGCCCCAGATTGTCAATTGTTGTCCGGGGCAACTATTCTGCCCCGCGGCATCTCAGATCACTCTCCGGTCTCCCTCCGTCTTGGGAACTCCCCAATGGTACTCGTACGGCGTGGCGAATGAACGCCTGGTTCCTGCAAGACGCCGAATTCGTTGAAGCCCTCAGGCAGGAACTGGGGCACTATTTCTCGACCAACACAGGTTCGGTCTCATCGCCGGGAACACTATGGGAGGCTGGCAAGGCCACTATACGGGGGCGGCTAGAGGCTTGGTCCACGCGAAACGCGCGGAATAGACCGCCCGACTTGTGCAGCTGGAGGCCCAAGCAGCACAAATGGAGGGGGCCCAGGCTTACACTGACAGCGATGACTCCGCTCGACGACTTACACTGATCCGCGAAGAGATAAGTCAGATCTCACTGGAGTCAGCTAAAATGTTATGGCGATCCTCCGTAGCACGCGTATATGGTTGGGGAGATAAGAATGGCAAATTACTCCACAATTTAGTGTCCTACCCCAAAGCCAACCGCATTATTCCCGAGATCTGTGATGAGATCGGCGGCCATCATGTCGCCTCTCGAGCTATCGCCCAAACCTTCGCAGGCTACTATGCTGCTCTTTACGCGGCCCGACCGCCCGGATCCTCTCTGGCCGACTTGGTGTCCGGGACTAAGCTGCCCTGCCTCCCCCAGAGGGTCTCTGAGACTCTGGATCTTCCGCTCACCCCGGAGGAGATACATGGGGCCATTTCACTTTTACACTCCGGCAAGACGCCCGGGCCTGACGGTTACCCTCAAGAATACTACGCAACTTTCCGTGACACTCTGGTCCCACATTTAGTGGACTTGTTTAAAACTGTAGTTGACATGGGGTCCTTCCCTCCGGAGACGGATGTGGCCACTATTGTGGTCATCCCAAAGACACAACCACCCTCCCTCGCATGCGCGGATTATCGCCCCATCTCCCTCATAAATACCGAGGTAAAAATCTTCGCCACTGCAATGGCCCAAAGACTCCGCCCCCATTTGAAGGATCTGGTCTACCCAGATCAATGCGGCTTTATGCCTGCCCGAGGTACACGACACTGCATACGCCGCCTTCACCTCGCCCTGGCACATCGTCACCTCCTCACCCCGTACCGTGCCCTGATTTTCATCGACTTTGAAAAAGCATTCGATACAGTAGATTGGAGCTATCTGGGGGACGTGTTGGAGATGATGGGCTTCGGGCCCCAGTTCCGACGCCTTATCCGGGTCCTATACTCCAGTCCTAAGGCCAGGGTCCTCCTCAATGGCGTGCTTTCGGAGACGTTTCCCATTCAAAGGGGCACCCGCCAGGGCTGCCCGCTCTCGCCGCTCTTATTTGCGTTAGCAATGGAGCCACTGGCCTCCCTCATCCGGCAGGACCCTCACATCCGAGGGTGGGCGTGGGACCCGAGCCAGATCGATAAGATCGCCCTATACGCCGACGACGTCCTCCTTTTTCTGGCGCACCCCGAGAGCTCAGGCCCACGATGCTTGGATGCCCTCTCTGCCTTCGAACGGATCTCCGGCCTCCGGCTCAACCCGGCAAAATCTACACTGGTTCCCTTACACCCGGCCCGGGATTGTTTCGACTGGCAAACGACCATTCCCTTGTGCAGGCAGTCGTTCAAGTATGAAATGGGGGCGCCAGATTGACACTGCTTCGCTAAAACACCGGCAATTTTCAGGGGCCATACACAGTGAGTTTAATGCTTCCCTGACTAAGCCAGTTAGCCCGGTACTACAAATCTATAATATGAAAGTGGTCAGCTCAGTGCTATACGGGGCAGAACGTTGGGGGTTTGAAAACCTGTCTAAGTTATCACTAGCTGAAAACAGGTTCTTGAGAAACATTACCAACCTCCCCCAAAGTACCCCGGTCTTTCCACTGCTACAACATCTGGGAAGGAAAGAATTGGCAGATCTAGCAAGGCTGCGTCCCATCTTGTACTGGCGCAGAATATGGTGCACTCTAGAACTGTCAACATATGCCGCAGGCCTTAAAGATGTAATCATGTCAGATCGGTTTCACAAGATCAGTTGGCTAAGAGCGATTAGAGCTTCCCTGGCGAGTATTGGTATGTCTGAGCTGTGTGAAAATCCATTGTGTTGCCATTTCCCCTCTAAAGAGATTATAAAAGAAAGATATTGGGAATTGGTCTACCACAACAGCTTCAGAGAGAGTGATAGTTCATCGCTAACCGGGGCTTTTTTAACAGTTAAACCTTGGCCAAGTCTGGAACGGTACTGGGGCGTCGTATCTAAACCCTTCGATCGGAAGTTGTACTTCCAATTCAGAGTGGGAACTTTGCCTTTAAGAACATATACAGCAAAATGGGCCAAATGAGGCAATAGTAAGTGTCCTTTTTGCAATGCACTGGATGAGTCCTATGCCCACGTCCTGTTTGTCTTCCCTGCCTCTTCTGGCCCTCGCTAAGCGTGGCTGACACCAATTTGTAGGAACGTGGGCACTAGAACGAGTAGCATTGCTCTAAGAATATTGTGTACCGGCACGTTGCTGTGTATTACAATAGCAGTAGCCAAGTTCCTAAGCTGGATAATCAGATCCCGTACTATAGATGTCATATGAATATCCACTAAATTTTATCTGATTGTGTTTTCCAGCTAAATTTCTGTGGCGATGTCTGAAATAAGTTCCCCTAGCTATTTTTACTCATTATGGCTCTTAATACCATAACAATATGCACTCTTTTTAAATCTGATAATGCTTTTAACTCGGATCATGTTTGTTGTATGAAATTTTAACGTTTTAGTCTATGAATTCATTGTATCTTAATGTTGAAAATTCATTGTTGTTTTATCTGTGACCTGCTTTTATGACATAAACTGTTGAATAAAGCTTTTGCAGTGAAAAAAAATAGTGAAAGTAGCAGTGGAGGATTCGGGGCCAAAGAGATCAACCAGGAGCTTCTCCACAAATTCGTCCAGGTGGCCTGAATTTGTGGACTCAGGGATTCCAGTTATGCGGACATTGTTGCGCCTTCCTCTAGCCTCCAAACCTTTGTTCTTATTGGCTATGGATTTCAGTAGTCTCTCCATGCGCTCCAGCCTCTTAGTGGTCTGAGCGGAGCCATCCTCCAGACCTTCCCTCTGCGGTGTAAAGCCTGCCCTCGTGGTGATCTAACCTTGCACCCATTGTGTTTAAGCGCTTATCCAACGAGTCAAATCGCGTGTCTAATGCCTTGAATCCAGCCTGAAGTTCCAGCATGAGGGCTTCTGTTCCCTGCGGGATGACCGCAGGGGCTGCGGATACACCTCCACCCACTGCCATCCCAGGGCCTGGTGCTTCTACCCGTCTGCCTGCCTTATCAAAAGTCAGCTTGCGTTGCTTGGGGTCTCCGCGGACCATGTCCGATGTCCTGCACAGCCACACACAGGCCGCGGGGCCGCAGACAGCGCAGGGCCAGCCCGCGTTGGGACAGCTGCCTGTTTGTAGACTAATGCTATGCAGGCGGCACCCTCAGTGCCCTCGTCGAGCAGGTGGCCTGGAATGCGGACTCCGGATGGCCAGGGGGTCGCTCACTCACTAGTGGGCGCCCCACGAATGGCTGCTGGGTGGGACCAAGCGTGGTCTCCTCATATGGCAGGCACTTATGAGGGTACTACACCCCCTTTTGAGGGGACGGTCTCTTCTCCGCTTCACCGCACTGTGCGTGGCGCTGGGCAGGGGAATCTGATGAGGCCCAGTCTGGGCACAATAGCTAGTTAGCCTCTCCACGAGCGCCGCTGTGTGAAATGGCGGTGATACAAGGACAGTGTCTCCTGCCTGTGCGGCGCCGGGTAGGAGCGAGGGACTGTAGGTAGGAGGGAGCGCTGAGCCAAGCCGAACCAGCACGGCCCGGCGGCTGGTCCCCAGGCTCACTTGTGGACCCTGTCACCACGGGGCCTCTGGGGAGGTTGCTGGTCGGCCTTACCTCCGCGAAGCGTCAGGCCCAATGCCGCACTCCCCACCATCAATCAATCAATCAGGGAATTGTAAGCGCGCTACTCACCCGTGAGGGTCTCAAGGCGCTGAGGGGGGAAACCATCAGCATTTCCTCCCAGGGTGAATCACGTGCTCAGGTTCCCAGGATCTTGCAGCAGGCTCGTCCTCGCTCAGTCGCTCCCGTTGGGGCCGTCAGCGCCAGTGCATGAAGGTGCGGACCAGCTGCGCGGCAGGACCCAGTGGCCGATTGCGGGACCACACATTCTCCAAGCTCCTTCCGGGTCCGCAGGCCTGGTGTCGTCATCAGCGCTCGCAACGGGTTCCCCCATCCGCAGGTTGATTTGTCGAAGCTCTCGCGGCTCCACACGTCAGTGCACCGGCACACCTCTCTGCTGCCACATTTACCACGGCTGATGCCACCCAAACTGCCAGGATCTCGGGAGGAGCTCCACGGCCATCTTGGTCGGCAGCTTGGCCACGCCCCCAGTGATATCAATACTTAATGCAGAGGTTCTCGAGTTGCCCTTGCCTACTGTTGAAATAAAGCTAATATTCTGACAGAAGTCCTACAGCTTTCCACTCACACTTCAGAATCGTGTAGTAAGCTGACTCTTTATATACTATACCAAAGGAAGGTATAGTGTGCAGAGAGTCCAGTGAATCCCCAAAGGTAGGCAGAGCTAAAAGTAGATAATACCTTACTCTCTATTTGTGCTAGTGTGGACGAGCAGTAAGGCTTTATCAGAGGGTAGTGTTACGCATTTATTGTACACACTCAGGCAAGAAATGATGTCACACACTCAAAGACTGAACTCAGACCAATTGTTTGTATCAAAAATAATTCTTTGTTGTATTTTATTTTTAGAACCAAGCAAGACTTAGTACAGGTAAGTGGAATTGTACTTTTTAAGACAGATTGTTCATCTAGCAAGCTGGATGAATAATTACTTTTATTACAGGTTTGTAAAATCTTCAAATACAGTTGAAAGTACTTTAAAAAAAAAAAAAAAAAAAATCTGTTTATTGCAAAAGCAACAGAAACAAAAAACAACAAAGTGCAGTGCAATCTCCATAATTTCCGACATTCCCAGTGCAGTAGTACAACAATCGTCATATCATTTCAATGTATCAATAATGTAGTCGCGTGCCTTATTCAGTACTTCGTGATCTAAACATTACTCCACCTCGTGGTCCGCCGATAGTGGGGAAGCATCATTGAAAGGTGTACATATCGACCCTCTACTTACATTCCATGGACCCCAGATTCTAGTCCATTTGTGTGGGCATCCTCTGCCTTCATAAATTACCCTCTCCGCCTGCATACACCAGTCCATATCAGATTCCCAGTCCCCGAACCTTGGCTTAGCTACCCCTTTCCACGTCCTGGCTATGTTACGTTTCGCAACCATACAACCCAGGCAGACCCACAGTCTCTCAGTTCTCGATAAGTCAGTTGCATCCCAGATATTAAGAAGACACAGGCGGGGTGAAACTTCAAAAGTTTTATGACCGGTTAAAGACAGCGCTGATGTGACCCTCCTCCAATATGTCTGAACAATCTGGCAGTCCCACCACTGATGCAGGTAAGTGCCAGTATGACCACATCCCCTGAGACGGGCAGAGGAGCTCAAGGCACCCATTTTGACAAGTACCAAACTGGTGTAATAAGCTCTGTGTTGGAGTTGGATCAATTTAAAACTGGATCGGATCGCCACCTCCCGGGGGAAGCCAGTGCCTCCTGCCAGTTTTCGTCGCTAATATCCCCAACATCGTCCACCCATTTTGCACGAATTCTCCCCAGTGTATCCGGTGTATTGTTTAGTATTTTCCGATATGTCAGTGAGATGGCCTTTTCCTGGAGGCAATCGTCTAGAAGTCTGTCCTCTAGGGGCGAGTAGGTCAGTACCTTTTGGGTATCGCCCTTTGTAGTGCACTTCGGGCTTGAAGGTATCTAAAAGTTTCTCCGCTATGTAATTGATAATCCCGTTGAAGATCACTGAACGGGACTACCTTGCCTCCCGCCCATAAGTCGCCAACCTTCGAGAGACCTATCAATTCCCACTTATCGAAACCTGGGTGTTTCGATAACACCCCTTTGCTCGACACATACCAGTTGGGAGTGACTTGTGTGATTTTTAGTTTTCCACCCCAAGGCGGCAGTCGCCGTGTGCCATATATCAATTGTGGTGGAGGTTGGAGTGTATTTTGGTGCATATTTCCCCCCTCCATAGATTGCCCTGGGCTAATTGCCGGGGAGCATATGGAGTCTATCGATCCTGTAAGCGGGATCTGTCCCTGGTCGGTGCACCCAGTAGTTAATAACTACTAGTTGGGAGGCCCAATAATAGCTTTTGATTGCAGGCAGGGCTATACCTCCGTCGTACCAGCTTTTTGTAAGTTTAGCCAAAGCTATTCGAGGGGTACCATTATTCCAGAGCAAGGTGCGGACCTCTGATTCAATGGAATTAAAGTATTGTGTTGGGACCAAATAAGGTGTGTTCTGTAGGGCATAGAGGAATCAAGGAAATGTCGTCATCTTATAGAGGGCGGCCCTGCCCAATAAAGTAAGGGGCAGGGTCTTCCAATGTTGCACGTCCGCATGAAAGCGGCGCAGAGGAGGAGCAAGATTGCAATCGTAGAATACTGTAGGGTTAGTAGTAACGTATATTCCCCAAGTACAAAAACCCATCTAACTATCTTAGCTCGCAGCCCCTGGGCAGGGTTGGGCGCTCCCCTCTCAGAACGTATACCAGGGATTTGTCCCAGTTAATGGTATAGCCAGAGTACTTTCGAAATAGGGTAAAAATATGTAGGACACGGTAAATGGAAAAACGGGGCCTGGCCAAATAAAGCAAAATATCGTCCGCATAGAGGGAGATTTTATCCATCCAATCCGCTGACCAATTGAGGCCTCTAATGAGGGGTCCCCCTGATCCAGATCGCCAGGGGCTCCAGAGCCAAGGCAAAACATAAGGGGAAAGGGGACATCCTTGCCTCGTTCCCTTCTGTAATGTGAATGTTGTTGACCGCCCCCATTAACTGCAATTCGGGCCAGCGGCTCCGAATAAAGAAGTCTCACCCAGGATAAAAACCTATCCCAAACCCGTATCTTTCAAGAGCAGCAAATAAAAGGGCCATTCGATCATGTCGAATGCCATCTTGGCGTCTAGAGGCATGATCACTGCGTCTTCTCAAATTGTGGCTGCCCTACCCATGACTCCGTGAAGGCGTCGAAGGTTCAGAGCGGAATTTCTAGCCGGCATAAAACCGGATTGATCCGGGTGGATCAGTTTACGGAGAAAAGGTGAGAGACGCAGTGCCAGTATTTTGGCCAGTATTTTGACTTCTGGGTCCAGGAGGGAGATAGGCCTGTACGAGCCACAGTGCTCGGGGGTTTACCCTGTTTGTGTTTAACGACAATGTTGGCCAATCTCTGCTTTTCGGGCAGGACACCCCTGTCTACACACTCCTTGTACATCCGTATGAGGTATGGGGCAATTGTAGATGCATTAGATTTGTAAAGTTCAATTGGAAGGCCACTCGGGCCCATGGCCTTCCCGGACTGCAAGGTGCCAATCGCCTTGGACACCTCCTCATTCGTAAAGTCTGAGTCCAAGTCCTTCATATCCTGGGGCTCTAGAGCGGGTAGTTCCAGGGTAGCTAGCAATTCTTTCGCTGCTGTATGGGTGGAGGCCTGAGTGGAGGTATAGACCCGCTTGAAGTGGTCCGCGAATGCCTCCGCGATCTCAGATCTGTCCCGCAGACTCGTACCAGCGTGACATAAATCTCAGCCACCCATCTATTGGCTATTTCCCGTTTGTCCAACCAAGCTAACAATTTACTTGCCTTATCGCCAATATCATATATACGGTGCTGTGTGGTCCGATATTGGGCCTTAGCTGCATCTTCAGCGATGTTCCTGTATTCAGTTTGTTTCATGAGCAGTTTGTGTGGTGTCTGGAGTGCCTGATGTCACGAGACTACGTTCGAGAAGGGCAATCTCACCTTCTATCTCTTGTAACTGCTTCCATTTTTCCTTCTTGTGTCCCACTATTGCCGCCACCCCGAACCACCGTTTTGTATGCCTCCCACAGTACTACGTCCGAATCAACCGATCCATCGTTCTCGGTGAAATATTTGTTGGTTGTCTCCGTAAGTTTATCTCTAATAGCTGGCACCTTGAAGTATCAAGGGTTAAGAACCATTTCATTGGGGGGCCGGGCGCCGCCATAGTACGCTACTAGCGGGGAATGATCAGAAATGCCCCTAGGAAGAAAAGAGATCTCTCCAAACTTGGAGCTGGGTGGCTTTGCAAAAGATAGTCTATTCGGGACATGCTACCGTGGACTCCGGAGAGGAAGGTGTATTGTCTGGAGAGTATGCAAGCCCTCCGCCAGACATCTATCGAGCCCAAAGCCCCAAGGAAATCTGTCAGCATCCTCCCGGGCGCTTCCCCCGTCTGTGCAGTCACCTGTTTAAGTCTCCATTGAGGGCTGCATACAATCACCGCCTAACAGTAGGTCACCCCCGGGTAGATTTAATATATGTGAACTGAGATCGGTCAATGTCGTAGAGTGAAGTCTAGGGGGCACATATAGTGACGTCACATTTAGGGACTTACCCTCCCACAGGCCCGACACCGTGACAAATCTTCCAAGTGGATCGTGTGTGACCGTTTGGATCTGGAAGGGGAAGGAGTTACGCATGAGAATACCCACCCCTCTGGACCCTCTCGCATACCCTGAATGAGCCACCAGTTTATACCCCCATCTATTGAGTGCACAGTAAGAGGATCCTTGTACATGAGTTTCCTGTAATAGTACCACATCCGGGTCCTGCCTCTTCAGATATTACAACACTATTCCGCGTTTAATTCGATCCCCTAAGCCATTTACGTTCCAAGAGAGTAGTTCAAGGCGGCTCAGTGACGGAGCCGTTTCATGGACGTCGCCCATTTAATTGTTGTGTATGGGGCCATCCGCCACAGAGGACAGTAGGGAAGCAAAATCGAGGGCTCACAGTCCTACCCCTACACGGCGACCACATCTGAGACACTTTGAACATTATCCATGGTAATCTATCTCCTGTACGACTGTCAGGCCTTAATGCACCTGGAAGAGCACCGTTTTCAAGGCTGCACCATAAAAACAAACTCGGTCTACAACTATTCCCATTGAAACCCCCTGGATCCCCCCCATGCCTCCCTGCAACATGGCCGTAAAACTGCCAACCCCCAATTTTGCAGAGTGCCTGTGTACCCTTAACTAGTATACTTTGTGAAGGGGTATGCTACACAGCCGGAACTTCCCCAACAAGAGAACCAGGTCCCCCCATATTCTCGACTATACGAGCCCATAATGTAACATATTGCAAACTTTAGTCAATGTCTGTTGTCTAACATATAAAGCATCTGTAAACAATCCCGCCTCCCACAACAGCACATAAAGCTAGGCAGCGTGACCTAGTCACTTCTGGCCTGTCTCTACAAATTATACATACTTAACAATGCAAACACAAGTCCATCATCCAGCATGGTATATTCACCCAGCTCTCGTAGGGACAGATCTACTCTCGTCGTCCCTCCGGCATACGATATCTCTCCGCAGTTCTAGGGTCGGCAAGTTAGCCGTTTAGCGTGACCGTTGTAGATGTTCAAACGCCTTCTTCACGATCGGAACTTTTTTCGGCGACTCTCGTCTTTGCAGACGTCCGAGAGAGTTCTGTTTCTGAGCGCCGGGAGTTCTCCATCCTTCTAACCAGTCCCAAGTTTCCTCTGGGGTCTGAAAAAACCAGGACTTCCCCTCCGCCAGCACACGCAGCTTGGCCGGAAAAAGCATTGCGTATTTCAAGATTTTGTCTCTGAGTGCCCGCTTCACTTCCAGAAAGGATCTACGCATTTGTTGCACTTTTAGTGTGAAGTCCGGAAAGAATGTAATCGTCGCATTTTCAAACTTGAGTGGGGGAGCAGTACACGCCGTTTGAAGGATAATGTCTCTATCACGGTCATTGAATATGCTCGCTAAGATGGGACGTGGAGGAGCGCCTGGTTTTGGGGGACCTCCAGGCACTCTGTGAGCGCGCTCAACTGAGAAATATTGTGACAGAGTCCGGGGCTGTAGATGTTTCTGAATCAAGTCTTCGACAAAGAGGTCTGTTGTTTGCCCCTCCGCTCTCTCGGGAACCCCCAAAGGCGCACATTATTTCTGCGTGCGCGCCCCTCGTCTTCAAGTTTCGCCTCCGGGCCTGAAGTTTGCGCCTGGAGCCTTTTGACAGTTGTTTCCAGTGTTTTCGTAGATTTTTGGAGCGTTGACACTGAATCTTCGGTCGCCTTGACCCTTTTCCCCCAGATTGCGTAGGTCGGCATGCATGAGGGTGACCTCGGCCGTTAACATGTCGATTTTGTTCCAGCCCCGAGCGGACCCCCTGTATGGCTTCCATGACATCCACTAGAGTCGGGGCCCCTACCTCAGATTGTTGCTTTGCGATGTGCACTGCAGTTCTCTCCTCTGTAGTATCAGTCTTGGAGTGTGCAAATTTGTCCAATTTCGTCTGATGGGTCTGCTTGGACCCTTTCGCGGTGGACATGGTGAGTCTTCGCCTGAAAATAGCCCCAACAGCACTTGGGGTATAGAGGCCGCAAGCGTGGGATTCGAGCGCGCCCAAAAGACAGGAGGAAGTATTAATTACCAGCGCCCCACCTAACTGCGTTGACTGTCGATCACCTCATTCGATACTTCCAGATTGAGGGCCAACTCCTGTTATTAGAGCCCACCACTCAACCCTAGATCGTTCCAGCCCCAAGCATTGCCATTTCACTCCTTTTACTAGGCCACTAGCAGAAACGTTACTGTCCAACACAATCTCCAACCTCCCTGGCTGCACAGTTGGAATTGACGTTGTTGATCCTCCAGTTATGCCTGAAGGGGGCCCTTGCGCTGACTTTCCCGCTAGCTCGCTCCGCGGGCTCCCCTGCACCAAGTTGGCTGTGCCAGTGCGTGATGTAGATGGTGGGGGAGGGGGAGCAGACAATGTTCCATAATCAGACCTCTGGGACGGAACATGGATTGTGGGCCCCAGATATCAGGCGCGATGTACAGGAAAGAAGGGGGTGAAAGGGAGACCACTCCCCCCCCCTGCAATGGAGTTATGAGCCGTGCCGTCGGGTGGTTAGGCCCTCCGCGGCCCGTAGCACAGGCAGGAGATCACCCGGCCGCGTAGGCTTACCGGCTGGGTTCGAGGTTTCGCCCGGGGCCGCAGCGGGATACCCACAGTGTCTGTGTGGGAGAAGCGGGCGGCGTGCCCACGGTCCAGGAAGCTGGGCCGCACAAAGAAGTCTTGGCCTGTTGCTCGCGGGTCTCACCTCCAGAGACCTAGGCGGCGCAAGGCGTCACGCAGTGCCGTCGCCGCCGGGACTCCCTCTGCCTCCCAGCGCGTCCCGATGCCTGCAGCGATATCTCCGATCGGGGCCATCGGAACTTCCCTGTTTTTGGACCGAGTCAGTGTCGGGAGCTCGGGACAAAAGGAATTTTTGGAAAAATGCGGATAATTAATGGATGTTGGGGAACTTAGAATGTTGTCGATCGGAGCTCTACTCCTTTGCGGCCATCTTGGGTGCCAGCTGGCCACGCGCCCCCCCCCTCCCCCCCCGGCCCCCAGTTGAGATTACTTTGGATTACTTTTTGGATTACTTCTTCTACTCAGTGTGAAATGCCTAGATATCACACTGGGACATTTCCTAGATAAAAGGTAGGTAAAACAGTGTTTGAGGCATTTGAGCTGTAGATCATATGCTTATGCATAGATCACCATCTAGTGTTGGGTCCGGATGTTTGCACTTTGTTTTTGTTAAAAGAAGTTTTTCCAGTCACGAGGTAGGTGACTCCTCCTTTTGGTGATAGTGCGCATGGGCAGCGACTCCATCCTTAGATTGTTTTTTTCCGCCATCGGGTTCGGATGTGTATTGCTGCGCTCCGGTTTGGTACCGTTTTCGGACCCCTTCGACGCGCAATCCACTACCCTCTGGTATTGTTATCGATCGCGGTTCCCCATTCGATGCGCATCGTCTCACCTCGGAAAACCTTCGATTGGGGAAACTCGTGGCAGGCCGTCTGGCCTACCGGCACCGACCTCGCTAGCAGTCGATGTAACGGACTCCCTTCAAGTTCTGTCCCGGGTGTCGTGCTAAGTTTCCACACACCGACTTGCATGAAGTGTGCAACCTCTGCTTGTCCCGGGAACACGACGAGAACGACTGCGAAGCGTGTCGATCGTTTCGATCGAAAAGACACTTTGTGACCGTCGGGCTCGACGCCACGAGATGCAACACCACAGCGGCTCCGCACTGGACATCTTCTGCGAAGATTCCGATACTTAACATCAAGCTCAAGGAGCCGAAGAAGAATAACTGATCTCCGTGTCTGAGGCCGACTCTGACATGGAAGAAGATGAGCAGGTTACTCCGGGTCAGCGTACAGTGAGTAACGATACCCCTTGCCCCCTCAACATAAAACAAAGGCTCCGGTCCCTCCTCTGCCCTCGGGCCAAGGTCGGCACGACAAAGTTTCCGACGCCCCGCCCTTGGGCCCGGCTCCGAACCACAAAGAGAAGCCTTCTGGCTCGGGCCGGCCCCACTCTGACACCGAACAAACACCTTCGTGCCGAAACACAAGTCCAAGCATGTGTTGGTCACAATACCACCGTTGCCCAAGATTCCACCTTTGACACCGAAAGGCTCGGAGCCGAAACCTTCGACGCCCAAAGGCTCGGAGCCAAAATCTTCAATGCCGAAACTGGCACATAAAGAGAAAGACATTCCCTCTAAAGAGCCTCGGCCCGATGCCCCGCCTTCGGATCCGAAGCAAAAAAACTGGTGATCCACCCTGAAACAGGACTTATTCATGCCACTTTTCCCAAAAAACGGAAGATTGACCTATCCGAGGACTACCACATTCCTCTCAAAAGAAAGAGTGTGGGTACTAACCCTTCTCCTACTTATATTCCACCTCCTTCTCCCACTGATCCCAACTTGCTCATCAAACCATCAAATTTACCACCACCACCACTTTCACCTGACCCACAGGATGAAGGGGATGGGGATCAGGATCGGGATAAGCCACAGGACACTGACCCTTGGGAGGATTATCATACAGATCCAAACACAGACAATGACCCTGATTTGTATCCCTCCAGACCCTCCCCACCTGACGACAACATTGGGTACATTGAGCTCCTTACAGGGCTGCTCAATATCATGGGGTGGAGCTCCATAAGGAGCCTTTAGAAGAGGATTTCCTCTTTGAAATGCTTACTTCTGCCCAAAAAGCTACTCGTACCATACCAATGCTCAAAGCATGTTAAAACACACAGATGAGGTATTTAAAGACCCTGTAAGGGCAAGGATAATTACACCTAGGGTGGATAAAAAATATAAACCCGCTCCCACCGACCCGGTTTACATTAGAGGTCAGCTGCCATTAGACTCTCTTGTAGTCTCCAACGCTCGCAAGAGAGCTAACTCACAAACCACAGGTGACGCTCCTCCTCCTGATAAGGAGTCTAAACTTATTGATGCCTCGGGCAAAAGAGTGGCTTCCCAGGCATCAAATCACTGGCGCATTGCCAACGCTCAAGCTCTGTTGGCTCGTTACGATAGGGCTCATTACGATGAGTTAGAGAAACTCATACAACATTTACCTGATGAATACAAATCTAAGGCTAATGACCTTATTCAGGAAGGTACACTTATCACCAATACATTCATTAGGTTTGCCCTAGACGCAGCAGGCACAGCAGCTTGTGCATTCAACACCAGTGTACTCTTACGCAGGCATGCTTGGCTGAGAATATCGGGCTTCAAGCCAGAGGTGCAAACCTCCATCCTTAACCAGCCATTCGACAAAGAACATCTCTTTGGCCCAGCTTTTGATACCTCGCTGGAATAGATGAAAAAGGACACTGAGGTCGCAAAGTCTATGGGGGCTTTGCAGTTACCTACCAATAGGGGTTCCTTTCGCCGCTCCTTTTATAGGGGTGGTTCAAAAACTGTGTCCACCCAAAATCCCTCCTCCTCTTACAAGGGTAACAACCAATCCCCCTCTTCAAGAGGTTATTTCAGAGGAGGTTTTAGAGGAAACCATGGTAAGGGAAGAAGCAGAGGTAACTCCACACGCACTTCCCCCGCAAACAAACAGTGACTTCCTTCCGCTATCCCCAGATCACTCCACCCCTGTCGGGGGACGTCTCTCCCAATTCATACCTGTCTGGAATTCAATCACCTCAGACAAGTGGGTACTACAAATTATCCAATATGGTTACTGTCTGGAGCTTACAGACACTCCCCCCAAATATTCTTCCAAGATCACTTGCAATGTCACCAGAGCATCTCACCCTCCTAAAACAAGAGGTTCTCTCTCTCTTGGAAAAACACGCTATAGAGCCAGTCCCATTACAATACCAGGGGAACGGAGTATACTCCCTGTATTTTTTAATTCCCAAAAAGGACGGCTCTCTCAGGCCTATACTAGACCTCAGAGAACTAAATCTGTACATTCAGTCGGACCACTTTCACATGGTCACACCAACAGGTGCTCCCACTTCTTCAGCAAGGCGACTTTCTGGCCACTCTGGACTTAAAGGACACCTATTTCCATATTCCCATTCACCCTGCTCACCGGAAATACCTCAGGTTTGTGGTGGACGGACAACATTATCAATTCAAAGTTCTCCCATTCGGAGTAACTACAGCACCCAGGGTCTTCACCAAGTGTCTGGCAGTAGTCGCGGCTCATCTAAGAAGACCGCACATTCACGTCTTCCCTACCTCGACGACTGGCTAATAAAAGCCAGCTCGCAACACAGCTGCCTACGCCACACTCGAAAAAGAGTCCAACTGCTTCACGACCTTGGGTTCACTGTAAACCTCACCAAGTCTCGTCTCCAACCATCCAACACACAAGTGTATCTAGGAGCCACAATAGACACTCAGAAAGCTCTAGCGTATCCAAACCCAGTAAGGATCCGCAACATGCAGACTCTAATATCACAGTTTCAGCCTCAACACTCATTACCAGCTCGAGTGTTCATGCAGTTGCTGGGAATGATGGCATCATGCATTTTAGTCGTTCCTTACGCCTGACTCCAAATGCGTTCTCTACAAGAATGCTTAGCACTTCAGTGGAACCAGGCTCAAGGTCAGTTATCAGATCTAGTGTTGGTGGATGGCCGCACCCATCGCTCTCTGCAGTGGTGGAACATACAAAACCTTTCCAAGGGGCGGCCATTCGTCGTCCCGGTTCCACAAATAGGCCTAACAGCAGACGCATCGCTCACTGGTTGGGGAGCTCATTTTCAAAAACATACCATTCAGGGCATGTGGACTCTGCAACAAAAACAACTTCACATAAACCATCTAGAACTGCTAGCAATTGTTCTAGCATTGAAAGCCTTTCAATTTCATCTAGTAGGCAAAGTTGTCCTAATTTGCACAGACAACATGACAGAAATGTACTACATACAAAAACAGGGGGGGGGGCATTCTCTCTCCAGCTCTCACAGTTGGCCCAGAGCATCTGGAGATGGGCCATACCTCCCAAAAATATATCTCCTTGCAGAACCCCTTCCAAGAGTAAACAACCAAATTGCAGATCTGCTCAGTCGTCAACGACAGCAGATCCACGAATGGGAACTCCACCCTCAAGTTCTCCTCCCATTCTTCCAAATGTGGGGCTTCCCAGACATAGATCTGTTTGCCACCCACCTAAACGCAAAATGCCCAAACTTCGCGTCCAGGTATCCACACCCATTGTCCAAAGGCAATGCACTATGGATGAATTGGTCGGGGATATTTGCTTACGCTTTTCCACCTCTCCCACTCATTCCATTAGTGGTTCGGAAGCTCAGACAACAGTCCCTGACGCTAATCCTAGTTGCTCCCACATGGGCCCGTCACCCTTGGTTCACAACTCTGTTGGAGCTATCAGTAGTTCCTCCCCAAAAACTACACCTTACTCCCAATCTTCTCACTCAGAACCATGGAGAGATAAGACATCCAGACACCAGTCATCTCAACCTTGCGATCTGGCACCTGAAATCCTAGAGTTTGGCTATCTTAATCTTCCGCCAGACTGCATGAATATTATCAAAGAGTCTAGGCGCCCTACCACAAGAGCATGCTATGCAGCAAAACGGAAGCGGTTTGTCATTTACTGTAACAACAATCAAATCAATCCGCTAGATGCTTCAATCCAAAACATCATTTGCTATCTATTACATCTACAGCGGTCAATTTAGCGTACACATCCATACGCTTACATCTTGCTGCAATAGCTGCATATCTACAAAACAGACAGCATTTGTCTCTTTTTAGAGTGCCTGCTATTAAGGCTTTCATGGATGGACTCTAGTCATTCCTCCCAGACTTCCACCTGCTCCAGTGTGGAATCTCAACATAGTTCTTACAAGACTCATGGGTCCACCTTTTGAGCCATTGCACAAATGTGAACTACAATTTCTCACTTGGAAGGTAGCCTTCCTCATAGCTATCGCATCTCTGAGAAGAGTGGGTGAGCTTCAGGCACTAACCATAGAAGAGCCATTTTTACAAATACACCAAAACAAAGTGGTTCTAAGGACTAACCCTAAATTCTTACCTAAAGTTATTTCTGCCTTTCATATCAACCAATCTGTTGAGCTGCCTGTGTTCTTCCCTCAGCCAGATTCAGTGGCAGAACGTGCTCTTCACACCTTAGATGTCAAAAGAGCATTACTATACTACATAGAGAGAACAAAACCTTACAGGAAAACCAAGCAACTTTTTGTTGCTTTTGCTCCACCACATTAAGGCAATCCAATATCAAAATCGGGTATTGCAAGGTGGATAGTTAAGTGCATTCAAATATGCTACATTAAAGCTAAACGCACATTAACAATCCCCCCTAAAGCACATTCTACGCGCAAGCTGGGGGCTTCTATGGCATTCTTAGGAAATATACACATAGATGACATCTGCAAAGCTGCAACATGGTCTACACCACACACATTCACAAAACACTATTGCTTAGATGTGTTGGCAAGACAGCAAGCTAGTGTGGGCCAGGCAGTTTTACGTACACTATTTCAGATCACTGCAACAGCTACAGGTTAACCACCGCTTTGGGAGATAACTGCTATGTAGTCTATGCATAAGCATATGATCTACAGCTCATATGCCTCGAACGGAAAATGCTACTTACCCAGTATGCATCTGTTCTTGGCATATAGAGCTGTAGAGTCCTATGCGCCCACCCGCCTCCCCGGGTACCTTTACCTGCTGCAGTAACATCTTACTTGGATACAATATACATGGACATCTCTCTTTATTACTCTTACTAACTCCATCATCACCCTTTACGGCAAAACAATCTAAGGATGGAGTCGATGCCCATGCGCACTATCACCGAAAGGAGGAGTCCCCTACCTCGTGACTGGAAAAACTTCTTCGAACAAAAACAAAGTGCAAACATCCGAATCCAACACTAGATGGCGATCTATGCATAAGCATATTACTCTACAGCTCTATATGCCAAGAACAGATGCATACTGGGTAAGTAGCATTTTCCTTATATCAAAACAGTTTGTTTCCATACAAACCCCCTCAAGAGATTTTTTCAGAGGAAAACAGTCAATGCAATCCTATGGGGAAAAATTAGGTTATCAGCTTGCAGGTAAGTAAACTGTCTTGAAGGGTTGAGTTTCTGGGGTTAGAACAAGGGTTCCCGCAGGGTCAAGGATGCACTCCCCAAGCACCCTGAGCCGCACTAGGGCGGCCGGGTGCAGAGTGCTGAGGCCCAATGTTAGCCTATGGGGCCATCGGTTGGTGGCTGCTCTCGGGCAAGCCACAAGGTTGAGGGAGCAAAGCTCCTAGGGTTAAGCTCAAGGCAAAGGGGGGGTCGGAGTTAGGACACAAGGTGCACCCACAGCGGCACAGGGGCAGTGGGTGCAGAGTGCTGATTTGGTGTCGGGTGCCCTGTTGTTTTCAATGGGAGTTGCTGGTTTTTGGGTTTTGGCTTCAGGCTCGGCCCAGGAAGTCTTCCGGGAGGAACCAACAGCTGGGCAGGTAAGTTGGAGGGCTCTGGGACGTAGGTGCACCTCAGGTCCTCTTCTCCAGGGCACAGGGCGGCTGGATGCCTGGGTGTATTTTGAGGTTGGATTTCACCTTACCGGGCCACTCGTGGTTCGGGTGGGTCTCTGTGCAGAGGCTGTAGGCAACATCTGGGAGTCCTGAAGGGGTCAACCCACGGTGGACTCGGACTCTGGAGCGCTGGGGGACCTCGCTGGAATCTGAGGGCCACTCAGACTCAGGCCGTTTGGGACGGGTGCAGTGGTGGTTCCAGGCGTCGGGTTTCTGTGTCTTCAGCAGGCACGGAGTCTTTCTTTGGAGATTCTTTTAAACAGAGCTGCTGTTCACAGAAGATCTGTACTCCCATGGGGTGCTGGAGGTCGCTGGCTGCAGGACAAGGCGACTTTTGGCGCAGGATCTCTGGAAACTGCAGACGGGCCGGTAGGGCTGGGGCCAAGTCAGTTCTTCTCTGCAGTCTCCTCTGCTGTGCATATTCTTTCATCCTTCTTCTTTGTAGGTTGCGGGAATCTGCCTTCTGGGTTCAGGGCTGCCCCTAAATACTGTATTTAGGTGGCGTTGTAGAGGTCTTGCTTTAGTAGCCAATAGGCTACTGACCTTAGGGTGACTACACCCTTGGTGTGCTCACCCCACGTGGGCACAATCCCTAATCCTGATTGGAGAGTACCTGCCATCTGCAAGATGGCGGGCACTGAAGAGTGGGCTTCAACTCGCCTCCCCCACCTGAGGGGTGGAGTTGGCAGAGGTGGTTGCACCTTCTGGGCTGTTCTAATTTTTCCCGCCTGTCTTCCCGGAGAAAAGGGGTTGAGGCAGGAAGGGGGTCTGCTCCTGATAGCAGGAGAGGCTGGGGGTCGCGTTACAAAGGCGGCAAGGCCTCTGATGCTCCCCTGCCACAGATGGCTCTTCCTGACCTGGGGAAAGTGTGAACACCTCTGCCCAGGAAAGGCTTTGTTTCTGTGCTCAGGGAGCGAAAGCTTCCATCCTAGGGGTCTAGAAACTTGTCTCGTGGTGGTAGGTTGGTGTTTACCAGTCAGGGAACCAACCAGAGGCTGGTCGTTTTTCAGGGGGCATCTCTAAGATTCCCTCAGAGTGCATTGTATAATAAATACCACACTGGCCTCAGCGTGGGTTTAATATGCTGAGAAGTTTGCTACCAAACTTCCCAGAATTCAGTAAAGCCAATATGGTGCTGTGGAGTTCGTAATAACAAATTCCCAGACCATATACTCTTTATGGCTTAACTGCACTTACAATTTCTAAGAATGGACTTAGTCACTGTAGGGGTAAAGTGCTCATGCAACTGTACCCTCACCAGTGGTATAGTGCACCCAGCTAGAGGGGTGTCTTACCTATACCATAGGCAGTGGGTTGCAGGCATGGCACACAGGTATGTGTGTCATGTGGACTTTTCACTTTTCTCTGCACCAAAACACACAGCCTGCAATGGAGAGGTGCCAATTGGGGGTACAAAGGTACAGTTTGGGGAAAAAAACACAGGCCCTGGGAACCTGATTGGCAGGGACCCATGGCACATGCAAAGGGGCAAAAAAAGTGTGGGGAGTGTCACTGCAGCAGCAGAAACCCACTTCCCTAAACTGGGCGGTTGCTGTGCTGCAGATGTGATTGTGTTGCCAGATGTGTGTAACAGCCAAGCACTGGCATAATCTGTAATCATCTCCTCTTAAGTCATAGCACAAGACAGGGCAAACACTTGTAAATACAATGGATAAATATGCAAGACTTGGTACAGACAAACTGCATGTACACTCAGTCTTGGATAAAGACTGAGAAGGCTGTTTCTTTGCAACAATTGCTGATGTGATGGAAGCCATAAGAGATACAAAATCCTCAATCCTTCCTGGAAAGCGCTCATAGGCAGTGTAGCAGTTGATTTGAACTTGGTCTGGGTGGACCGATGTAAGGTGTCAGAAAGTGGCAATGATTGATTGCTTCATGGTGTGGCTATCACTCTCTCACCAACAGTAGGATGATACCCAGCTTCGCTATTTCTCCTCCCCCCACCACACCCTTTGAACTAACTGGTGGTTCTACCCTGAAATAATTTCCCGACCTTGCTGATAGTATAGTGCTACACCCTATTGGGCTGTTAGTGGAGTGTCTGTCCCCACTGTGTTGAACTGGCTGTGGGGTTGTACCTAAGAAAGCCTGTGGGCCAGATGTATGACCATTCCATTTTGTGAGTCGCAAGTTGCGACTTGCAATTTTCGACTCGCAAAATGAAATGTACAACAGTGTCTGAGACACTGTTCGAGATTTTCAAATGGGTTGCAAGGTACCTGCCGCATTAATATTCATCAGGCAGGTCGCAATTTGTGACCCTTTGAGAATGGCTTGCAAACACAGGGATGGTGGCCTGCTGGTGACAGCAGACCCCCATGTCGATTTTGATTTTTCAATAAAGCATCTTTTCTTTTCACATGAAGCCTGTTTTCCTTAAAGGAAAACTGGATGCGTTCAAAAATTAAAAGAAAAACGTTCGTTTTTTTTGTTTTTTATTTAAAGGGCAGGCAGTGGTACCTGGGACCACTGTCTGCTCTTAAAAAATATTTTCACACCAATTCACAAAGGGAAAGGGGTCCCCTGGGGACCCCTTCCCGTTAGTGAGTGTCTTATCGCCTACTTGAACGAGGCGGTGAACTGCAAGTGCTTTGCGGTAGCAAAACAAAGGTACATACCATTCTGACTCGCTATTAGGAATAGCGACTCGCAAACATTATTTTGCGAGTCACCGACTCGCAAAATAGCGTTTGTACATACCCCCACCCTTTTTTGCGGTCACAAACTGGCCGATTTCCCGTTTGCGACCACAAAAAATGGTCGCACATCTGGCCCTATATTTGTAGCATGTGGTGGCTGCAGATACACATGCTATGCATACTCCTGCCATCTAGTGTTGGACCCAGGCTCTGCAAGTTGTTTTTCCTAGCCTCCTCCTCCTCAAGGTATTGCGCATGTTCAACTACTCCTTTGTTGGAAAGTTTTTTTCCCCATCGGGCTCAGACGGACTGCTTCGGATCTCTTGAAGATTCAATGCCTCCAGGAAAAAAAATCAACTGGAGATCCATTGTATGACATTCAGTGGATCCGAGATGCCAGGGGGCAAGTACCCGGCAAGTAACACACACACACATCTGTAGACAATGTTCGTGTCCGGGTGATGGAGACGGCGAAAAATCTTTTCCGACGGTGCCCTCAGTGCAGTGCCAAGTACGCACACCTCGACACTCAAATGTGTAATATGTGCCTATCTCCAGAGCACATAGAAGACGAATGCGCACCCTGCGCATTGCTTAAAAAACAAAAGGCGCTTCGGACCCGATGGAATCCTTGTTTGGCACACACCATGGAGCTGGCAACCGAGGCGGAGTTCTCGCATGTTAGCCAGGAAGAGTGGTTCGAGGCCAGTGCACCAACAAGAGGTGAAGTGATCATCGTTAGCCCAGACAATGTCTCCTCCAATTCGTCTTCCGGTGACTAACACGCTCCGGTATATGTCGAGGGTCCCACATCGCAGTCGCTGAGACAGAGGACCAAGGTGACGCCACACACAGTGAGTGCTGTTGACCCACCACGTGCAAGAAAATCTTGCACACACCTCCCCCTCCACGCACAGTGCACCACAGCCCTCTGGCTCAGGCGGACAATGCAAGAATGCCTTGGAGCCGAGAAGGGACAAGAATGTTCTCGATTTGGTGACAAGGCCTCATCACAGGGACAGCTCCAGCATTTCATCGGCAACAAAGCATAACTCGGCACCTACAAACACATTGGCACTGAAAGCTGCCAAACAGACTTTAACCCCACATAAAGCATTGGATCTGAAGAAACGCTTGGGATCGAGCATTTCTGAATCAAAGCACCCCTCGGCTCCGCCGACAGAAAAACAACATTGGCCACACTTCTCGACAGAAGAAAAGCCATACATCTGGGGTTACAAAGACGCACACAGTTTGAAGTCGCTCCACCGGCTCCAAAGAAACCAAAGACACACTTTTATATACCAACTGAGGAGCAGGGCATAGTTTTTGAAGGACTGCAACAATTTATGCAACAAAAACGTAAAGAGACTGCCTAAACACAGCCACAAGAGCAGGATCTGCCATTGCCTCCATCAAATAAGGTGATACTGGAGCACAGGGCCACAAGCCCAATGACTTTTAGCCCACCAGGCTCCCCACAAACACAATCGCCCTCTCCACAAGAAGAGGGGGCAATCCAAGACACGTATTCACAGGGGACACAAGATGCCCACCACTCCCCAGACCCATGGGATGACAACGACTTGGTTCTCCCTGACACAGATATGGATCCACCAGTACCGACAAAGGCATCACCACCAGATGGCACCTCCTCATATTACAATGTCATTCAGAGACCGGCAGAGTACCACAAGATCCTAATTCCCAATGTACACCACTGAGGAGCAAACTGATTTCTTAATTGAGACCCTTTCGCCGCACTGAGTGCACGGTGCAATATCTGCCCATGATGGGATCCGTGCTGAATATATCCAAGGACATCTTCAAAGAACCAGTCAAATCCAGGGTCTTAACACCTCGCATTGACAAAAAGTACAGACCATCACCAACTGACCCTTTATACATTAGGGGTCACCCCATCAGACTCCCTAGTTGTAACAACTGCCAGAAAAAGAGCTGCAGCACAGGGCACTGGAGAAGCTCCTCCAGACAAAGAAAGCGAAAGCATAGATGCTGCAGGTAAAACTGGGGCAACAAGGCATGCTAACCATTAGAAGATTGCCAAGTCAGTGGGGCTACTCTCCCGCTAATACAGAGCAACCTGGGATGAGAACTCGTGCAAAATCTCCCAGATGAGTATAAAAAGTGAGAAGAAGACTTAGTAAATGAGGGCAGACAAATAACCAATGCCACAATGAAACGTGCACTAGACCGATGGACACTGCTGCAAGGGGCATCAGTACCTCCATCATGCTGCGTACACTTGAGCGGTTAGGCATTTTCAGGCTTCAAACCAGAAGTACAAAACCACATTCTAAATGCCCTCTTCGATGGAGAAAACCTCGTTGGGCATGCAGTGGATGCGCAGCTTGAAAAAATGAAAAAAAAGACGGCGATACTGCTAAATCAATGAGTGCCTTGCAAACAATGCCTCAAAAGGAGCAGCCCAGTCAGCGTTACCAATGTAGAGGTACTTCAAAGCCATCTGTCAGTGACAACACCTCATATCAACGCCAGCCACAGTACTGCCAGCAAAATGTGGTTACTATAGAGGCGGATACAAAAGCAGAGGTAGAGATGCACCTAAAGGAGGTGTATACACCCAAACAGTGACTTAGCCGCACTCTCCAACCTGCCCCTGATCACAAAACATCAGTTGGGGAAGGCTGCAACAATACCACCAGATGTGGCCAGGCATAACATCAGCCCAATGAGTAATACAAATTCAAGCAAGGATTGTGCTTAGAACTAACTCAACAGCCACCAAATATCCCGCCAAAAAGACCCATTCTAAATCCACAGCATCTACATCTGCTGAAGGAAGAAGTAAAAGCGTTATTACTAAAAGAGGCCTTAGAACATGTACCAAATAAACATCTCAACAAGGGAGTCTACTCCCTTGATTTCCTCATACCACAAAGGATGGCTCATTATGGCCCATCCTGGTTGTGACATTGCAGGATTAGATACCATTACTACAAAAAGGCGATTTCATACTGTGTAAGATCTAAAAGATGCATACTTCCACATCCCAATCCACCCGACACATCGCACGTACCTCCAGTTTGTAGTATGTGGACTTCATTATCAATTCAAAGTGCTACCATTCGGGACGACAACAGCCGCAAGGGTGTTCAGAAAATGTCTAGCCGTAGTAGCAGCAAAATTACGAAGAGAAAACCTACATGTCTTTCCCTAGCTTGACGATTGACTGTTGAAGAATCCAAAGAAGCAAAATGTCTAAAAGACACTCAAAGCACATTCAATCTCTTACACAAATTGGCCTTTACAATCAATGCAACAAAATCCCATCTTCATCCGCTCCAAATATAACCCTATCTCGGAGCGATACTCAATCCAGTATTGGGGACAGCATACCCCAATCCACAAAAGGTGCTCAGTCTCCAGAACCAACTAGATCTTTTTCAGCCACATCGTCACCTACCAGTCAAAACAGTGATGCGCCTTCTAGGGATGATGGCTTCATGCATAGCAATAGTGCCCCATGCAAGACTACACATGAGACCCTTCCAAGAGTGCTTAGCATCACAATGGTCACAAGCTGGGGGCACAGCATGAACGATCTAGTTTTGGTTTCACCCCAGGTCCATCAGGCACTACAGTGGTGGATCACCTCAAACATACTGAAAGGAAGAGCCTTTAAAGTCCGAATCCTGCAAATGACAATCACAACCGATGTATCGCTCATGGGTTGGGGTGCTCATACGAAGGACTTTGTAGTTCAGGGCCACTGGAACACACAAAATACATTGCACATCAACATGTTGGAACTCTTAGCCATTTACATTGCTCTCAAAGCATTCCTATCAAACATAATTGGGGAAAAGTTTCCTTCTATGACAGCAATATATTGCATTCAAAAACAGGGATGGACCCATTCCATCCAACTGTCACATCTAGCACAGACCACATGGAAATGAACATACAGTCTCAAAGTCAATCTCCTAGCACAATACATTCCAGGACAGGACAACACCATTGCGGACCTTCTAAGGAAGAACACAGCAACAAGTTCACAAGTGGGAAATAAACATTCAATTACTACAACAATACTTCCACTGGCTGGGAACCCCAACAATAGATCTGTTCGCTACAAAATGCCAAAGCTTCGCAACCAGACACCGACACATGCAATTCAAGGAGAACACACTATAGAGGAATATGGTCAGGGATATTTGTATATGCTTTTCCGCCTCCCCCACTCATTCCATATGTGGTCAGGAAACTCAGACTTTATTAACCTTGATAACTCCTAGTTCCCACATAGGCCCGACAACCATAGTACGTGACACTACTAAAGCTATACCCAGTACCTCACAAGAAGCTACCCAACTATCCAAACCTTCTCACTCGCAGCCGGGGCAGGATGAGATATGCCAACACTCAACAGCTCAATCTTACAATCTGGATCCTGAACTCCTAGAGTTTGGATACTTTTCTATCCTGTGAGAAAGTGCCTCTTTTGCATGGTTGGCCCCGCACTTATTGGCTGGTTTTGATGCGATTTCAGATGTAGTGCACAGGGCTACTGCCTACCAGGTCCCCTGTGCCAGTGCTCCTTCCCTAAAACGAATCCCCAGTTGGTTCTTCTGCGTCCTGTAAGTCCCTAGTAAATGGTACCCTGAGTACCTAGGGCCTGGAAGCTGAAGAGGGTCCCTTGGGACCCCCCTCATTGGGACAATGCAACTGCCCTTGCAGCTTACATGCCCCTGTGAGGGAGAAAATGACAGTCGTCATGGCACTCTGCCTGAGTGCCATGCCAGCTAGAACTGCCTGACAGCATAGATAAGTCACCCCTCTAGCAGGCCTCGCAGCTCAAAGGCAGGGTGCACTATACTACAGGTGAGGGCATATCTGCATGAGCAGGTATGCCCCTGCAATATTGGGCACTATTTCCCAATATTGTAAGTGCCAGTGAAGCTGTAGAGGGTACATGGGCTGGGAAACAGACCACTCGAGTTCCACAGCACCATGATGGCTTTACTGAATATAGAAGTATTTGGTACCAAACTACTCCTTTCAGTAAATCCACACTGATGCCAGTGTAGGACTTATTGTACCATGTACCTCAGAGGTGCCCCCTGAATCCCTACCAACCCTGGTGTGGTCTCTGACCACCCACGCCCGAGTGGCTCACCTGTTCAGTTAAGTCGCCCCGGCGATCCATACCTCGTGTCCAGCGTTTGCTGACCTCTCCTGCCCTCCACGACAGCACCTTCAGTGTGAATCCAAAGGCTCCCCCCGACCGGCTCAGATAAGAAGATTCAGACGTCCAAAGGCACCCCTGCATACTGAGCCCCTGGACCTTGGTGAGGTGAACCGACAGTACGACTACTACCCCCTACATCCAACTTACTTCTGCTGTCGTTGGTCTTCCTCCTGCAACCTCCAGTGCCACGCCTGCAGCCTCTTTGCCGACCAAAGAATCCTTATTGAAAAGCATTGGCGCCCAATGTCGAATTTGCACCCTGCACCTGGCCGCCCCGGTGCCGCTGGTCGTGTAGGTTTGGTGCTGCTTTGTGCCCCTCCCCCCGTGCTTAACCTAACTCCCAAAGCTTGGCCCCTGCAACTGATCTGCTTACCTGCAAGCAGTGTGGTTCCAGGCACCCCCCTTCTCTATTGGAAAGCATTGGGTCAAACTCCCATTTTGACCTCTGCACCTGGCCGCCCCTGTGCCACTGGTGGGGTAGTCTTGGTACTTACCTGCCGCCTGTCCCTTTATGACTTTTGGCTCCGAAGACTGAAATTGTAAGTTCAATAGTTATCTGTTTAACCGCAATATTGTTTTCCCCATAGGATAATATTGGACAGTGTGAAAAAGTTTCTAGGCGCAGTTTTTTTTTTTTTTTTTTAAGTAAAATATTTTAATTAAAAATGTACCTTATTACGAAGATCTGAGTCTTAAAATAAAGTACAAACCGAGTATTATTTTATAAACAGAAGGGGGATGGGTGCACACTGCCTCACCTCCCAGCACAGTTCGCCCCTTAGCATCTTGGTACATGCAGTTCACAGTAAATGGTTACTTGAATTTTAGCTGAAGTGTTTCACCAATGAGAGGTACTGAAACCTGAGAGGATTGTGGCAGCTTTGTCAGCAACCCCAGATAAATTCAGTTTTTTATCTCTATCAAGGTGCTAGGGGAAGAACTGTGCTGGGAGGTGAGGCAGTGTGCTCCCATCCCCCTTCTATCATTTTATAATATTGGTCGTCTTGAGCTCCTTCTTAAGTCTTGTGTCCATTATTGATGATGTGTGTGCAATAAGTGTCTTGCACTCATCTGTGTTAGGCCTAAGGCTGCTCGCCCACACCACCACTGATAGAGCACTTTGGGTTTTACGTTGAGCCCTGTACACTTTTAGGGAACCACTGGACTCTGTGCACGGTATTACCACTTGGTGATATCATATATAGAGCCAGCTTCCTACATTGGTGGCAGGAGTGGGATACAAGACTTTGACATTTGTTGTACGATTTGATTGATAATTGATTTCACTGAGTAATTATAAAATTTTCTTCATAATAGCATTCTATTCAATTTTCGATTTTTCTAAATTGTTTAAAAAAATAGTTTTGGAGCCTTGGTTAAGTCCTCCACTGTTTTTAGAAACGTAAGACTTTAAAGTAGTTAGGCCTTAGAAAAGACTTAGAGTTTTTTTTAAAATTTCTAATAAGACCCCACTTACTTTAAACACAATGAGGTATGCTCCAGGGACCAGCCAGGAACTCAGCTTGGGTCCCTATGCACATTTAAAAGTTTCCCAACTTAAAGATCTTTGAAAAACATGGAAAATTGCCATGGGTCCTAAATCCAATAAAGCCCATCTCCAGCAGTTGCTGGCAGAGAATAACAAGGCCCTGGCAAACAAAACTGCCCCCAGAGGGGAAGAAGTAGATGAAGATGAAGGATATGGGGAGGATGTTGACTCTGTCACTACCCTCTCAGACAGCAACACTTCTGGTAGTAGTGACCCCAGTAGAGTCCCAGATGAAGCAGGAACTGAAGATGCAATTCCTCAGAAACTGGCAAGGAAAATAACTCTAGAAGGTAAACCCCTAGCCATAGAAAACGAAAGAGCTGAGATGGGCCTAGGACCCATCTCGGGTGGCAGCAAAATAATAGATAGGGAGGCAGAATCTGCAGACTCCAAAATCCCCAATGGGATTGTCCCTAAATATTTTGAAGGTGATAATCTCACCAAGTGGTTCATTGCTTTTGAGAAAGCCTGTCTTAATAGACAGGTCCACAGGAAGCTGTGGAGTGCTATCCCGTGGGAAATGTTCTCAGGAAAGTGCAGGGATAGACTCCTGATGCTCATACAGAAAGATGCTACATCCTATGACACCATGAAGGGTACTCTGAATGAGGGCTTTGGATTCAGCACCGAGGAATATAACAACATGAAAGGCCAATCCTGAGTAGGTTTTGTAGATTACTCAGTGAAAACACTAGAAGGTTGGTTGAGTAGTAACAATGTACATGATTATGAAGGGCAATATAACTTGGTTATGGAGGAGAACCTTTTAAGTAATTGTCGCCAAGCGAAACTACATCAATTCCTGGTATACCTAGGTCCACTTTCTCCTCAAGAAATAGGGAAGAAGGCCGACCACTGGGTCAAGACACGTGTCACCGAAACTAACACTGGTGGGGGAGCCCAAAATAAAGAGGGCAAAAGCCTCCCCCCCCAAGGGAAAGAGGGTAACCCTAAAAATAATGAAGAGTCTTCTACAGGCCCTCAAAAATCTGCTCAGGAGGGTGGGCCCAGAGTCTCTCCACAGTCTAAGAGTGGGTACCAGGGTAAGTACTGGGATCCCAACAAGGCTTGGTGTCATGACTATAAAGCACTAGGGCACTGAACTGGAGCTCTTAGCTGTAAAAATAAGAAAAATGCCTCTAGTCCACCTGCAGTACTTGCAGTTGCTAACATCCAGATGGGATCCAAGGTGTGTCCTGACCATGTCAGTAACCTCACCGAGGCGACATTAGTCTTTGAGGGAGAGGTATATTTAGTCTGTGGTGCCTGGCCAGATAGTATGTAAAAAATACAGGCAGTTCACCAAGATTAATGGGCCCAGGATAGAGTATTTGAGGGATACTGAAGCTAGTATCACAGTGGTGACCCAGCAGCTGGTTCACTCAGGTCGGTATCTGATTGGAAGGTCCTATCCAGACACCAGTGCTAACAATGTCACTGCAGTCCATCCCATGGCTGTGGCAACTTTGGACTGGGGGGGGGAGTAGTTGGACAAAGCTGCTGCACAGGAAAAGGGTGATATCAGTGGCACCCACAGGGTGTTGAGAGGATGGGCTCCTATACACTCAGGCCAGAGACCCCAAACCTGGTGAGTGGTAGTGCCTCAGAGTTTTAGAGAGTTCCTCCTTGCTTTGGTGCATGATATCCCCTTAGCTGGGCACATTGACCAGGATAAAACGGTTACTGAACCACGTCTACTGGCCAGGGATATCTCAGATGGTGAAGGACTTTTGTCAGTCCTGTCAGCTGCCAAGCCAGTGGCAAGGCAGGAGGCCACCGAAAGGTCCCCTTAATTCCACTTCCAGTGGTTGGGGTACCCTTTGAAAGAGTAGGGGTCGACATTGTTGGCCCCTGGACCCTCCAACAGCCTCAGGGAACAAATATATTCTCGTAGTAGTGGAACATGCCACCAGGTATCCTAAAGCTATTCACCTAAGGGCCATCAATGCTCCAGTGGTGGCAAAGGCCCTCCTTGGTGTATTCATCAGGGTTGGTTTCTCAAAGGAGGTGGTATTAGACAGATACACACTCCATGTCTGCATACCTAAAACACGTGGGATGAGTGTGGAGTGAACTACAGATTCACCACACCCGATCATCCACAAACCAATGGCCTAGTGGAGAGATTCAACCAGACATTGAAAGCCATGATTAGTGGGCTCCCTGAAAAACTCAGGAGGAGATGGGATGTCCTACTTCCATGCCTGGTTTTGCAGAGTCAATCTTTTCTGTATTCACATGCTGTGCATTATTCCGCCATCTAGTGGTTGGGTCCAGAATTGTTGTATTTTTCGCTTTATTTTTGTTGTTGGTGGTGGGCATTGACATACCACCATTTGGTGTCCTTCTGTGACGTCGAAGTGCTTCCTCCGGAAGCTCCCACCTTTGGTCGCCATCTTCAGATTCTTTTTTTCCGTTGTTGGGTCTGGATCGATATGGAAGGAGCTCCTGTGATTTGGAGAGAATAATCAACGAAAATAGGGAAAATACTTCTGCAGAACAGCGATACAAGTTTTCGACGTACCGGACTTCGATCTTAGGAGTCGGAGCGTGCCAAAGAGGTGAAAACAACAGAACTTCGACAACATGTGGAGAATGCGCATGTAGGGGGCTCCCTGTGCACGGTAATGGACTAGGCACCGTTCAAGTTCTGCAAGAATTGTCATCACAAGTATGCACAAAAAGATCAGCATCTGGTATGCAACCTTTGCCTGCCGCTGGATCAACGAAGCGACGATTGCAACGCGTGCTCGGCTTTTACCCCAAAGACTTTGAGGGTAAGAGAGAGGCAGAGAAGAGCCAACTACAACATGCAGGGCCAAGGCCCACCACCATCGCTTCGAGACCTGGGCCTTTCCAGTGAAGAGGAGGACAATGTCGCCGAAGGGCCTGAAGTCAACGAGGACACAGACGTCCCAGTCGTAGAGGTCAAGAAGAAGACTTCTAAGGAGGTAAGAGAACCGCCGGCCTCGAAAAAGATAGACGAGTCACGAAAAACGGACTCAAAGTCCTCAAAAGGAGCCTCGGCATCGAAACACTCGAAGGCCGCAGTCGCGTCTAGAGACAAACAGTCCATTGGATCCTTAGACAAGGACTCTGTGAAGGCGAAGACCCGCGAAAAATCAAAGATGTCGAAAGACGGTCACGAAAAAGACTCGTCGACGTCGAAATGAGAGAGGTCTGTAGGAAGCTGTCTCTGTATATACTATCATAACACAAAAACTTCTCGGGTCTGTGCTAGCATGAAACCAGTTTAGAAAGAAAGAAAGAGTGAATAAGTGTCTCACAATAAAGCCCCAAAAGGGTCAGAGCGAAGGTAGTGACTTAGTGTAGGAAGCTGGCTCTGTATATACTATACCAAAGTGAGGTATAGTGTGAACAGAGTCCAGTGGAACCTCAAAGGTAGGCTGAGGTAAAAGTAGATCGCACCTTACTCTCCATTTGTGGTAGTGTGGGCGAGCAGTAAGGCAGTATCAGAGGGTAGTGTTAAGCATTTGTTGTACACACTCAATCAGCAAATGATTGCACACACTCAAAGACTGAACTTCAGACCAATTGGTTTTGTATAAAAATATTCTTTTAGTTATTTTATTTCCTAGAACCAAGCAAGCCTGGCACAGCTAAGTGATGTATACTTTGCAGTAATAATACAATTTGAATTGCAGTTGTACATATATACTTTGGTTTGATTACAGTAGAATTACTGGTAATGCAATGCTTTGAAATATTGTACATATACTTTGTATTGGCTTTTCAATAGGATGTCAAGTAAATTACTTTACAGATTACTTTTCTTACACAGTGTAGTATACCTGGATACTGCATTGGGACATTTCCTGTAAACCGGTAAGTAAAAGCGTTTTGGTTATTTGGTTACAGTTTTGGAGACTTTCATATATTTTCCAACTCCACACTTGAAACCTTTTTCATAGAAAAACAGTCAATGTTATCCTATAGGAGGAAATAGTGTTATCGGTTCAGAGGTAAGTACTTTGTTGTGGGAGTTGGTATTCTGGGGTTAGACTCCAGGGTCCCCCAGGGTCAAGGATGCACTCTTGTTACACCCTCAGCGGCACTAGGGTGGCCGAGTCCAGAGTGCTGAGGCCCAATTATCCAATGGGGGATAGAGGGCCTCTGGTTGGTGGCTGCTCACGAGCAGGCCACAAGGTTGTGGGAGCAAAGCTCCTGGACTTAAGCTCAGGGCAAATGGGGGTTCAAGTTAGCACCAAAGGTACACCCTCAGCGCCACTAGGGTGGCCGGGTGCAGGGTGCTGTTTTGTCGTCGGGTGCCCTGTTACTTTCAATGGGGATTCTCCGGTTTGCTAACACACTGCAGGCTCTGGGACGAAGGTCTTCTGGGTGCGACCACCACTTGGAGAGGTAAGTTGGGATGTTGGGGGTTGGCTAGACACCGTCGGTTGGGCCACCCAAGGCCGTGGGGCGTCGGGTGCTGGGGTGTCTTTTAGGGTCGGATCTTCTTACCAGCTCCTGGTCGCTGTTGGGGGGGGGGGGGGGACCTTCCGGATTGAGGCTGCAGGCGTTGCCTGGAGGCTTGAGGCAGGTCAGGGATCACTGGATCTCGGGTCAGGATCGCCGGGGAGACCTCCTCGTGGTGTTGGGCCACTCAGGCCGTGGGCGTCGGGTGCAGAGTGGAGCAGACTCGCTGATTTCGCCGGAGCTGGAGTCTGTTTGGTGAACAAATCTGGTGTTCACGGGAGACGGTCTTTTCCTTGGAAGGCAGGGCAGGTCCTCTGGGTTCTTGAGGTTGCTGGCTGCAGGACACACCGGAGTTTTGCTTCTGCAGGTTCGAGGTGGGGACAGGCCGGTAGGGCTGGGGCCAAGTCAGTAGGCGTCCCCCTCCTCTTAGCTTCGGCACGGCTGTTTGGTCCTTTTTTTTTTTTTTTTTCTTCTTGGTCGTTGCTTGTCTGAGGAGGCAAGGTTCGGGGTGCCCCTAAATACTATATTTAGGGGCGCTACAGGTAAATAGTTTGGGACCAATGGGTCCCTTCCTTGGGGTGGGTACATCCCAAATTATGCCACCCTCCAGTGGGTGGGGGCATATGCCTCACTCTGGTTGGCTGGGCCCCCCAATCTGCAAGATGACGGGGACTGAGAGTTGTGCTTCACCTCGCCTCCCCACCTGAGGGGTTGGGTTGGCAAAGGTGGGCACACCTCCCTTCTTCACTTGGTTTTCCTGCCGGTTCTCCCGCCCAAAGTGGGGGTCAGAACTGGTGGGGACCAGTTGCTGGGAGCAACAAAAGGCCTGGGGAAGCTCACAAAGGCGGCAAGCCTTTGAAGCTTCCCCTTCGTGGACCCTGCCCATCCTGGGGGAGGAGGCTTGGCACCTCGTCCCAGGATGTGCATTGTTTCAGGCCCCCAAGAGCGGCAGGCTCTCAACCCAGGGGTCCAGAAACATGTCTGGTGGTGGCAGCTGGGGAGCAGCCGCTCAACCTGGACATTAGTGTTAGGTCATTTTTCAAGGGGCATCTCTAAGATGCCCTCTGTGTGCATTTTTCATTAAATCCCACACTGGCATCAGTGTGGGTTTAATGTGCTGAGAAGGTTGATACAAACTTCTCAGTTTTCAGTAAAGCCATTATGGTACTGTGGAGTTCGTAATGACAAACTCCCAGCACCATATACTCTTAATTGCATTACTGCACTTACAATGTCTAAGAATGGACTTAGACACTGTAGGGGTACAGGGCTCATGCACCTGTACCCTCACCACTGCTATAGTGCACCCATCTAGAGGGGTGGCTGATCTATGCCAGGGCAGTGGGTTGTAGGCATGGCACACAGGGATGTGTGCCATGTCGACTCTTCACTTTGTTCTGCACCAAAACACGCAGCCTGCAAGGGCAGTGTGTGAGTGTAAAGGTACAGGGCCTCTAAGGGTGGCACAATAAGTGCTGCAGCCCTTAGAGGCCTTCCCTGGTCACAGTGCCCTGGGTACCTGTGGTACCATTTACCAGGGGCTGATTCTGTGGCCAGAGAGTGCCAATTGGGTTTGGTCTTCAATGCAGTTTTAGGGAAAGAACATAGGCGCTGGGTTCCTGGTTGGCAGGAGCCCAGGGCACACTCAGTCAAAGTACATCAGCAGTTCAGCAAAAAGTGGGGGCAACCATGCAGAAAGAGGGGCACTTTCTGACAAGGTCAATACAGGCTTCGACAACTGTGTCGGCGTCGTCAAGCACGAAAAGAAAGGCTGAGGGGCTCGACGCTGAAACTCCCGCGTCAGAGATGGAAAAAAAGAAAAAGAGGCTAGAAGAGGAAATGGCAAGTATTTTGCGACACAAAAAAGAATTCGACAAAAGCTTGAAGCAATTCAAGATACTGCTGAAAACTTCGACTGAAGTGGAAAAGGCGGTCGAAGAATTACAGTCTCCAACAACACCCGAACCGCTCGACGAAGAAGAGGAATTCTTCTTTGAAGACGAAGGAGACGACGAGGAACAAACTTATGTGGGTTCAGCGACCTCAGAGGTTCAAGACCTACAATGGCAAGATTTCAACGCCGAATCACCAGAAGAGGCGGTGGATACATATCAATCGAGGCCTTCACCACTAGATGACATTGGGATGAATAACCAAGTCATAAAAAGGGTAGCAGACACTTATGGTGTACAACTGGAAGAAGAGAAACCCGAATCATGTTTTCTACTAGACTTTGCTGCCTACTTAATCAAGGAACCAATTCCTTCCCATGCTGCCAAGTGTATTAGATCAAGGGAAAGAAGCATTTAAGAAGCCTGCCACATGCAAGGCAGTCGCAGCGAGAGGAGAGAAAAAATACAAACCTTCCTCAAAGGACCCTATGTACATCAAAGGGTTAGTGCCAGCTGACTCAATTATAACATCCACTGCTAGGAAAAGAGCTAATGTACTAGCCAACGTTGGCCCACCACCAGACAAAGAGAGCAAGAGGATGGACCTTATGGGGAGAAAGGTCGAGAGAAGTGCGGCAAATCAGTGGCGCATAGCGAATTCAAATGCTTTGATAAACAGGCATGCAGATTAACATTGGGAAGAGGTAGGAAAACTACTAAAGCACCTGCCAGAACCTTTCCAAAGAAGGGCAAACCACTTGGTGGAAGAAGGGAAAAACATGGCGAACACATGTTTAAAATCTGCCCTAGATGCTGCAGAGACATCTAGCAGACAGATTATGATCGGCATCACCGAAAGAAGGCACGCATGGCTGCGAATCTCCGGTTTCAAGCCAGAAATACAAAACAACATACTAAACTCACCGTTCAATGGTAAACAACTGTTTGTAAGCGTCGTAGACAACGAGCTAAACCAATATAAAAAGGACAATGAAACAGCAAGGTCTATGGGTGCACTGCAATTCAGAGGCATGTGTAGAGGCACCCCCTCAAGGAGACCAGCGGGCTGAGGTAACCATCAACCTACAACCTTGCATAAAACTTACCAACAAAGTTACCAAGGAGTGAGCCAGGGACAACAGCAAGGGCAGCAGCAGAATTGGCAATACCAGCAGGGAAGAGAATCCTTTCGAGGGCGCCCCTGGGGAAGAGGCCAGCCACAATGAGGAGGACTGCAGACCACAACAAAGTGACTGCATTCCAAAGCTTGTGCACTCTCCAAGGACATCACGGAGTGTGCTCCCAAAAAGACAATCAATAGAAAGACAACAATCTATAAACAAGCGGTTCCTCAAGCATACTACACCAGTAGGAGACAGGTTAAGGTAATTCCTCCAGAAATGGAGAGAGATCACTTCAGACAAATGGATATTAAACATAATACTGTACGGTTACTGCATAGAGCTAACAAAGCAGCCTTCAAACAAAAGACCAAACAAGAAGATACATTCAAAAAAAGAATTATCTCAATTATTTCAAGAGGTGCAAGAACTTCAAGCCAAAGAGGCAATAGAACAGGTACCATACAAGGAAAGGAACAACTGCATTTACTCCACGTTGTTCCTAATTCCAAAGGTGGACAAAACATTGCTTCTAATACTAGACCTAAGGTTTCTCAACAAATTCATAAAAACACAAAGATTTAAAATGACAACTCTGCAAGAGATGATACCTCAGTTGCAAAAAGGAGACTACATTGCAACCATAGACTTAAAAGATGCATACTTGCACATTCCCATGAACAGAAGACACAAAGAACTATTAAGATTTGTTGTCAACAAAATACACTACCAATTCAGAGTGCTAGCATTTGGACTAAATTCGGCACCAAGAGTCTTCACAAAGAGCCCATCTGCAGTAGCCGCTCATCTGAGAAGACAAGGAATTCATGTATACCTGTACCTAGACGACTGGTTAGTAAGAGCAACCTCCTACAGTCTCTGCAAACAGCTTATATAACGAGTGATGGAGACACTAGTTCAACTCGTATTTTCAATACATTGGGACAAATCGTCACCAGAGCCAGAACAAGAGAAGGTGTTCTTAGGGGCTGAAATCAATACGATATTAGGGAAGGTGTTCCCAAGAAAGAAGAGAACATTAGCACTGCTGAAGGAGACACATCTATACCACAGGGGGCAAGCTCTGACAGTGAGGACAGTGGGGAAACTACTAGGAATGATGGCTTCATGCATTCATTTAATCCCCATTATTCGATTACACATGAGACCGTTCCAAGAATGGCTTCAAGAGCAATGGTCACAAGCAACAGGGAGTTGGGAAAATCTAGTGGTTGTCACGCAGACCGTTCATCAGGAGATGGCATGGTGGAACAAAACAAACATAGCACAAGGCAAACCTTTCACACAACCAACTTCAACAGTGACCATAACAACAGATGCTTCCCAGATAGGATGGGGAGCGCACATGGAAAACCTCAAAGTAAGGGGATTGTGGGCACAACAGGATGCGGTAAAGCACATCAATTTCCTGGAGTTAAAGACAGTGTTCCTAGCCTTAAAAGCCTTTCAGAAAGAGCTCTACGGAAAGAAAGTGTTAATACAAACAGACAACACAACCACCATGTTTTAAATAAACAAGCAAGGAGGGACACAGTCTTTAGCACTCATCTCTAGCTCAACAACTTTGAAGATGGGCAATCCCGAAGAGCATAGGCATAAAAGCAATACACCTGCCAGAAAAGGACAATGTGGAAGCAGACAGACTGAGCAGACAACATCATCATCCCACGAGTGGGAATTGAATCAAGCCGAACTCCACAAGATTTTCAAGAAATGGGGAACTCCGTAAATCGACCTATTTGCAACTCCCCACAATGGAAAATGCCAACGCTTCGCATCCAGGCAACCTTGCAAACAGTCCCTAGGGAATGCACTATGGATAAACTGGTCAGGGATATTTGCTTACGCTTTTCCCTCTGATACCTCTTCTCCACAGGGTGATCAACAGCCACATGGCAATGATTCTCATTGCACCACAGTGGGCCAGACAGACTTGGTTCTCAGAGATAATGGAGATAACTCAAGGAACAGTGCACAAGTTTCCAAAAAGGCAAGACCTATTAACAATCCAAAACGGAAAGGTACTTCACCCAGAACCCGAGAGCCTAAGCCTGGCGGCATGGCTCCTGAGCACTTAACATTTGCACACCTCAAATTGCCAGGAAGCACAATGGCAGTGCTAAGAGAAGCTAGAAAACCAACAGGAAAATGTTACACAGTGAAATGGAGAAGATACTCTCAATGGTGCCTTAAATATCTTTCGTAAAAGATCACAAGAGAAACAACAGTTCTAAAGTATTTAACACATTTACTACAAAGTAAACTAAGCTACACATAATTAAAAGTACACTTAGCAGCAATTGCGGCTTATACAAGAGGCGATACCAGGAAACGTTTTTTCACTTCTCACGTAGTCAAATGGTTCCTAGAAGGAGCAAAAAGAATAGCACCTCCAAAAATGGTGCCAGCACCCACATGGAACCTGAATATAGTGCTCGCCCAGCTGATGAAAGCACCATTTGAACCACTACACAAAGCAACGCCACAAATGCTCACGAAAAAAAAACTGCGTTTTTAGTAGCAATAACATCTCTACGTAGAGTTAGTGAATTGCAAGCACTAACACGACAGGAACTCTACTTTCAAATACATAATGACAGGATTGTCATGAGAACAGATCCACACTTTATGCCAAAGGTGGTGTCGAAATTCCACATAAACCAAACTATACAAATACCAAGTTTCTTTCAAAAACTAAAGACACAAGCAGAGAAAGCATTGCACACTCTTGACGCTAGAAGAACAGTCATGTATTACATTGAAAAATCCACAGAATACAGGAAAACAAAGCAATTCTTTGTATTTTATTTTATTTATTTAAGAAGTTTTATATAGCGCTGGCCTGACCCGAGGGTATCGGAGCGCTTTACAACAGATACATTGCAGAGAATCGCAACCAAAAAAACAACAAAAAAAACAATTAGCAGTGCAGGTCGATGGTTGGGAGATCTGTTTCCTTGTCTTGGGGACAAGGAGTCGAAGCAGTGCGAGGTGTCTGCTTTCCCGCTCCGACTGCTCCTATCGGTTCCCTAGGGAGCGGTCGAGGAACAGGGTTTTGAGTTGGCTTTTGAATTTTACAAAAGAGGGAATAGTTCTGATGTGGAGGGGAATAGAGTTCCAGATTTTAGGCGCGCTCCCGGCGAAGGATCGTGTTGCAGTGTTTTGTTTTCAGCGGGATGAGTAGGAGGGAGTTTGAGCTTCTGAGGTTCCTGGCCTGACCGGCTTTTTTGAGTTTGGCCGCCAAATATTCGGGTTTGCCGGTGTGCAGGACTTTGTGTGTGAGGCAGGCTGTTCTGAAGCTAACCCGCATTTCGACTGGGAGCCACTTAAGTTCTCTGAGTGCAAGAGAAATATGATCGAATTTCTTGATTCCGGTAACCATTCTGGCTGCTGCATTGAGAGTTGTTTTAAGGGGAGCCAGATGTGATTTTGCTATTCCTGAGAGGACAGCATTCCCATAGTCCAGTCTTGACAACACCAGTGCTTGGGTGGCCTGTTTGAGATCACTGGGCGTAATGAAAGGTTTTATTTTGTTCAGTAGCTTTAGGTTAAGGAAAGCGCTCTTAGCTGAGTTCTTGATGCGTATGGTCATGTCCAGTTTCGGGTCGAGCGTGATGCCTAGTGATTTGACAGTCAGCCAGGGTGAGGTTCCCGTTGAGCGCATCGACGGCTTTTAGCCATTCCGCAATTTGGGGGTTCTCCTCTTTGTTCGAGATGAGGAGTGATTCGGTTTTCGGGGTTTAATTTAAGGTGATTACATGACAGCCAGTGTTGAGCATCTCTCAGTACGTCATTGAGTCTTTGAATGTCTCTGATGGAGGCGGTTTCCAAGTAGATCTGGGTATCGTCAGCATAAAGATGGAAGCGGATGTTGGCTTTTTTGAGTAGTTTGGTGAGAGGTTCCATGTAGATGTTGAAAAGTTGCGGGGAGAGCACTGAGCCTTGAGGGACTCCCTTGTTGACTGGGTGAAGGTCGGATGTAAAGATTTTGATTTTGATTTTTTGAGTGCGATTGTGTAGGAAGGAAGAGAACCATTGGAGGACCACCTCGCCAAGTCCGGCTCTTTCTTGGCGAGCCCTGATGAGGAGTTTGTGGTCTACTGTGTCGAATGCTGCCGATTAGGTCTAGGAGAATGAGGAGGCAGCATTGGTCAGAGTCTAGTGATTTGTGGATATCGTCGATGATGTTGAGGATCGCGGTTTCAGTGCTACAGCTTTTTCTGAAGCCAGACTGATGGACGTCCAGGAGGTTGATGTTGTCCAAGTGTTGGGTTAGTTGTTGGAGTACGCATCTTTCTAGGATTTTGGACAGAAGAGGAAGGTTAGAGACAGGTCTAAAGTTATTCAAATCCTTTGTCAAGGCTGGGTTTTTTCAGCAAAGGCGTGACTTGTCCTACTTTAAGGCAGGCTGGAACGACTCCATTTTTCATGGAGCTGTTTATGATCGTGCACCAGAGCGGTGCCAGGGAGGGCTTCAGCTTTTTAGTCAGTTGGGGGGGGGGGGGAATGGGGTCAAGGACATGAGATGAGGGTTTGGAGGTGGAGATAAGATTGATTATCTCAGTTTCCTGAATGGGGCGGAAGCTTAGTCAGGATTTGGTAGAGGGACAAGGGGCGATATCATATGCCCCGGACGTGCTGCTCTTTGTGGGGAGGGTATTGTTGATGGCCAGTGAGAGTTCGATCTTAGTAATCTTGTCATTAAAGAAGTTGGCGAAGTTGTCGCAGAGTTCTTTGGACGCCTGTATTGAGGAAGTAGCGGGCTTGGAGGTTTGTTGCCTGATGATGTTATAGAGCTCTTTGGGTCTATTTTTTGCGCAGTCCAGCGCGGAGCGGAAAAACGTGGATTTCTTGTTCTTGGTGTGATTGTTGTACTTCCTACGCGCTGTTTTGAGTTGTTCGCGGAGGGTGGTAGTGGGGTTATTCCTCCAGCTTCTTTCTTTGGCTCTTAGTTGTCTCCTTTCGGAGTTAATGTCAGTGTTGAACCATGACCCGGATGGAATGGCTCAGCTTTTTTTTTAGCTTTGGAGGAGCTAGTTGGTCAAGCCATAGCCACCAAATTTGAGTTGTAAAGCGAGGTGAGTTCGGTTGTGGAGAGGTGGTCGTTGTCTTTGGGAAGGAGCAAGCTTATCCTTTCTTCTAGGGCTACCATGGGAATCTGGGTGAGGTTTTAGCCCATTTGGGGGGGGTCCTGCACGGGTGACTGGGAAAGCATTTTTTGGTTGATGCGAAATAAGATCATGTGATGGTTCGACCAATCCACTGGGAGTATGTGGTCGGATAATGGCATCCAAGGTTGCTCCTTTGTAATGTGTTTCTTCTGAGCAGTGTTGGGCTAAGTTGTTGTCACAGAGAAGATTGGATAACGTTTGAATTAGCGGGTTGTTCGCTTCATTCCACCGAAGGTTTAGATCACCAAGAATTAGGTTGTTGGCCTCCCCGAGTGCGCAGTGAGCAATCAGGTCGGACAAATGCTCCCCGAATGCGGAGGTGTTGCCTGGTGGGTGATAGAGAAGGTGGCAGAGTAGTCTTTATATTGGCGGTAAGACATTCAAAGGTGTTGTACTTGCATGAGTCCATTTCCATGATGGCGATGTTGTCCTTATGAATGATAGCTACACCTCCCCCTCGTTGGTCTTTTCTGTCTTTGTTAATAATGGAAAAACCTGGGGGCACAAGCATATCTAAGCATGGTGAGGCGAGCTCGTTGAGCCAAGTCTCCGTGATGAACGCAATGTCAATGTCCTGCGAGAGGATGGCTTCTGCTAGTTCGGTTGCACGCATAGAGGCCGATCTGCAGTTAATGAGCATGCTGTTGGTGGAAAGCTCTTTTTTGCTGGGGTTCTTTTCCCCTGGGGGCCCTAGGTAAGGTGGTGAGGAAGGGCGGTCTAGGGGGTTTCGTGAAAGGATGGATGCTTCGGAAACCCGTGATCACTTGGATCTTGGATTTTGGGGAGTCAGTAGGAGGTGCGTCGTATGATGAGGCTAGATCGACCGCTTCTTCGAAAGACATTGCGGCTTTGGTTCTAGTGGGTCTTGATGTCATGGTCTCAGTGTCTGTATTTATGCGTCTCTGTAACCTGGGCGCGGGGGCTTTGTTTCCTAAGGTTTTCTGTGACAGGGTCTCGGCGTTCTTTCTTGAGGGTCTCTGTATCCGTGTCGCGGGGGTCGTTAAGGGCCCTGTAGGGCGCTTAGGGTGATTGGAGCTGGGCGGAGAGGGTGCCCTGGGGGTGGGGGGGGGGGGGATTGCTGGGGCATTCGGGCCTTGTCGAGGTTGGTAAGGATTTCATTCAGGCCCCGGGAAATCAATTCTAGCTGGCTTTCTAGTAAAGCGAGACGCTTCGCCATGATGTCGTGGGCAGGGGTGAGGGGATCTTGGGAAGAGTCGCCCTGAGAAGTATGGGTCGTGTTTAAGTTAGGTTGCCTATTACTACTTGTGTAGAACATGTCGTCTCCTTTTGGGACCCTCGGTGGGGGGTGCATTGGGTCCTGTCGTGGTTTCGACCTCCTGGGGTCTGCACGAGTACTAGTGTGGTTAAAAGTCGGTGTCGGCAGGGCAGGGTCGTGGTGTTGATATGGGTGGATCATGTGAGGAAGATGAGATTGGCGTTCCTCTGGGTGTTGGAGATCACGATTCGTGGAGGCGCTAGAGTGGGAGGTGACTCGGGGTGGCGGGAGGTGGTGTCGCAGTGCGATGTGGTGGTTGTTTGCTTCTCCTGGTGTAGCAGGATGTTTGGGGATGGGAACTGGGTCAGGAAGGGTCGAGACAGGTGGAGGAGAGCGGCTCGGAGTGTGGGGAAGAGGGAGTCGAAAGCCTTTAGGTTCTCATTGTTTGCCTGTATCAGGACTGTGCCGTTGGTGTAGATGGTCACAGATGTGTTCCCGCCCCTTGACGAGCGATTAGGGAGCGAGGTCGTTAGTTTGCAGCTATGCGAGGTAGTTGTGGTTTTAGAGATGTAGAGTTGTGTTCTGAAAGTGTTGGTCCAGTCATCTGGTCTTTCAGTGTGGAAGATGAAATCCATCTTAATCTGCCCTTTGGAGGAGCAGTGATATGTGTCCGTGAATAGTGTTTCTTTGTGCTGTCTAATCAGTCTCTGTTTGAAATTTCTTCTCGCTTTAAGAGAGAGGTTGGGAGGGACGCTAATAGCGAAGGAGTTTGCGCCGTGAGGTTTCAAGTCGGTCGATATGGGTTGGTTGTAGTGAATTGGCGTGCCCGGTGACATTATAGGGTTTCTAAGAGGGGGGGGGGGACCGTGCATCTGAAAGGGAGTCTAGGACGAGTTGGTGTGATTGGACGGATGAGCTAGGGGTGAGTTAAAACTTGTCCTCTTGAGTTGGGTCAGGGAGGTTGGGTTGACAACTGTGAGGCCCCTTATTTTCCTGCAAGTGCTGATCAGGGGGTAATGGCTTCAGGAAGCCACCCTTTTGGGGTCAGGCATCCAAATCTGTTTTGGACTGGTCTGTGCCACCTTAGTTAGGGTGACCAGGTGTCCCGGACGGTCTCCTTTTTTCACCTGCTGTCCCGGCAGATTTCAGGAAATGTAGCTTCTGTCCCGGTTTTTAAAGAGGGGCGGCTAAAAACTGTGGGAGGTGCTTTTTTTAAAATGTATTTATTTTTAAATAATTTACAAAGCAGGGATATTTAGCAGTTATTTCAAGAAAGCAGTTTAATTAACATACAGGCTACTGGGATTAGGAATTGCATATAATGTATGTTCTAACTGCCTGTTCTATAATTCTCTGCCAAAGAGTGCTGTCATTCTTTGTGCTCGCTTGGAGTGCAACTGTAGTCCTTCTAATTTCTTGAAATATCCCGGTTTTTATCTTTAGAATTCTGGACACCCTATCCTTAGTGGTTTTGCTGCATGGGACACTCGCTATGTGGCTTTATTTTCCCGTTTGGGGAGCACATCAGCGGGGATGCGTCAATATCTTTCGCAGTCTCTTGGTCTGGGTGCATTCATTGTGACGCCGAGGGCGGCCATCTTAAGACGGGCAAAGCGTTAGGAGCACTGGAGTCTGGCCCGAGAGGTTGCGTGGAGGCAAGAATTCCTCTTCATTGTGGGCAAAAGGCCGATTGAATTCCTTTTAGTTGATGACCCGAGCAGCGGATGGATGTATTGAAAGAAGAGGAACGATCCAATATTTAGATAAAGACGAATCTCCGAGGGTCAGATTCGGCCATCTTGAGGCGAGACAGATTCTGTTGGTGGAGCGGGGCTCTGTGCAGGTCTTGCGTGCTGTTTTGCGGCCGTCCCAGGTCTCCTCTGGTCTGCTAGAGGCAGTAGGAAACCTCGGTCAGCATCGTTAGGGGCCTCGGAGCTTAGCGGGCCCTAGCAATCGGTGTGGAGGGGGGCCGTGAGTTGACCAGAGGCAGCCATTTTGGAGTCAGGCATCATACCTGGGGGACGCAGCTCCGTGGAGAACCGGCGAGGAATTCGCCCCTGTCCAGGTCCTGGAAGCCGTGTCCAGGAGAGGACACTCGTCAGATATGGGACTCTTGTGGGTCCAGCGCGGTGCTGATCAGAGCGCTTGGTGGGTTCCTTCGAGGTGGAAATCTCATCAGGACCGCTTGCTGTCCTGGGAGCTCCGGGCGAGGGACGTTATCTCCGTGCGTGTCTGGTCACAGCCGTTTGGACTGTTTCTGTTCTGTTCCTGGACTGTTCCGGTGAGTCCTGCTTCTTGGGGGGGGGGGTGTTGGAATTGAGGGGATCGGGTGGGATTTCACTGCGATAGTGACCCGGAAGCCTGATTTCAGAGCTCCTTCCCTGCGGCCATCTTATGGTACTTCCACCTTGTATCTTTTGCTAACAGCTTTCTAGAACGACCAGTAACCAAAAACACCATTGCAAGATGGATTGCACAAGCCATACAGTTATGCCACAAACAAGCAGGACAAACATTACAAGGAGCCCCACGGGCTCACTCAACAAGGAAGAAAGGAGCAACAGTCGCATTTCTAGCAAATACTCCAATTCAAGACATTTGCCTAGCAGCAACGTGGTCTTCAGTGCACGCGTTCACAAAACATTACTGTGTGGACATTCAAATGAATAAAGAAGCACAGGTAGGACAAGAGGTCTTACAACATATATTCACAAACCAGCGCTCATCTTCCACCCAGCCACCACAAGACTAGCAAACCGCTACAAAGTCTATGCACAGCATGTGAATCCAGAAAAGATTCACGCTGAAAAATTTATAGTTTCTTACCTGTCGGTGTAGTTTTGCAGCTTGAATAATTTTTTGGATTCACTAGCGAACCCACCCTCCTCCACCAGATAGAGACAGGAGGGAGAAGAAGAAAAAAAATCCGAAAATGGCAACCAAAGGTGGGAGCTTCCGGAGGAAGCACATCGACGTCACAGAAGGACACCAAATGGTGGTATGTCGACGCCCACCAACAACAAAACAAAAAAAGGGGGGGAAATACAACAATTTCGGACCCCACCACTAGATGGCGGAAAAATGCACAGCTTATGAATCCAGAAAATTCTTCCAGCTGCAAAACTACACCGACAGGTAAGAAACTAAACTTTTTGCCTACAGGGAAGTGCCACAGAAGGGAGTGGGGTTTTCACCCATTGAATTTTTGTTTCAGCACTCTGTTAGAGTTCCGGTAAGAGAAGGTTTGGAGAAACCTCTCAAAGAACCAAAACAAGACAGTGGACTATGTGCTTGGCCTTCGTTCAAGGATGGCTGGGTACATGGAGAAAGCAAGCCAAATCCTTCAGGCCAGCCAAGAACTAGAAAAGCAGTGGTATGACCAGAAGGCTTCTCTGGTAGAATTGAAACCAGGGCCGAAGGTATGGGAGCCTGTGGCCCCTAGACAAGTGGGGTGGGCCCTTCCCTGTCCTTGAGAGAAATGGGGAGGTCACTTATCTGGTGTACCTTGGCAGTTGCAAACAACCCAAAAGGGTGCTATGTATCAACCGCCTGAAGCCCTATTATGACAGAGCTGACATGACCATGCTCGTGGTCACATATGAGGGACAGGAAAATGAGAACCTCTCCCTAATCTCCTCTCCAGCAATCCCCAAGATGGGTATGTTGATGGAATGGTCTTTTCAGCCAACCCTCACTGACCATCAGCGGGCAGACTGCAGGCTAGTCCTAAGTCAGTATTCTGAGCTCTTTTCTCTGACCCCTGGTCAGACTATCTGGTGTACCAATGATGTGGACACTGGTGACCGCTTACCTGTCGCAAACAAAATGTACAGGCAGTCTGATAATGTCAGAGAGAGCATCCAAGCTGAAGTCGACAAGATGCTGGAATTAGGTGTCATTGAATCCTCAGAGAGTCCCTGGGCCAGCCTAGTTCTTTTAGTCCCCAAACCTCACTCCAAGGGTGAAAAGAAAGAAGTGAGGTTTTGTGTGGACTATAGGGGCCTCAATGCTGTGACAAAAACTGATGCACACGCAATCCCTAGGGCAGATGAACTAATTGACAGGTCGGGGCAGCCCAATATCTCAGTACCTTTGATCTCACATCTGGGTACTGGCAGATAGGTCTGACCCCTGGAACAAAATAAAAATCTGTATTCTCCACCCCAAATGGGCACTATCAGTTTACTGGATGCCCTTTGGATTAAAGAATGTCCCTGCCACCGTCCAACGGTTGTTGAACAAAGTTCTTTCTGGTTGGAATCCTTTAGTGCAGCTTATCTTGATGATATTGCTGTCTATAGCGCAATCTAGCAAGATCACCTGATCCACTTTGGCAAGGTCCTAGAGGCTCTGCGAAGTGCAGGCCTCACTATCAAGGCAAGCAAGTGCCAGGCTAGGGAAAGGTTGTGTAAAACTTGGGTCACCTGGTAGGTGAAATCTAAGTTCAGACACTCCAACCGAACATTTAGCCACATTTTGGACTGGATAGCTCCAACCATCCAGACCCAAGTCAGGGCACTACTTGGCTTAACTGGGTACTATAGGAGGTTTGTTAAGGACTATGGGTCCATAGTCCCTCACCGTACTTGCTACCAAAAGGATGCCATAGAAAGTAAACTGGACAGTGGGCTTTCAAAAGTATTTTGACACCCTGTAAGCTCCAGACTATGCCAAGCAGTTCATTGTGCGGACAGATGCCTCTGAACATGGGATAGGTGCAGTCCTAGCCCAAACAAATGATGAGGGATATGACCAACCTGTTTGTATTAGCAGAAGACTACTCCCTAGAGAACAGCGTTGAAGTGCCTCAGAGAGAGAAGCCTTTGCTGTGGTCTGTGCCCTTAAAAAGTTGAGGTCATACCTGTTTGGAACTCACTTCCTTGTCCAGTCAGACCACAGGCCTCTCAGATGCTTACAACAGATAAAAGGTGAGAACCCCAAACTGTTAAGGTGGTCCATATCCCTACAGGGAATGGACTTCACAGTGGAACACAGACCTGGGACTGCCAATGCAGATGGCCTCTCAAGTTTCTTCCACTGAGAAGATGAAGACTCTCCAAGGGGAAGGTTAGTTTCATCCTTGTGTTGGGTGGGGGGGGCATGTGAGAGAGTGCCTCTTTTGCATGTTTAGCCCCCCTCTTTTTGCCTGTTTTTTGTGTGGTTTCAAATGTGCACAGGGTTCCTGCTAACCAGGTCCGCTGTGCCAGTTTTCCTTCCCTAAAACAAACCCCCAATTGTCCGCTGTGCCAGTTTTCCTTCCCTAAAACAAACCCCCCACTTCTGCCTCCTGTAAGTCCCTAGTAAATGGTACCCTGGGTACCTAGGGCCTGGAAGCTGAAGAGGGTCCCTTGGGACCCCCTCATTGGGGCAATGCCACTGCCCTTGCGAGGGACAAAACGACAAAGTGTACATGGCACCCTGCCTGGGTTCCATGCCAGCTAGCACTGCCGGACAGCATAGGTAAGTCACCCCTCTAGCATGCCTCACTGCCCTAAGGCAGGATGCACTGTACTACAAGTGAGGGCATATCTGCATGAGCAGATATGCCCTTACAATATTGGGACCATTTCCCAATATTGTAAGTGCCAGTGAAGCCATAGAAAGTACATGGGCTGGGAACTTGACAACTCTAGTTCTACAGCACCGTGATGGCTTTACTGAATATAGTAGTGCTTGGTACCGAACTACTCCTTTCAAGCGTTACCTACACTATGGAGCGCACCGGTAACTTCACTTACTCCATCACTTACCCCCCAAACCTCTCAAAAAAAGCAGCTAAAGGCTTCAAACACAACTTATTAAAATCTCATCCTGAAACCCCAATCTCTGACCCATACTTCTCAATGAACAAAGGGCTCATCAAGAATGACATCATCTTCTATACTAAAAGAAGAGCTCAATGGAGAAAAGCCTTTCTCGCTCACTTTAAGGTCTCTCTCATGAAGAAAACAGCACACGGATTCACACTATCTATCCTACCCTCCCTATTCTTCAATGCAGCAGCCACCGTCAATATCTATCATAACGGAATCATCCTCATCCAATCAACCGACCGCAACCTTAATATGATAGATCACATTTTTCCGCTCATCAAGGAGAGAGTCACTCTAACACACCCCTCCACTCCATCCAATCGTTCCGAAATCTTCAACTCCCATCCTGATCCCGTTGTAATTCAGGATTCCCAGCTGTCCCCATCTGCTCCGAGACAAACTCTAGACCTCATCGACACCCCACCTAACAACTCATTCCACCTTATAACCACCTCACTCCTTAACACTACCAATACACTCACTATCCCTCCTCACCCTGCACTACCTCCCCCACCCTCCCCCCTCACCAGTACTCCCAGCACCTCCCATCAACCCATCAGCCCCACCTACACCCCCGCTGATCCCGGCATAGCCGTCTCTCAGTCCCCTCTCCCCGCACTACCTCCCCCACTCTCCCCCCTCACCATTACTCCCAACACCTCCCATCAACCCGTCCGCCCCACCTACACCCCCACTGATCCTGGCATAGCCGTCTCTCAGTCCCCTCTCCCTGCACTACCTCCACCTCCCTTCAGCCCGTAAGCCTCACCTATACCCCCACAGTTCCTGCCATAGCCGCCTCTCTGTCCCCTCACCCTGCACTTCTTCCCCCACCCTCCCCACTCACCATTACTCCCAGCACCTCCCATCAGCCCGTCAGCCCACCTATACCCCCTCTGATCCTGGCATAGCCGTCTCTTAGCCCCCTTCCCCTCTGACTTCCTCACTCCCCCCTCCATGGACTTACACACAGAAAGAGCACTTTGCAATGTCCCCGACCACGACTCCCCCTCAAACGACACTAAAGATGCTACTATTCCGCCTACTCCCTCAGTCCATCCTTCCAATAAGGACACTCTCACGCCTGACCCCAGACATGACCAGATATTATCAGCCCTTCAGCAAGTCAAAACTGACATCCGAATACTACACGACCTTATCATACAACAACCCAAATTCACTAGCACTAAACAGGAATACAGATCTTTCCCACACTCCAAGAACTCTAGTTGCACCCAACATCTTCTTGCAAGCTCCCAGACGCAGGGGTCTCCACGTTGGAGCACAGTTCTGCACCCTAATGCCTTATCCCGCCCTATCAGGATGATAAACCCTCTATCTGCTATAGAATTAGGGGCCCTCCTTCGCTCATACGAGCTACCTCACCCTCCACATAACGCTGGGCTCCCAGTTATCTCACATACAGACTCCCGAATACAATCTATCCCTATCAACACATACAGAGCCACCAGACAACTCCAGAGGCATAGTTGAAAATAACCGCACTAGAATCCCCCTCACAATCGAACCCCCCCACAATATCCAACAAGATGCGACTAAATTGTATTCTCCTAAACTGCAGATCCGCATCTAGACATGCAGCCGAGATAGCTGACCTACTTCTCACTAACGAACCAGACGTTCTGATCCTGACGGAAACTTGGTTAAATAAAGCATCTACTCCCATCATGGACATCTTGCTACCCCCTAACTATGACATCACCAGACTAGACAGAACGGACAGGCCAGGAGGTGGGATAGCCTGCATACATCAGATCAGCCTAACCGTGACCAACTCCAATGCCCCTGCTTTATCCTCATGTGAATACCTCTGCTTAAACATCGCCAGTAATAACAAACAAATATGTTCTTTACACACTTTCTACCACTCTCCTGGAGATAACCTCACATTCATAGAACACCTCATGGATATTCTAGCGTCAAATGACAGCCAACAAAATAAGCAAATATTCCTGGGGGACTTCAACCTTCATTGGGATGACCAGAACGACCCTGGGGTAAACAGCCTCAAAGCTTTCCTCGCCGACCTTAATCTTGACCAAATATGTAACAGCCCTACACACGACAAAGGCGCAATTCTCGACCTAGTAATCTCTAAAGTGGACTCTACACAGCTCGACTCGATCCTCCCCTGTGACTGGTCTGACCATCACATCATTACATTCCAAGTCTTGGAAACGGTTAGACGACTCCCAACACAACCACCGAGAACTAAGATCTGGAAGAGAAACCTGAAAAACGTCGGCTCTGACCTTACAGCATCAGCTAATTCAAACCTTCTATGTCCCCCGGAAGACCTAGCCGATGTCCAGGGGCTGACCAATCACTACTTTCACTCCATGAACAACCTACTAGACAAAATAGCCCCGCTTCAACTGAAAAGAACTTCCACAAAAGACTCAAAACCTTGGTATGATGGGAGGCTTAATGCAGACAGACGCTCTCTCAGAGTAATTGAACGACGTTGGAGAGCCGCACCCTCAGCTGACCGCCTCAAGCTTCTAAGAATCGCCAGAAACTCCTATTTTAGAAAGATCAGAAAATCTAAAACCGACTTCTTCAGGACTCAACTAGACCAAGCCAAGAACCGCCCCAAAAAGCTATTCGATCTTATCAAAACCCAAACCAAGAGCGTACCCAGTCTCCCTAACTCTATCCCACTTACTCTACCCAACTGTGATGAATTTGCCTCCTACTTCGCTTCTAAAACAGAATCCATAAAATCAGATCTATTCGAGGACCTCTTATCCCTCTCAGACATTAGAAAGAATTCATCACTGCCCCCTGCTGGTGCACAAGCTAACGACCTCCCAAAATTCAAACTCAAAAACAACGCAACTTGGTCCCACTTCAACACTTACAGTGAAGATTCCATATTAAAGACGTTAACCGCTCTGAAACCCTCCAATCATTTCACAGACCCGCTCCCGGTTAATTACTTAAAAGACTTCATTCCTCTGTTACTACCTCTATGGACCAAGCTCATAAATACGTCCCTCCTTCAAGGATCCATTCCAGACATCCTGAAAACAGGTCAGGTGTCGCCTATCCTAAAGAAATCAACAGCTGACCCCTCGGACCCAAATAACTACCGTCCAATTTCTAACATACCTATGCTAGCCAAACTCCTGGAAAAATGCGTTAACATACAGCTGAACAGCCACATTGATCAATTCAACCTGCTTAACCAATTTCAATCAGGCTTCCGAGCAGGTCACAGTACCGAATCAGCCATGACACATGTAATTGACGACGCTCTAAAAATCCTGGACCAAAACGAAGCGTGTTTACTTGTACTACTCGACCTGTCATCAGCATTTGACACCGTCAAACACGGCAACCTGCTTGAACTCTTGAAACACAGAATGGGAATGTCTGGAACTGTATTTAACTGGTTCGCCTCTTTCCTCCAAAATAGATCCCAAAGATTCAAGGTCAACCAATCCCTGTCCAACCCCATGCCAGTCACATTAGGAGTTCCACAAGGCTCCTCCCTCTCACCCACCCTTTTCAACCTTTTTATGGAACCTCTTACCGATCTTCTCAGCCTCGCCAAGATTCACTTCCATATGTATGCAGACGACACCCAAATCTACATCAAGATCCACTCACTTGATGACATCAAATCGCTCAACACCACACTACAAAAAACCCAAACATGGCTGGCCGAAAACCATTTGAAACTAAACTCCCTCAAAACGGAATTCCTCTTAATCGCTCCCCCTAACAAAACTCACACTATCCTGGATTGGCTGAAGCACTTAACAGCTCTCAAAGGACAACCTCTCATCGTCGACTCAGCGAAATCGCTAGGTGTAACGCTTGACAGCAACCTAAAGATGCAGAAGCATATCAGCGCCTCCACAAAAGGAGCTAACTTCCTCTTGAAGACCCTGCGAAAACTGAAACCCTTTCTGCCAGCCTACGATTTCAAACAAGCAGTTCAAGCCCTAGTAATCCCTAGAGTGGAATATGGGGCGGTAACCTTATGCGGCCTCCCAAGGTCATCGACAGCCCCACTAAGAGCCACTATCAACTCAGCTGCGAGACTCATCACGGGCTCAAAGAGAAACTCTCACATATCCCCTGACCTGAGAGCCCTCAACTGGCTACCGTTTGAAGCTAGAATTCATCTGAAAATCGCTTGTATGACGCACAAGGCCTTACACCACAACTCCCCGCACTACCTAGCTCAGAAATTGGTGCTCTCTGCGGGCATCAGAGCCTCCAGGAGTGCCAAGACTCTTCTTCTAAAACCACAACGATTCGCCAAGAAAAAAACCTATAACCGATCCTTCTCTGGTATGGCTCCTAGGATCTGGAACGCTTTGCCCATTGAAACAAGAATGAACCCGTCCACTGCCTCCTTCAAAAAGAAGTGAAAGCAATCCTCATGGCTAAATTCACGTGAACTCTTGTCCTTTTACTGTATATTATTACTAGTTCTGTTTTTACGCTCCATAGTTCTTTTGTTTTTACGCCAGCTCATTTGTACGTGTATAAGCTGCTTATAGCTGTTTCACCTATATCTTTGTGTGCTATATCTTGCTTTCTACATATGACTTGTAAAGCGCTCTGATACTCGCAAGGGTCTTGTTCGCGCTATATAAAACCTTCAAAATAAATAAATCCACACTGATGCCAGTTTAGGATTTATTGTACCATGTAACCAGAGGGTACCTCCGAGGTGCCACCTGAAACCCTACCAACCCTGGTGTGGTCTCTGACCGGCTGTAGGCAGCCAGCCACCACCAGACATGTTTCTGGACCCCTAGGTAGAGGGCCCCTGCTCCCTGGGACCAGAAACAATGCACATCCTGGTCAGAGGTGTCATGCCTCCTCCCCCAGGATGGGCCAGTGCTCGAAGAGGGAAGCTTTAAAGGCCTGCTGTCTTTGTAACGTGACCCCCAGCCTCTGCTGCTAGCAGCAGATGGCACCCCTTGGTTTACATCGCCACTTTGGGCGGTAAAACTGGTGTTAAAATTAAAAAAGAAAGGTGTGCCCACCTCTGCCAACCCCACCTCTAAGGTGGGGGGAAGCGAGGTGAAGCACAACTTAAAGTCCCCGCCATCTTGAAGATGAGGGGACCCCTCCAATCAGGACTAGGTCTATGCCCCTACCACAATAGGGTGGTATAATAGAGGGTGTAGTCACCCCAGGTAAGGTGCCCATTGGCCCTACCTGCTACTCCCCTAAAACGCCTCCTAAATTTAGTATTTAGATGGCTACCCCAGACCTCACCCTCAGATCTGCGACGACCTAAGAAGAAAGAAGACACCCTGCAGCAGAAGCCAGAAGATGACTGCCTTGGCCCCAGCCCTACCGGCCTGTCTCCAGCTTCGGCGACCCTGCGACCTAACTCTCAAAAATGACCTCCAAAACCCCTGAAGGGACTGTTGCCTTCCATAGAAACTCCAATCTCCCGAGGACAGTGGACCTGTCCAGAAGAAACAGACTCAAGATCTAGGGGGATCCGCGTCCCCGTGCCCACTCGACACCAGACACCCACGGCCCAAGTCTGAGTGGCTTACCTGTGCAGTGAAGTCCCCCCGGCGATACTTGCCTCGTGTCCAACGTTGGCTGACCTCTCCTGCCCTCCACGACGGTGCCTGCAGTGTGAATCCAGATGCTCCCCCGGACTGGGACCGCCTCTGGTAAGAAGATTCCGGCGTCCAAAGGCACCCCTGCATCCAAAGCACCTGGGACTTTGTGAGCTGAATCGATGGTGCCCCTACAACACCCCCCTACATCCCAACTGACCTCTGGTGTTGTCGGTTTTCCTTCTGCAACCTCCGGTGCCACACCTGCAGCCTCTTTGTCGACCAAAGAATCTTCATTGAAAAGCATTGGGTGCCCGATGTTTAATTTGCACGCTGCCACCCCTGTGCCGCTGATGGTGTATGTTTTATACCCCCCCCCCTGCTGTGCTTAACCTAACCCCCAAAGCTTTGCCCGTGCAAACGATCTACTTATCTGAAAGTAGTGTGGCTCCAGGCACCCCTCGTCTCCATTGGAAAGCATTGGGTCAAACGCTGATTTCGACCTCTACCCGGCCGCCCCTTTGCTGCTGGTGGTGCAGTCTTGGTACCTACCTGGCCCGTGCTGACTTTTGGCTCCGAAGAAATTGTAAGTTCGATAAGTACCTGTTTAACTGCAATATTGTTTTCCACATAGGATATCATTGGACAGTGTGAAAAAGTTTCTAAGCGTCTCCTTTTTTTTTTTTTTTTTTTTAAAGTGAAAAGTATTTTTTAATCAAAAACGTACTACCTTATCACGAAGACCTGGGTCTTAAAATAAAGTACAAAGTATGATTTTATAAACTTGGTCTGGGGGCGCTAGAGGGAGTCAGGCGAAATGGCCGCACTGTAGTGCTGCTCCGCCCGGCTGATCCGCAATCCGCCTAATATCGGCAAATTACAGAGGCACCCAAAACTCCTTCTCCACCGGTTAGCGTGCAGGACCATCCCTGGCATGGATTGAACCGGGAGGTACGACTGGTGAGCGCTGTGGCGCCGGGAGAAGCGGCGAAATGTGCTCCGCTGAATACGGGGGCAAGATGGCGGCCTGAGCGGACTGCGGGACGAGCCCGACAAGACACCGGCGCGTTGTGGAGGGCGGCGGCGGTCCTGCGCTGTCTGCGCCTGGACCCTGGGACGGAACCGGCTGGCTGCCCTGAGCGCTGACGGTGCAGGGAGAGACTTGCGCATTATAGCGGGACAGCACCGCGATCCCCACTGGCTGCGGACTGCTTGCTGGCCTGGCGCGGCTGGTTTGGACTGCGGGCCGTGACCGAGGGACGCAGAGCGGCTTGTCGGCGACTCCCGGACCCGGAGGTGGATACGCATCGACGCCCGCCGTGGGCTGCGGTAGGTGGGGGTGGCCCAGGCCTTGGCCCGAGGCTGTGAAGGTGGGAGTGGGCCGAGGTTCTGGGTTGCGGCCCGCCGCTTGCGGCCTGCGTGTGGGGCTGGTGTGAGCCTGTATGCGGCCCCTGATTGGAGACCCCCTACCCTGGGGATTGCGTGCGCTCTGAGTAGATCGCGACGTAGCAGAGGAGAGACTTGCTGGTTGTGCTCTGGCCGGTCCCTATTTCCCTGCTTTGCGGGCCTGGAGGTGCGGACTGGGAGTGATTGCCTACCTGGCGCCTAGTGACTGTCCCGGTGTACTGGGAGGGGGCGCCACAGCATCTGGGGCCTGGACCCCACAACCACCACGTTGTGTGCCTGCGGCCTATAGTGAAGTTGCATCATTGCCCACCGTTCGAATGTGAGCTTATGTGCGGACACTGTGGGGGGCCTGGCTGACTTCTGGTGGCCCTGTGAAGGTGATAAGACTGCTCATTGGTATCCCTTGGCCGTTTGAACTTCTACCTGATACCTGGAGGCGTAAACCTTTGGCTCTATGAGGAATCGCCGCTTTGTGGTGAGACTGACACTAAGCTTGCTGTGGGTATAGGATCCCCTCTACGCCACGGGGGAGTGGTACTGTGCACATAGCGCGAACGTGGTGGTTTGATGGACATTGGCCTATGGTTGTGCACTAACTGCGTGGCGCTACTGGAATATTCGCTCAGGGCCTGTCTCGAAGGAGCGCCTCAGGGTGGTTGCTGCTATCTTGAACACTCACTATGGGGAAGCCGGATAAGTCGCAGCCCCGCCTCACGTTTGAGGCGCGAAAGTCGGGCAGGGCTCAACAGAAGGCGGCATCTGACTCTGAAGCTGATGGGAAGGAAAACGGCCCGTCTAATCTGGAGTCCACGCTACTGGCCATGCAGAAAAGTCTCCAGGCCATAGAGGGGAGCATGTCCACTATCAATCACCGGCTGGACCATATGTCCTCCCAAATGGAAAAACAATCTGCGAGAATGGGTGAGGTCGAGCAGAGGGTATCAACTACTGAGGATGGTCTCACTGAGGTGACGAGCAAGGCTCTTAATATGGAGAAGGTGCTGGCGCTCATACAGGCCAAGAATGAGGATTTGGAGGCCCGTTCACGGAGGAACAACATTCGCGTCACGGGCCTACCAGAATCGACGAACACCGGGAGAATGGAGTACTTCACTGAGACCCTATTCAAGGAAATATTTGGTCCCGAGAACTTATCTTCCATGTTTGTTGTGGAGCGCGCGCACCGCTCCTTGGCGGCGCGCCCTCCCCCGGGAGCACCACCATGTCCCATAATAGCTCGATTATTGAATTATCGGGACCGGGACACTATTCTGCGACTGGCCAGGGAGAAGGGGACCATCAGCTATCAGGGGAACACTTTGTCCTTTTTTCCCGATTTCACTGTCGCCGTCCAGGCTGCAAGGCGTGAGTATGGTGCAGTCAAAAAATTTCTACAGACCGAACACGTCCCCTACGCCATGCTCTACCCTGCGCGGCTTCGTGTGGGATCAGACGGGAACTTTAAGGTTTTTTCCACTCCCAAGGCAGCGATGGACCACGCCAAGCAACTGAAGAGACAACGGCGTGAGGCCGAAGTAGAACACGGGGTGAACAATGATAAAGATCAATGAGGACTCCTATTATGCTGATTCTCGTACGCCTTCTGAGGGCCGCCTTGCCCATTTATAGGTGTATATGTGCACTGACACAGCTATCGCTAAGTCCGGCAAATTCAATTGTGTTCTATGTATGCTGAGGGAAGCCTCATGTTTTAGAATTTGCACATGTATTGTAACACAGGTACTAGACCTGATCAGCCACCTCCTATGCAATGGGAGGTTAGTAGCACTCTGACGCCCCCCGTAAGGGAGTTCCCCGCACCACGCTATTGTGCTGTTGTTCTAATGGGGTTTGGTTAGGCACTTTTGGGATGGCTTTGGCAAGTTGGGGTAGCCAAAGTGGGCGGGGGGTACACAGGGGGGAGGGTGGGAATCTGCGGCATGCGTTGGGCGAACTTGATGTCAGAATATGCTTGGTCTATTACATATCTTCTTTAATCCAATTAGTATATACTTCGATGTATGAGTAGTAAATTAAGATTCCTTACTTGGAATGTTCGTGGCCTTAATGGTCCCAAGAAAATTCGCACTGTGATTGCTAGCCTAGATCGGTAGAATGTTCAGGTCGCCTTGCTGCAAGAGACCCACCTTACTAAGGTCTCTGAGAAGCGTGTGGGTACAAGATGGGCGGGGGTGAGGGTGGCCTCCTCTTACTCTTCTTATTCACGCAGAGTGATGATACTTGTGAAGAAGGGTATCCCATTTCGAGTACATGGAACAGACGTAGATGAACAGGGCCGATTGGCTATAGTACATGGGACGATTGGAGGTATGAATGTTCTATTGGTGAATGTGTATGGTCCCAATGTGGATGATCGCGCCTTTTTTGATGAAGTGTGGAGACGTATCTCAGTGTTTCCTACTGCTGACATTATCTGGGGGGGGGGATTTTAATACTTGTCTGGATGTGGCTGTTGATAGAGAAGGTGCAGGGGTGGCTAGACACAGGCTATCTACTGATGCCCTTCGGGGCATAATGGACGCTGGCAATTTACGTGACGTTTGGCGCATGCGTCACCCTGGCGCCAGGGAACATACATTCATCTCCACTGTGCACGGCACCTGGTCCCGCCTGGACTATTGGATCGTGTCGGAGGCTGTGTGTACCTATGTGGTGGAGGTTCAACACTTGGCCAAAACTCTATCAGACCACTCACCGGTACTTCTTGAGATGCAGGTACCCGAGTATGTCAGGCCTCCCTTTGCATGGCGACTACAGCCTTCTTCTCTGACTGACAAGGTGTTCAAACACACTGTGGGTGAAGCCATAAATAACTATTTCAGGGAAAATGCCGGAACGGTCAAACGCAAGAGTACTGTGGGAAGCCTTCAAGGCAACGAAAATTGTCTGCATTGGCGCGCAGGCAGGGGTCTTGAAGGATCTGAGGCGCAGAATCGGTAAGCTTGCAGAGGAGATAGTTGCGCTGGAGCGAGAATATGTCCAGAATCCCGCCCCCGCGCTTCTCTCTAAGATCCGTGAATTGGTTACAGAACATAACGAAACTGTAGACCAGGAAATGTTGCATAGATCTCGTCGCTGCACTGCCCGGTATTATGGAGAGGGTGGACGCCCTAGCCGCTCGCTAGCACAGAAATTAGCGGCGCCGCGCAGCCAGGCTCACATAACCGAACTGCTGGACGGGGAGGGAGTGCCACATTATGATACCTCGGGAATAAGTAGGGTGGTGATGGACTTCTATTCAAATCTGTACAGTAAACGCACCTCTCTGCCAGCCGCAGATGTAAATGAGTACCTAGAGGATGTGACTCTGGGCTGGTTGTCCTTGGCACAGCGTGAATATATCACACAGCCTTTTGATGCAGAGGACGTGAATGTAGCTATTATGTCCCTCCCCACCAGCAAATCGGCGGGATTAGACGGACTCCCTAGTGAGTTTTATAAGGCATATGTTAATGAGCTTGCGCCAAGGTTGCTGGAGGTCTATGCGGAGGCATATGACTCGGGTGCTTTGCCCCCTTCTCTTACGGAGGCACTGTTGGTGCTTCTGCTAAAGCCCGACAAGGCGGCAAATGATTGTGGCTCCTATCGACCGCTGTCTCTCATAAATATTGACGCCAAAATACTGGCTAAGATGATAGCTACCAGACTCCAGCCATTGGTACCTAATCTAGTGCTTCCGGACCAGTCGGGGTTCGTGCCCTCCCGATCTACGTCACATAATCTTCGCACTATCTTTTCTACGTTACATTATTTCGAACATGACTTTCAGGCAGTGGCGGTGCTACTAGATGCCGCCAAGGCATTCGATTCGCTCCAGTGGGACTATATGTTCACGACCTTGCTACGAATGGGCCTGCCACAGTTTTTTTTTAAATGGATCCATCTATTGTATACTGCGCCGGTGGCCCGGATTCGTGTAAATGGCTGGGTAACTGATGCATTTGCCATCCATGGCGGCACCCGACAGGGGTGCCCCCTGTCGCCCATGCTGTTTGCGTTAGCTCTAGAACCTTTAGCATGTAAGCTGCGTCAAAAGCACGGGGGGCTGCTTTACGGTTTAGGCAGCGACCCCTAGTGGTGTCACTGTACGCGGATGATATGCTGCTGTACGTCCGAGACCCTGCTATATATTTATCGGAACTGATACGTGAATACATCAAGTTTGAACGATACTCTGGTCTGGGCATCAATTGGGCCAAATCTACTGTTTTCCCACTCACAGCAGGCACTAGGGAGATAGAACTCGAATTTCCCCTGCGGTGGTCGACCGACCCTGTTAATTATCTGGGTGTGTGGCTGCACAGGGACCCGGAGGTTGTGATTGCCGAAAATTATGGTCGTGTGGTCACCACGATTACGGAACGGGCTGAGCGCTGGGCTAAACTCCCTCTCTCTCTTGCGGACCGCATTGCGGTCATAAAAATGACCTTTCTGCCAAAGCTGCTCTATTTATTTAACAATATCCCCATTCGTCTGAATCTCGCGCTGTTCAATACTTTGCAGTCGTCCATGTCCACGTTTGTGTGGGGAGGCAAAAAACCCTGCTGTAGCTGGAGTGTGCTGGTCCAGCCGTTTGAGCGTGGAGGGTTTGAGGCTCCCGACTTACGACTATATTACTTATGCGCGCAGGCGCAGTATGCGCACTTTTGGTACTATCCACAGAAATTTCAGCCACATACTGTTATTGAGGCGGATTCGGTCCTTCCAGTGCCACTCACTGCCGCGGCCTTAATCGGTGGAGCGGGAGGTCCACGTGGAGAAATTAGCCCTGTGCATTGTACGGCCTGGGCATGGAAAACCTTGGCCAAGAGGGTGGGTCTGGAATATTTATATGCCCCAGCGCTCCCCGTCGCCGCGCATCTGGGTATATCGGCGGCGCAGGAGCCGGCGGCTCTGAAGGCGTTAAGTGGAGTTGGGATTACACTTTTGGGAGACTTCTATAGCCAGGGTCGCTTTCGATCACTGACGGATCTCCAGGGCGGACGAGATACCGAAATGATGCTGCGCTTCACGTATGCACGGGTGCGACAGGCAATTCGAGCGGCATACCCAGCATACCCGACGGAGCCGCGCACGGTGCTGTCGAGTGCAGACCGCAGGGGTCTTATTACTAAATTATACAACGCATCCCTCAGAGAAACCGATCTCACTGATTCACCTTCCTATAATAAATGGAGGACAATCTTGGGAGACACGTTTTCGATAGACTCCTGGAAGTTCTGTTGTACGTTGCCTGGGTGCTTAACGGCGAACTGTAATCTTCGCATAATCCACTTCAAATACATACATCAGCTATACTATACACCGTTGCAGCTGCGAAGGTTTGGGTTGCGGGACAATGCATGCTGTGTACGCTGTGGACAGGAGAATGCGGATTTTGTGCATCTGGCCTGGAGTTGCATGGGTGTATACAACTTCTGGGTGAAGGTTACGCGCATACTTACGGATGTGGTCCTGGAGGCTGTTGAGTGTGTACCAGAGGTGTGTCTGTTGGGATGGGTGCAGAAGCTTAAGCCCTGTAATAGACGGATAGTAGCTATATCTACCCCGTTTGCCAAACGGGCCGTGGCACAGTGTTGGGGTGCAAAAGCTGTTCCGACTGTGCAGAAGTGGATTCGCGATTTGTTATATTGCAGGGATCAGTTGGGCATATATGCTGAAGAGCTACCTGAGGCCTCACGTCCCAAGGACTTTTGGGCCCCCCTGACGGGGTATCTTCTTGGGAACCCAGACTTGCAGTGAGGCAGTGCACATGCTGGGCTGTTAGGTGCGATAGGACTATTAGGCTTGCAGGGCTGTATTGTCATATTCGCAATGTATTGACAGAAGATGTAATAATATTATGCAATCATGCCGGGGTTCTGGGGGGGGGGGTTGGGTGAAGGGTTGTTAGTTGGGGCTCCATGTTTGCATTAAGTTGTAATACTAAGACAAAATCGGCTTGCATTCAGTTACTGTATACAAGGCTTGATACACCCAGTGTTCGGGGTGATGCATGATCTTAATGTGCAAGTTGTCTAATAAACAAATAAAAAAAATAAAAAAGTATACAAACTACTCAATTAGGAAATAAATGAACTTGAGTCCCAAAAAAATTAAAAAAAAAATAAAAAAAAATAAACTTGGTCTGCATCTCCTTCTTGAGTCGTGTGTCTATTATTTATGTGTGTGCAATAAGTGTCTGGCACTCCTCTGTGTTAGGCCTAAGGCTGTTTGCCCACACTACCACTAATAGAGCACTTTGGGTTTTACATCGAGCCCTGTACAATTTTGGAGAACCCCTGGACTCTGTGCACCGTATTACCATCTAGTGATATCATATACAGACAAAGCTTCCAATATATATCCCCCAGAATGCATGACTATTCTAAAAGAGGCCAGAAGACCAACCACAAGGGCATGCTATACTGCTAAATGGAAATGTTTTGTTCACTATTATGCATCAGAAAACATTAATCCATTCTCTCCAAAAGACGAACAACTAGTTTGTTACTTGTTACATTTACATAAAGCGCATTTAGTATATACCTCCATTTCTAGGGAATATCCCTCTCATTGACATTTGCAAAGCAGCAACATGGATAAACCTGCACACTTTTACAAAACGCTATTGTGTGGATTTACAAGCCAGACAACGGCTCTAGCTGGACAAGCAGTTTTTCGAATATTATTTCAAATGCACCATCTCAGCCACCACGAGAGAGTACTGCTTGTATATCTGCAGCTAATACATGCACGAGTATATTACTTACCCTGTAAGCATCTATTTGTAGTGTGTAGTGCTGCAGATTCACATGCACCCTCCCGCCTCCCTGGCAGATTTTAGATGGTGACAAATCTACACAAAATACAGCATGTTCAACAGCAAAGCTAATTTTGCAGACTATATCCTTACTCCCTCTATGGCAAGGGGAAAAAACATTATCTAACAAAGACGCAGTTGATCCTGCACAATACCTCGACGGGGAGGAGAGAACGCACGATGCTGAACATAAAAGTTCCTAGATTAAAAAAAACTTGCAGAGTTCGGGCCCAACACCAGATGGCAGGAGTATGCATAGCATGTGAATCAGCAGCACTGCACGCTATGAATAGATGTTTACAGGGTAATTAACATACTCTTTTCTTTCTGTTGAACGGACTGTGTGATTATGCTCAGAAGACACTGTGCCCAGGCTGTTGAATTAACAATGCGATTACACCCGGAAGTGACTATTCCCACCCCTCTCCCTTCAGCCCCCCCAGTTGAACTGGGCCAGTACCCCCTCTGTTTAGCTGAAAGTCACTATTGTGGTCTATACCCTGGAATAACCATCTTCCATTCGCCGCACCCTCCTCCACCTGCCTTCCAGGGATTACTCCATGTACTATTTAGGAAGCAACAGCCGTTTCGAGTTATAATGGGTATGTGCTATACTTCAGTGAGACTATCTCTAGCTTTTAAGGCTTTGACGGGATTTAACCACGAACTCCTAACCCACTATGGTTAGTTGATGGGATGACCCCTAAAAGGGGCAGAGCGAAGGTAGTGACTTAGTGTAGGAAGCTGGCTCTGTATATACTATATCACAGTGAGGTATAGTGTGCACAGAGTCCAGTGGAACCCCAAAGGTAGGCAGAGGTAAAGTTAGATAGAACCTTACTCTCTCTATTTGTGGTACTGTGGTCGAGCAGTAAGGCTGTATCAGAGGACAGTGTTAAGCATTTGTTGTACACACTCAGTCAGCAAATGAATTCACACACTCAAAGACTGAACTTCAGACCAATTGTTTTTGTATAAAAATATTCTTTTAGTTATTTTATTTTCTAGAACCAAGCAAGCCTGGCACAGGTAAGCAATAAATACTTTACAGTAGTAATGCAATTGAAATAGTTTGCATGATAATTGTATATGCAGTTTGGTTTGATTTACAATATGGATGCAGAGAAATGCAATCTTTAGTAAATGCAGTACATAGACTTGAATAGGCTTTTTAGTAAAATAGCAGGTAAGTAACTTTTGAGATTACTAGACTTACACAGAGTAGTATACCTAGATACTACTCTGGGACATTTCCTGAAAACAGGTAAGTAAAATCGTTTTTGTTAGATTATGCAATTTTAAAGAATTTATTTCGTTTCTCAAACTCCACACTTAGAAACTTTTCACAGAAAAACAGTCAATGTTATCCTATGGAGGAAAATAGTGTTATCGGTTTTGAGGTAAGTATTTGGTAGTGGGAGTTGAGGTTCTGGGGGTAGACTCGGGGGGGTCCCCCAGGGTCAAGGGTGCACTCTAGTTACACCCTCAGCGGCACTAGGGCGGCCGGGTGCAGTGTGCTGAGGCCCAATGTTATCCAATGGGGGATAGGGGGCCTCCGGTTGGTGGCTGCTGGCAAGCAGGCCACTTGGCTGTGGGAGCAAAGCTCCTGGACTTTAGCTCAGGGCAAATGGGGAAACAAAGTAGCACCAAAGGTGCACCCTCAGCAGCACTAGGGCGGCTGGGTGCAGAGTGCGGTTTCGAAGTCGGACGCCCTGTTGTTTTCAATGGAGAACCTCCGGTTTGGAAAGACACTGCAGGCTTGGGGACGAAGGTCTTCTGGGTGCGAGCACCACTTCGAGAGGTAAGTTGGGAAGTTAGGGGTTGGTTAGGCACCGTCGGTTTGGGCACACAAGGCCGTGGGGCGTCGGGTGCAGGGGTGCCTTTTGGGGTCGGATCTTCTTACTAACTCCTGGTCGCGGTTAGGGGGGCCTTCTGGATTTAGGCTGCAGGCGTCGGCTGGAGGCTTGAGGCAGGTCAGGGGTCGCCGGATCTCGGGTCAGGATCGCCAGGGTTACCTCCTCGTGGTGTTTGCCCACTCGAGCTCAGGCCGTGGACGGCGGGTGCAGAGTGGGGCAGATCCGGGGTGTCCAACCGGAGCCAGAGGTTGCAGATGAACAAATCCGGTGTTCACGGGAGACAAAGTCTTTGTGCTTGAAGGCAGGCAGGTCCTCCGGGGTTTTCGAGGTTGCTGGCTGCAGGACACACCGGGATTTTGCAGGAGCAGGTTCGAGGGGGAGACAGGCCGGTAGGGCTGGGGCCAAGTCAGTGGGCGCCTTCCTCTTGTTAGCTGCTGCATGGCTGTACGGTCCTTCTTCTTCTTCTTCTTCTTGCAGGTTCTTGTCTGAGGAAGCAAGGTTCAGGGGTGCCCCTAAATACTAGATTTAGGGGTGTTAAAAGTAGGTAAAAGGCAGAGACCAATGCGTCCCTTCCCTGGGGTGGGTACACCCCCTATTATGCTACCCTCCAGTGGGAGGGGGGCATGAGCCGGTCCCTGGTTGGCTGAGTCCCCCCATCTTCAAGATGGCGTGGACTGAGAGTTGTGCTTCACCTCGCCTCCCCCACCTGAGGGGTGGAGTTGGCAGAGGTGGGCACACCTCTCTTCCTCACTTGTTTTTCCCGTCGGTTCTCCCGCCCAAAGTGGGGGTCAGAACCAGTGGGAACCAGTTGCTGAGAGCAGCAAATGGCGTGGGGAAGCTCACAAAGGTGGCAAGCCTTTGAAGCTTCCCCTTCGTGAACCCTGCCCATCCTGGGGGAGGAGGCTTGGCACCTCGTCCCAGGATGTGCATTGTTTCAGGCCCCAGAGAGCAGGAGGCTCTCGACCCAGGGGTCCAGAAACATGTCTGGTGGTGGCAGCTGAAAGCAGCCACTCAGCCTGGGCACTAGTGGTAGGTTAGGTTTCAGGGGGCATCTCTAAGATGCCCTCTGTGTGCATTTTTCATTAAATCCCACACTGGCATCAGTGTGGGTTTAATGTGCTGAGAAATTTGATACCAAACTTCTCAGTTTTCAGTGTAGCCATTATGGTGCTGTGGAGTTAGTAATGACAAACTCCCAGCACCATATATTCTTAATGGCAGCCCTGCACTTACAATGTCTAAGAATGGACTTAGACACTGTAGGGGTACAGGGCTCATGCACCTGTACCCTCACCACTGGTATAGTGCACCCAGCTAGAGGGGTGACTGATCTATGCCAGGGCAGTGGGTTGTAGGCATGGCACACAGGGATGTGTGCCATGTTGACTCTTCACTTTGTTCTGCACCAAGACACGCAGCCTGCAAAGGCAGTGTGTGTGTGTAAGGGTACATGACCTCTAAGGGTGGCACAATAAGTGCTGCATCCCTTAGAGGCCTTCTCTGGTCACAGTGCCCTGGGTACCTGTGGTACCATTTACCAGGGGCTGACCTCTGGCCAGAGATGCCAATTGGGTTTAGGCTTCAATGCATTTTTAGGGAAAGAACTTAGGCCCTGGGTACCTGATTAGCAGGAGCCCAGGGCACACTCATTCAAAGCACATCAGCAATTCAGCAAAAAGTGGGTGCAACTATGCAGAAAGAGGGCACTTTCTCACACTTGGTCTCTTATTTGCAGGAACAGATACCACTGTAGTGTGATTTAAATCCCATTTGTAATTTTTTTAAATGGGTGTTGATATTTGAGCTCTATAATGATTTAAAGGATAAAACAAATTGGCGCACAGACAGGTTTTTTTTAAAGAGGGTAAAAAAATCTCTACAATGTAGTGTTCTGAGATTGCCCATGTAGACGGAATTATTTTGTGTTTATAGATTTAAATAAGGGTGCCCTTAATGATAGAGAACTGGTCTTGTAAGTAAGATCTCTTTCAATATCCGTCATTCAGTCATCTAATATACAGTCAACTACTCTCAAATCATAGTTATTATTACTGCCAAGTGTTACATTTCTCAGACACTTCGAATGGATCCTGCACCAGAAAATGTATAATCCTACCCTGAGTTTGCTACCCATCTAATTTATGGATGTTTGAAATTTGCTTACAGTCCAGACCCCCTGTGACCACCTCCACATCGCTGTGTCCTGGTGTTGTAGCTACTGTGTCAGCTACCAGAGCCCAATCTCCAGTCATAACTACTGTAGCAGCACATGCAACAGAACAATCTCTCAGGTAAGGTGTATGAACCAGACCGAACAAGTATCTTGTATAAGGTAGTGCAACAAATTGTATAGCCTGGTTTAAACACTACAGTTGTTTGAGCATTGCTAGTTCTGCCATGTGTTCTGATGCAAGTTCTGTTGTCTGATATGAAACCTATCATTTTGTCTCGTAGTGGTTTAGTTCTTGGCATATTCTTAATTCTATCATGATAGCGGTATCAATCAACACTGTCGGACAGTGTAGAGGATGGACTGTGTGCACCCAGTCAGTCTGGTTCAATGTTGTCTTCTAACACAAGCCCTTAGTTGCATAAGATGTACTTAATCATGGCCTGGACCAGGAGTCATAAGTGTGTTTAATGTTGCCCAATTTAAATCCAAACTCTAGAGCTCACCATTATTCCCTGCTTTAGTCATCTGCAGGTAGTTTTCAGATGTGAACATTGCATTCTTCTTTCAAGTCTTTGGCCACTGGAAAAGGTTATTAAATGGGTGTCAAATGCATGTTCGCAAACTCCAAACAATGGAAAATGTGTAATCTTTATTTTTTCTATAGGCAAACCCTGTCACTCCAACAGCACCCATCTGGGGGTCTTGGCAGCCAACGCCCTACACAGCAACGGGATAGCTCCACACGGATATCACTCCCACCACTTCCAGCACTCGGAACCCAGAAACCGCAGCTTCATGCCATGACCCAGGTATAAGTGGTAGAATGTTCATGTGCAATCTTGTGTTTCTCCTACTTTCTGATGAAGTGTAATGTTGCTGTTCTTCTTTCACAATACTCAAGATGGTCCTTTTTAGGTCTCGCCTAGCGTTGCAGCGCATGCTGCTCACTTGCGAGAGCTATAGTCGTTGGTTTTCTGACGGGTTTCTTTGGAAGTGGGGTGGAAGCTCCACCCATGCTTTTAATTGGCGCGCGTCATAAACGCTCGCTTTTCATTGCAAGTGAGGCTTGTTTGTTCCCTCGCCCACCTGGACTGGAGATTTTGCACGTCGTTACATGCATTCATGTATATATGCTTCAGTATTATTATCCACATACTTTCAGTGACAATAGCAGCTGCTTACACTTTGGCAAGTTGCGGGGCTTCATTTTGCATTTGTGCTACTACATCTTACGGCGCTTTCGCTTTTCCAACACCGTGCATTGTATCAGTGTGTTACGGTGCTTGCACTTTTCCAACACCAGGCATTGTATCAGTGTGTTACGGCGCTTTCGCTTTTCCAACACCAGACCTCGTGTTGCTTTTTTCCTCCACCTACACAGCGTTGCGTTTGCAAGCGGTCACAGCAGTGGGTGGTTTTGCCGTGCAGCGGGGGCCTCCTTCAATAAAGCCACCATGCTCCATGCTGACCGAGTGATTTGCCAGCAGCGGGTGGTTTTGCCGTGCAGCGGGGGCCTCCTTCAATAAAGCCACCATGCTGACCGAGTGATTTGCCAGCAGCGGGTGGTTTTGCCGTGCAGCGGGGGGCCTCCTTCAATAAAGCCACCATGCTCCATGCTGACCGAGTGATTTGCCAGCAGCGGGGGCCTCCTTCAATAAAGCCTCCATGCTGACCGAGTGATTTGCCAGCAGCGGGTGGTTTTGCCGTGCAGCGGGGGCCTCCTTCAATAAAGCCACCATGCTCCATGCTGACTGAGTGATTTGCCAGCAGCGAGTGGTTTTGCCGTGCAGCGGGGGCCTCCTTCAATAAAGCCATCATGCTCCATGCTGACCGAGTGATTTGCCCACATTCACAGGTTGTTGAGCCCACGCCGGGACTCAAACCTTCATGCCTGCAGCCACACTTTTTTTTTTTTCTTTCCCTCCTACCTAACCTGCGTTGCGCTGTTTGTTCACTTAACGGGCTTACAAGCACTTCCCATAAGTGCCCCCGCTTCATCTTTCAGCCTTGCAGCTGTTTTGGGCTGAATAATTAACATATTACAAAGTTCCAAACATTTATTTGCCACCCTTTTATTTCATTTAACTTAGCCGATCCTAGTTTAGTTTGCAAGTGCTTGTTTTTTCAGCTGATCCTCACTAATTGCTTTGCAAACTAAACGGCTGAAAACACAAGTGATTGCAGCTTGTGTTTTCAGCCTATTCTTGCCCCTCCCTTCCAGCCGTCCCCTCCTGGTTTCGTTTTCCAGCAAGCACTCGTGCTTTCAGCCGATCCTCGTCCCCGCCGAGCCCTCTCTCCTGGTGATAGGCATCCCTGCAAATACATGTGCTAAGATGCACTTACTTCAGAGCCGAAGACACTACCAGCTGTCTGCTCCCCGGAGCTAAGGGTGGAACATCAGCTCTATCCAGCCACAGCCTCCCTATCGTAGCAACATGTGTAACTGCAATGGGGACAACTGCAACCAGACGTAAAACGCCAAGGTAAGTGACCCTGGTTATTTCTTTTTTAACACTCCATATGTGAGCTGTGTTTTTTACAAACCGCTTCACTTAAAATAATGCTTCTTTCACAAAGCATGTTTATTAACTTTCTGCAAGTTTCTGCAGTCCCTAATTCAGCCCTGCCATTGCTGCTTCGTCGCTTGTGTTGGTTCCCTTCCTCCGCCACCCCGGCCTCCCAGCTGTTTCTGCTTGCTTTCCCACCCCCTACCACACTACTCCGCCCACTGTCCTGCTTTAATTTCCCCAACATCTTTCCCTCGTGTTGGTTGTTTACTTTTTTCTCTAGGACGGTAGAAAATCAGTGCCTGTTCGGCCTCACACATAAAGGGAGTTTATAAATTAAAATTCAGCATTCTTCTCTTTCTGTTTACCTTCTTTTTTATGCCCAATTAAAACAATGAGTGACAATCGCACTCAGAGCCCAGCTTAAGAAAGCAGATGTCAATAATGCAGTGTTGCTGCCCATAACCAGCCCCCAGTTTAACACCTCCCTGTTAGGCTCCCGGTGTCTTCAGGGAGCCACTTTGTCTGCCATTTGCTGTTTGTGTTTTTTACATGTTCTGTGCATCTGGAATGCTTTCATAAAAATAATTTCCGTCATAAAAGCTTACACTCATCCACTCCACACCTCACAATTCCACCAGAAACAATACCAATTCAACCCACAAAATTCGACTCCACTCCTAGCTAAAACACATAGGTAAAATACATTGTCATTTACAACGCAAATAGCTCTTACTCTTACAAATGCGAGACCTATTGCATTGCAAATGCTTGTTGATAATTGATTCTTTTGGCATCATCTGGACCCATCCTTGCATTTGTCACCACTGGCTTTTGATGCTACTTTGACTGTAGAGTACTGGGTCCCTGCTGTCCAGGTTCCCAGTACCAGTGTTCTTTCCCTAAAACTGTACCACGATTGGCAGCTTCAGACCTCCGTGGTAAGTCCCTAATAAATGGTACCCTGGTACCTAGGGCATGGGGACTGAAGAGGGTCCCCCTAGGGACCATGCACCAGAGCCATGCTGACTGCCACTGCAGCCTGCATGCCTTGGTGCAGACAAACTACAAAAGTCGAAGTGGCACACTTTCTGTGTGCCATGTCCAAGCAGCACTTCCAAAGGCATAGGTAAGTTACCCCTCTAGCAGGCCTTATAACCCTAAAGCAGGGTGCACTCAATCTCCAGTGTGGGCATATCTACATGAGCAGATATGCCCCTACAATTTCTAAGTTTATTCTTAATTATTGTGAGTGCCAGTGAAGCCATGCAGAGTACATGGGCTGGAAACTCAACAGCTAGAGTTCCCCAGCACCATGATGGCTTCACTGTAAAAAAAAAAAAAAAAAGGGTTTCTATTGCACTAACCCCTCCACCACCCCCCGCCAGATGTTTGATGCACTATGACTTGATGTGCCCTGGGTCCCTGCCAATCAGGTTCCCAGGGCCTGTGTTCTTCCTCTAAGGGCTGCAGCACATCTTGTGCCACCCTTAGAGGTCCTGTCTTTAACACGCGCACACACACACATGCACTCTCACTCTTGCTCTCACTCTTGCTCTCACTCTTGCTCTCACTCTTGCTCTCGCTCTTGCTCTTGCTCTCGCTCTCGCTCTTGCTCTTACTCTCTCTCTTCCACTCTCTCTCCCACTCTCTCTCCCACTCTCTCTCCCACTCTCTCTCTCTCCCACTCTCTCTCTCTCCCACTCTCTCTCTCCCACTCTCTCTCTCTCCCACTCTCTCTCTCTCTCTCTCTCTCTCTCTCTCTCTCACTCTCTCTCTCTCCCACTCTCTCTCTCTCCCACTCTCTCTCTCTCCCACTCTCTCTCTCCCACTCTCTCTCTCTCCCACTCTCTCTCTCTCCCACTCTCTCTCTCTCCCACTCTCTCTCTCTCCCACTCTCTCTCTCTCCCACTCTCTCTCTCTCCCACTCTCTCTCTCCCCCACTCTCTCTCTCCCCCACTTTCTCTCTCCCACTCTCTCTCTCCCACTCTCTCTCTCCCACTCTCTCTCTCTCTCCACTCTCTCTCACACTCTCTCACACTCTCTCTCTCTCACACTCTCTCTCACACTCTCTCTCTCACACTCTCTCTCTCACACTCTCTCTCTCTCACACTCACTCTCACTCACTCACTCACTCTCTCTCACACTCACTCTCTCTCACACTCACTCTCTCTCACACTCACTCGCTCTCTCTCTCACTCTCTCACTCACACTCTCTCACTCTGCGTGTTTTGGTGCAGAGAAAAGTGAAGAGTCGACATGGCACACATCCCTGTGCGCCATGCCTACAACCCCTTGCCCTGGCATAGGTCAGTCACCCCTCTAGCTGGGTGCACTATACCAGTGGTGAGGGTACAGATGCATGAGCCCTGTACCCCTACAGTGTCTAAGCAGATTCTTAGACATTGTAAGTGCAGTAATGCCATTAAGAGTATATGGTGCTGGTCATTACAAACTCCACAGAACCATAATGGCTTTACTGAAAACTGGGAAGTTTGGTATCAAACTTCTCAGCACATGGGGGCGTGGGTTGGGCAGCCAGCATGGCGGACGCAGCTTGACTGAGCTCCGCGTGTCCGCCTTCTAATCCGTCTGAAATCCTTCATTTACTGACTCGGTGCAGCTCATCCGACGCTCGGTGAACTGCATATTTGTTGGGTGCGTCCAGAGCGGTGCAGAGTTTCGATCACTGGCGCTGATCGTACGAGTGGCGAGGATAGGGCCTAGCGCTGTTGGCCTGCTGCTGGCCCTCTGGAGGGACACTGCCTAGGCCTGGGCCGGGGCCGGGCCCTGAGGTGAGGAGCTTGGTGGCGCAGGGCGGCAAAGGCCAGTGTGGCGGGTGTGTCTGCTTCCCACCCCGCCGGAGTCCGTCATTGAGCGGCGTCCATACCTGCGGCCGTGGTCCTGGTTGCGGGGGAGCCTCGCAGGCCTGGCTTGATTATTGCTGGGGCCGCGGGGTTGACTCGGGCTGGGGCTCGGCCGGTGGGGGGGGCGGCCGCTCCGGGTCTCCGGTGTTGTGGGTGGGGGCGTGGCGCGCCGCACTGTGGGGCCTCCCGGCAGCCTACTTGAGCTCTTCCCGGGGTGTGGCGCTCGTAGGGCCGGTGCTGGGCCGGTGTTGTCCCGGCCGCGAGGAGGCGGCGACGCGTACACCTGGTGCCTGGAGCCTCACAATCTCATCCTTGGCCAGATTGTCGTGCCTGGCATGCGGCCCACGCTTTGACCCTGCTTTGCCCATAGAGGCATATGAGGTGCCCTCTTGGGGCCCCCTACGGTCCTTTTAAGTGCTGATCCGGGCCCCACTGGCCGCACTGCATGTGTCCTCCTGCTGACGCGGGGCCGTGCTACTGGAACTGAAGAGTGGTGCTTTGCAATGGAGCAGCCTGGCTGGTGATGGTGCGAGTGCCCACAAGGTGCCCTGCTGGCAAAGGGGACCCACAGTGTGCCTAACTCCTGCGCAACAGAAGAAGGTTGCCTAGCGGATTTGGGGCAGCTGGGGTTGGGTGGCGAGCTGGTGGTCCGGCGAGATAGGTCCCGTTAGAGAGGCCTACTTGGCTTTCTGCTGCGGGTTGCGGAGGCGGCCGGGCTAGGCACGGTGCGGCTTGTGGCCTGGCAGTAGGGGGTTTCCGTGAGGACTTGCTCGTGGCGCTCTCCCTGGTGTCCCTAAAGTGGTAAATTGGCACTATCTAGACCTCAGACGCCAAGTCTATCCTGCATAGCGTTTTCCTGAAGTCGCTGTAGCGATTGATCTGCGGTGCCACGATGGGGAAGGATAAACCTGGCACCGCAGGTCCGAAACAGAGCACCTTGGACCATTACGCCACATCGGCAAGTGGTGGTTCCACGCCTGGTCCTTTACCGGATAATGCAGCTCTGTTGGGCGGCCATCACAGAAGCGAGAGACACGCTGGAGGCTAAGATTGGCGCAGTGGGCACTGAAGTCTCTTTCCTGCGTCAAGACCTGAACCGTATCACAGAAGCCGAGACACGGGTGTCCACTGTAGAGGATGATGTGACGACCCTCCAGCAACACGTCAATAAATTGACGGCCATTTCTCAAGAGCTAGCCTCCCGGGTTGAAGATGCAGAAAGCCGCGCTCGGCGCAATAACCTACGCTTTGTTGGGTTCCCGGAGGGATGCGAGGGCAACTCCATGAACCGCTTTCTTACCTCGTGGCTTAGAGATTTGTTGCCTGCCGAGTTGCTCTCCACGTGCTTCGTGGTCGAGTGGGCCCACCGGGCACTCACGAGGAAACCACCCCCTGGCGAAAACCCACGGCCGGTCATTGCCAAGCTGCTTAATTTTGCGGATAGGGATGCTGTGCTGCAGTTCGCTCGGACACACAGAGATAAACTCATTTTTGACTCCAGGCCCATAATGATTTTCCCAGATTACACCCGTCTCGTGCAGCAGCAGAGGCAGTGCGTCACGGCAGCAAAAAAGAGGCTACGAGACCTTAATATTTCTTATATGCTGCTTTATCCCGCCAGGCTCCGTGTGGTGTTTAATTTGAAGACTCACTAATTTGACTCACCTGAGGCTGTCTTTGCCTGGTCCGACGAAAGGGCACATCTGAAACCTCATTCCACACCGCCATTAGAGTCCGACTCTTCCAGGGGCTCACAAAGTAATAGATCGTGTAGGACAAAATCAAAACCACAACATCATTCTGGTTCAACGAGACGATCCTCCAGCCCTGAGCCTGCTTCTTGACTAATTTACAGTTTCTGTGGCTTCCACCTGATCGTATGTGACTTGTTGCAGTTCGGAACTTCTCCGCCTACCTTTCACAGAGTAGAGGTGGACACAGTGCACCGCGCCTGACCTGTCCCAGACACTTCTATTCCACTGTTAAAGTTATATGGGAATGTTGGGATCCATTGGAGAGGGAGCCCTGGGATCTGCTGTTTGGGTCCTGGGTTGTTCCTTACCGCGACAGATGCGCCAATTGTTTGGTAGTATCGGGGGGGGGAGATGGGAGGGTGTTTTTCGGGTTTCCGGTTCTGTTCTCAGTTCTTTTTATGCACGCAGACACACATCCCACTCACCCTTAGGCAAGCCAGTTTACTAGTCTCAAACACGACATATGGCCACCCTGCCGGCTGTCTCCCACGTGGGTGATCTAACGGTGGTAACGTGGAATGTCCGGGGGCTGCTTAACAAAATAAAACGAGGGTCTGTTCTGCGACAAGCCAAATGATATGGAGCAGATTTTCTCCTCCTGCAGGAGACGCACCTATTGGGTAATAAGGCTCCGTGCTTGGCCAGATTTGGGTATCAGCAGGTGTCATGCGGGATTCACTAGAGGCTCTTGAGGAACAGCCATTCTCATTCATCGACTCGTTCCATACATCCATATTAAGCACTGGGTGGATCCTGGGGGAAGATATGTCCCTTTGTCGGGCACACTCTATGGGGAAACTCTTAATCTAGGCAGTATTTATGCACCCCACCTTTAGGTACCACGTTTGTAGAAAGCATCACCCGTCAGTGGGGTGAACTCCCGGAGGGCTTATCTCTTCTGGGAGGCGATTGGAATGATACTATGTCTCCGCTCGATAGGCGGGGATCAGGCGTAGGTTCTTCTACAGCGGCCTCTAAGTTGTCGTTGCTTGCTGGGGCATTGGGATGGGCAGGCTTATGGCGAGAATACCACCCCACCGAGACAGGCTACACTTACGCATCCACGGTTCATGGCTCCATGTCTCGTCTGGACTACATATTTACACCACATCATTGCATTCATAGGTTTTCCCAGGCTTCCCATCTTCCTAGAGGGTTGTCTGACCATTCTCCGGTCACAGTGACACTTCTCTTGCACTTTCAGAAGCCCCCCTTAAGGTGGCGAATGTCACTATGGCATCTCTGGGATCCTGACTATCAGGAGTGCCTAAGCGTGGTGCTTCAAGAATATTTCACCCTGAACACTGACTCCGCTCCATCCAAGGAGACCCTCTGGGAAGCATGTAAAACTACAATTAGAGGGGTGGATATTAGTTACAGGGCAAATGATAAACGTAAACTCTCCGCTCTGAGGGCAGAGTTGGAAACGAAATGCACATCCCTGGAAGCGCGCTACACGTTAGATCCCAGTCCCACTTTTCACCGAAATCTATCCCTCACGCAACAACTGCACCAACACCTTATGGACGAGGTGAAAGATAACTGGTTGGCGTCTCAACATCGCATATACCAGTGGGGGGACAAATCGAATAAAATGCTGCACAGACTCTGCCAAGCAGGGAGTACCCCAGCAACGGTCCCGACCATCAGAGGTAGCGATGGTGCCTTATATACGTCCCCCGCAGAAGTCGTTACGTAATTTGCACGACATTTCTCCTCACTATACACCAGGCAGGAGCAGCTTCCAGAAGACCTCATAGCAGAATTCCTTCGGGACATTCCCCCCTAGAGATTGACCGATCAGATGCGGGACCACTTAGATTCCCCCATTACATTAGACGATTTAACAGCGGCACTAATCGCGATGCGGCCCGGCCGGGCCCCTGGTCCCAATGGGTTTCCCATAGAATTCCTTCGCTCTCATATGTCCGTGTTGGGCCCACATTTATTAGACACAATACACGAGGCCCTTGACAAGCAACTATTACCCCAGGACTGGCGCCAAGCCGAGATAGTTCTCTTTCTAAAACCTGGTCGCCCTCCGGAAGATCTTTCCTCATACCGTCCCATTTCCCTAATTAATCTCGAATCTAAACTCCTGGGGAAAGTTTTAGCAGATCCTCTGCGGACCTGCATTCAAGATCTGATCCACCTGGATCAATCTGGCTTCATGCCACACAGAGCCACCCGCCATAATATTCGCCGGGTCCACAACACTATGGCATTGGCCCCGGAGCTGGGATGTCCTGCAGCCATACTCCTCGCAGATATAGACAAAGCCTTTGATTCCCTGAGCTGGGAGTATTTATTCCAACTTCTAGAGGCGAGTAATTTCGGCCCACATTTTCTGGCATATGTCCGTCTGCTCTATACCGAACCTATGGCCTCGGTGCGGATTGCCGGTCACCGTTCTCCATTCTTTTCCATCAGCCGCGACACCCGACAGGACTGCCCCTGTCCCCGCTCCTTTTCTCTTTGGCAGTTGAACCCCTTAGGATATGGGTTCGCCGGGACCCAGTGCTCTGAGGTTTCGACTGGCCAAGATCACAACCAGATCATATAACATTATATGCAGACGATGTCTTATTTTTCATGACAGACCCATGGATCTCGGGCCCTAGTATTCTACAGATTCTTCGAGTCTTTGGTCAGACCACCGGTCTCCATACCAACCCTTCCAAATCAGTGTTGTTCCCAGTTTGCGGACAGCAAGGTAGAGGTACTTGGGCGTCCCAGCTCAAACACGCCACAGACGCTTTTCAATATCTGGGTGTGTATGTCTCCTTGCCCCAAGGCATCCTGGATGCGCAATATCAACCCTCTTCTTGTTCGACTCCGCGATGAGACTTCCATATGGTCTTCCCTACCTCTTTCGCTGTATGGGCGTTCGGCTATTTTTCAAATGGTTTCTCTCCCCAGAGTACTTTATCAACTTCAAAACTTCCCATATCATATACCGCGGTCCTGGTTCGCACAAATTAATGCTATTCTTAATACATTTTTATGGGGCGGGGGTGCGGTTAGAGTAGCATTACAGACATGTGTACAATCTACATATTGCGGCGGGATCGCCGCTGCTGACGTGTAGTCATATTACGTGGCCTCTCACCTTCTGGTTATTAATGATTGGTGGTATAACACACACCTACCGACCCTGCGTTTGCCCTAGAATGCACAGTAATGGAGGGGATTCCTCTCCTGCGGTTGCTCTATAGCGCAAAGAAACTCGATTTTCTACCCCACGCCAGCAGAACGACAATACGGTTATGGAGATATACGGTCCGGCGAATGGGTTGGCATGGGCGTTTGACTCAGACGACGCCCCTGTGGCAAGGTTCCTACCTCCGCCAGGTGACCACATTGAAGGGGTTTCGACAGTGGGACCTGATTGGCATCTCTACACTGGGGGATATCATGCGGGGTACCACGTTAAAATCCTTTCAGCAACTACAGGAAGAGTTTCATCTTCATAAAACCAAGTTCTACAAGTATCTCCAACTACGTCACGCTCTCACTCCAATGCTTCAGCAATTGGACGACCTCCCTGAATTCCACCCGCTGGAAGGCCGCCTCCCTATGGGTGACTTGGGCGCACACAAAATTAGGCAAATTTACCAAACACTGACAACGCACTCCGCTACAACTCTCCATAAGATTAGGAAGGCATGGCAAGATGACATCCCAGAATTGACCGATGACGATTGGGCGAAGACCATAGCTAGTCCCAAGGGTGGCGCGGTGTCCTTTAGGTACCGTCTCATTCAATTTAAATATGTCCATCGGGTATATTATACACGCCTTCGTCTCTGGAAGATGGGAGTCATTGCATCTCCTCAATGCCTACGTTGTGATGGGGAAGAGGGGACTTTTTTCCATACAGTGTGTAGTTGCTCTGTCATACAATCCTTCTGGCGCAGAGTCTTTTTTTACATTTTTAATTTTTTTAATTTTTTTATTTTCTTCAAAACCTTCATAACTTAACAAAACAGTATACAAAGGACACCATCCCGCTCTCTTGACATTACAATAACAGTAATTTTCTGCAGTCTTACATTTCAAGGCAATACAGCACAGTAGGCAGTCAGAACTCCATTTCTTATTGTAACATTCTGCGCGCTCCTCTAAACATGAGATGATTATACATTGTACCCCAGACTACAAACTATCCCTAGGGCTTACGGTATCTCACATGTCCCCACACTCCTACAGTACCCGCCATGTAGCCACTGTCCCCACCCGGGCCTGCTTCTAAATTACAATATTTCTGGGCTGGATAACCTCGTTTCTTGTCCCTCACCCTCAACGGTATCGTTGCCTCCTTCCTTTAGTAGCTCTATATGCACTATACAGCGCCCAAAAATTCTTAGGTCTATTGCGGGGAGTGAGGAGATCACTATAGTACTCCGTTTGGGAACAGCAGTACAGCATATCGTTCGCCCACTGGGTAGTCGTAGGAAGTGGTCCTTTTGCCCAACAAATCGCCACTCTACGCTTGGCCATCAATAGCCCCATGTCCACTAATCTTCGCAGCCCTGTAGGGAAAGGTTTAGAGTAGCCCAGGAGAGCAAGGGCCGGCTCCGGCTCCATCGCCTGCCCTGTCATCGTGGCCATTTCAGAGAAAACCCTTTCCCAAAACTTCGCAATCCTCGGACAGTAACAAGCTAGATGCATGAAATCGGCTACCTGCTCGCTGCATCGCTCGCACCTCGATTCTTCCCTCAGACCATACCTGCAGAGCCTTTCCGGCATATAGTAGACTCTATTGAGGTATTTGAAATGAATCAGCCTGTGTCTACCATTAAGGGAAACACGTTTCGTGCTAGTGCAACAATACGTCCACATTTCATAGACTACTTCCCTATTAAGATCCCTTTGCCATGCCAAGCGTGCCTTGGTAAAATAGTTCTCTCTATAGGACATAGTGTGTTTGTAAATTTTAGATACCAGTCTCGTTGGTGCGTCGGCTTTTATAACAAATGAAAGGGCGGTCCATTCCGGTGGTTCCGCCAGGTCACTCCCCAGGAGCTGATGTAACGCATGTCTAGTTCTATGAAATTGAAACTTAGTGAGAAGCGTGGGCGAGGCGTCTCCTAGTGCCAGAAAATCCCAGTTTTTAGCTGTGCCTCCCTCAAACAAGTTACCTATAGTACTGATCTCAATAGAATTAAGCGCACGGACTACACCACTATCCCTACACGGGGGGCAGCCAGTGGCACCACTCTAGGGGGGCTAGAGGTGAATACAGGATGGCCCCAGCTTGTAACTTTAAGAGGTGGTGCCATGCATGGGTAGTAGTATTGATTGAGTCCAGAATTCCAGTCCTACGATCTGGGGGCGAAGAAAGCAGCATGGGCAGGGGTCGGGGAGAAGCCACAGCCCTCTCAATGCGTAAGTGGGGAGTGTCAGGCGGGCCATGTATCCAGAGATAAGCATGCGCACTTTGTGCTGCCCTATGGTAAAGGTCTAAGTCAGGCGCCCCCAGTCCTCCCATGTGGTAAGGTAACGTAAGAATTTGCCATTTGACCCTCGGTTGTTTGCCCGCCCATGCCAGTTTAACCATCATTGTCGTAAGCTTCTTAAAAAAGACCTTTGGGAGTACCATTGGTATGTTCGTAAATAGAAACAGAAAGCGGGGGAGTACCACCATTTTCATTATAGAGATTCTACCTAGGAGAGACAACGGCAAACGGATCCAGCCTTCCACCTCATCCTCCAATTTACTAACCAGCACGCTATAATTCTCCCTAAAGACGACGACAGAGTCAGAGTGTACCTGAATGCCAAGGTATCGCACCGAGTCTGTCGTCCACTGTAGCGGATATTCCGGTACTAACTGGACCGTGGACGGGGTCAGAGGAAATATGATGGACTTCGACCAATTAACATGTAACCCCGACACCCCCCCCCCCCCCCGAAACGCACGATTTCCCGCAGTACGGATTAGAGATGCTGTTCGGGATCACGAATATATAGGAGCGTATCGTCCACGTATGTCGAAACTATAAGTTCGTAGCCTGGAACTCGGATACCTTTATATCTATGATATTCGCGGAGGGCACAGGCTAAGGGTTCAGCCACCAAGGCATAGAGAATCGGAGAAAGCGGGCAGCCTTGACACGTACCCCTAGTGATATGTATCGGGTCAGTCACCAGATCGCCCACTTTAATTCTGGCCATGGGGGAACAATACAACACCCCAAGCAACTGTAAAAAGACTTCCCCCTGCCCCATCCTCAACAGAACCCGTCTCATGAAGGGCCATTCTGCTGAGTCAAAGGCTTTCTCCATGTCGAGAAACACCACGACAACTGGGATATCCGGTGTAGTGTGCTGGAGTGCACCAAACACTGTGCGTAAATTATAAGTAAGGGTCCGACCTGGTCAAAACCCTGCCTGTTCTGGAGCAGCTAGCGTTGGGACCAAAGGCACCAGTCTGTTCGCCAGTAGCTTTGCAAAGATTTTGGTGTCAACATTAAGCAAAGAGAGAGGTCTGTATGACGAACACTCCTCGGGGGGGGGGCTTTACCCGGCTTCAGAATAGCTACAATAATCGAGGGCGGCATCGTACCCGACACACACGTCTTCGAATAGAGTGGTTAAGTGTGGTAATAACAAGTCTAGGTACGTCTTATAGATTGCCACAGTCAATCCGTCCACCCCCGGGGCACTGCCTGACTTCATTTTGGCAAGAGCCAAGAGTATCTCATCCCTTTCTAACGGGCGCATCAGGAATTCGCCTTGTGTATTAGTCAGCCAGGGCAGTTTAATATGTGTTAAATAGTCCAAAATTTCCTCTTCCGTGCCTGAACTACTTGTAGCGTATAGGTTCGAGTAGAATTGCCGAAATCTCTCAGCTATATCAATGTCGTCAGTAAGTGTCTCTCCCTCCTCTGACTTGAGTTCAGCAACGACTGTATGCCCTCGCCGTTTCTTTAATAGCTGGGCCAGCACCCTACCCGGTCGTTCGCCCTCCCCGTATATGCGAGCAGTGGCGTATTTACCAAGATGCTTAATTTCAGTATCTGCAGTATCTTGAAAATCCTCCAGTTTGGCCTTGAATTCACTCAATACATCTTCATCAGCGCCCATTTGGAGTCTCGCCTCCAGACTGGCTAATGTTGCCTCCAGATCAGTAAGCCGCTTGCGCAGTGCTCTAAGAACCCCCGAGTGCTTGGACATGGTGACCCCACGAATATACACTTTGAATGCTTACCACACCACCTGAAAGCTCTCCACCGAGCCCACGTTTTTATCAAAGTATGTTTCAATCGCTTCTGCTAGTTCCTCTTTAAATACTGCATCAAGTAGTGAGTACGGGGGGAACCTCCAAGTGTAGGGGGGGATGGTTTTCTGGGGGACATCTAAAACTAGCAAGACCGGAGAGTGGTCTGAAAGTGTACAGGGTAGTACCTCGCATGATCTCGTGTGGCTATACAGCTGCCCAGTGGCTAACCAGTAGTCAATGCGTGTATGTAAGTTATGGTATGCCGAATAATGCGTGTAGCCCTCTTTATTTGGGAATCTCTGTCTCCAAACATCATGCAAGTCCATTTGTACCATGATATGTGTGAGCGTTCTAGCTGCTGCTGTAACGTGTCTAGCCGGTCCTCCCGATCGGTCCCGGTCAGGATTCAAAACTAAGTTTAGGTCTCCACCCCAGAGTTGCAACTCCACCCCAATGCTTCGCACTTTTTCAGACCGAGAGGAATAAAAGTCAGGATTATCAGAGTTGGGCCCATACACATTAATGATAATCATGTCAATCCCTTTACCCCGGCACTTGGAAATCACATATCTTCCATCTGCATCGGTGACCAAAGGTTCCAGAGTGATGGAAGCTTTTGGGCGAACCCACGTAAGTACCCCTCTAGCATGCGTGGTGAAGGCCGCTGTGTGGGAATATGTGATGTTACAACGCGATCAAAATGATCGCGGTATGCAACATCGCAGTTTTTACAATGCAAGTCGTTACAACGACTTGCGCTGGAGGGCGCTGGACTTAGGAGTAGTAAGATTTACTATTCCAACACCAGTCTACGTACAGTAGGGAAGGTGTTGGAATAGTGAATCTTACTATTCCTTAGGTTATAGCGCCCTCCAGTGCAAGTCGATGTAACGCTTGCGTTGTAATGGCAGCGTTCTAAATGCATCGCGGTGTAATCACCGCGATGTAAAGGATGTTTCCCGCTGCGTGGATGTGACCCTGCACACCCCTTCGTTGAAGCATGGGGCTGTTAAGAGGAAGGTGTATCTCTTGCAGTAATGCAATATCTATTTCATGTCTTGTTGGGTATGCTAGGACCTTACGGAGTTTCCTGTGGTCGTTAAGACCCCTCACGTTCCATGTGAGAGCCCGCAGTTTACCCTGTTGGGCAGTCCTGTGGGAAGGACTACCAACTGTACCATGGTTCTGTGTTGCCAGTCTATTCGTGTCAGCCATGGAAACCTACCGCATGCGCAGTTGCTATAAATAGGGAGTAGTGTCCACAGTCATTATCAAACCAAACGTAGCCCCATCCCGTCCCTCCCCCCACCCACGCCAGGCTGGCCCCAACAGTGCCTAGACGGAAACCTAGAAAGCAGACCTCCTGAACTATCCTGGAAAAACACAGCAATTGTAAATAATACAACAAGAATCAGAGGTCCCATCCTCCCCCCTCCCCCCTAGGACACAATACCCCCAATGTGCGTTACACTCCCGGGCAGAGGTAGCACGTACTCCTTATATAAACTGAAAAGACCAAACTGGCCTCTGCTCCGCACACCATCTGCATAATATGGAACATCTGAAGAAAGTATATGATCTCCAATCTCCATCCCACCCACTTGCAGTCCGTATCCAAGTTCCTCAACTTGACTCAGCCCCAGCAGCAGAAATTACCCCCTACAGAGAGTAAACAGTTGAGACCCCTTGCATTGTCCTCAGAAACATTGGAAGTAACAAATCACTTCATTTCACAAGTCCCCCTGAGATTACTAATCTGACCTCCATCTGTACCCCCAAGAATGACATTCTTATCTGTATGAAGAGTAGGCCAAGAATCAGTCCTGTTCGTCCAATCTGCCACCCTCCGCTCCTTCCCAATTGTCTCTCTCCGGACTGCGTCTTTTGTCTTTAGACCATTCCTGCCTTCTGTAAGACTTTCGGGTCCGTGAAGATTCGTGACTGGCCTTGGCGATTAATCCGGAGTCTTGCAGGGTACAGCATGGCATAGTCAATGTTGTTCTCCCTAAGCTGTTTCTTCAATGGGGCGAACTGTCTGCGAGCTTCTTGCACTCGTAATGTGAAATCCGGAAACGGAGATATAGTAGAACCCTCGTATTGCAGTGGTTGCTGGTCTCTGGCAGCTTTTAGCGCTGAGTCCCTGTCTCGCTAGTTAAGCAGCTTTGCTATAATCGGTCTCGGGGAAGCGCCAGGCGCCGGGCGAAGGCCCAGAGAATGATGCGCCCTTTCAACTACAAAAATAGGTGAGAAAGTCTCCCCACCGAGGAGCGTTACAAGCAATTTTTCCACTAATTGTTCCATGTTGCCAGTCGGAGTTGATTCCGGAAGGCCCGTGATTCTGAGATTGCTGCCCCGTGATCTAGCTTCCAGGTCCTCTGCCTTGTCCTGTAGGACCTGCATCACTTTCCCCAGTTGTTTGTGGTCTGCGTCTAGCGTAGTTTGTGCTTCTTCACCTTCCGTGACCCGGCGTTCCGTCAAGTCTAACCGCTGTGCATGTTTGTCCAATCTCTCAGACATTCTGTCCATGCGGTAAGAGAGGGAGTCCATCTTGGAGCCAAGGGAAGAAAGGCTGCTCTGCAGACCCTTTTCCATCGCAGCAAGCATCGTGCGAATGTCAGCTTCCGCCTCTTCTTGAGGTGGGTCTTGCGTACTTTCACCGTCATCTGCAGCGGCATTGCGTCCCTTAGACTTTCTTTGGTCAAACGTGAGTTTCGGCTGTGTTCTGTCAACTTTGCCCATCTCGGAAGTAGATGTGAGTTCCTCTCCGTAAACATGTCTGCCACCCCAGAAAGTGACTGTTAGGGCAAAGTATAAGTTACAGGCTCACCTATCCGGCTGTCCCCAGTGTAGCCACCGCAGGTCCGCAGAGAATAGGTTCTATCACAGCGCGAGCTTCGTTGGATCCAGAAAGCGGACAGGGACACACAGTTTTCAGGCTGAGGCTAATATCGCGCTGCACGGGGGTTCCAGGTGATTGCTCACGCCACCGGTGACATCGCCCGAGCTCTGGCGCTCAAGGTGCTACGCAGATCCCCGCATGTAGTGTCCAACAGTAGTAATCAGGTGCCACCTAGTAACAGGCTCTTCACTATATCATAGCGGGCCGGGCGGTAGACCCTTCAACTATACAATGGACCGCAAGGGGCCGTCTGCCAAATGTTCATGATGGCCGCCCTAGCACGACTGCCTCATCCACCAAACAGCCGAGGTCGCTAACTTTCCTTGGTAGCACCCACCTCGATCGACGTCCAGGCGGGGGCCTCATCAAGAGACTCTTTCAGAGGAGACAGAACTTCACGAGCCAGCTGCCGGTCAAGCTCCCTCTACAGCAGGCTTCATATAACTTGGGTGAGCCGGCACTTGAACGGACAAAATGGCGGGTCGCACCTCATCCACTAACCAGCAGCAGTTCCTCAATCAGTGGGTAAGCGAACTCCAGGGGAGCATCTCATACTGCACTTGGGCAGTATCGCCGGAGAAATGCAGTAAATCAGTGTCCACACGTACAGCTGCAGTGCTGAGAACGGCCGCTGCCGCCCTCCGTATATCCCAGCCGCAGCGTCTCCGCAACTCGCCGCACTCCCGCCGTCTAGTCCCCTCAGGCGCTCTCTTATGGCGGGTGATTAATAGCGACTCCCCGCCCACGAGGGGGGCACCGCTCTGGGCTTGCGCCCCGCCAAAGTCAGTCCGGCCTCTCCCGCCAGCACTCGGGCGAGGGTCTTCGCCCCGCCGCGGAGCACCAAGCCTCCACAGCCAATTATGGGAGCCCGGGGATCCAGGCCTACACCAGCCCGTATCGGCCAAGACCCCTCGCTCCGTCGTCCGGGCTGGTACAGGAATCGGAGACCGCGCGTTACAAACTAGGACTCCTCCGGCGTCGATATCCGCCCCCAGTGGGGCCGATAGCGCTCTTCAGGTGTAGAATAAATGTCGGATAGTTAGATGGTTGTGCGGAGCTTCGCGCTCAAGCGGCCATCTTCCACGCGAGCAAGCTCCGCCCCTCTTCTGGCGCAGAGTCTTGACCTGCCTCAAGGAGGTGTTGTCCTGGGACTTCCCATTAGACCCTAGACTATTCCTCCTCCATAGTACTGATGATATAGTGTGGAATCGTTACAAGCAACACTTACTCTTCCTCGCGCTCACAATAGCCAAACGCGATATCGCTCAGTCATGGAAAAGGACTTCCCCACCGACAATGGGAAAATGGCGAAGGGCACTCGACGCCTGCATGGGTGCAGAAATGGCAGTCTTCCAAGCCCGGGGCTGCCCACAAAAACATAGGAAAATTTGGTCACGATGCGCTACCTACAGAGGCATAGACCTTCTTCCTCTTCCCTCGCAATCCCCGTAAACAGCAGTTTCCACGGGATGTTTTCGGCCATATTGTATGATGTCATGTTTTCCCGGTTTTCAATCTGTATATGTATTTAAAACGCCCGCCAGTGTGGGTGGGGTGGGACAGTCTGCGTAACGTTCAAGTTTTGGTTTTCAATTTTGTTATGTATACAAAATGTACCCAAGGATATTTCCATTCTTGGTAATATGCTATCATCCTATATGGAAATGATTCATGTCGGGCAACTGCCTGTGTGGTACTTCACAAACTCAATAAAATATGTTTAAAAAAAAAAAAAAAACTTCTCAGCACATTAAACCCACACTGATGCCAGTGTGGGATTTAATGAAAAATGCACACAGAGGGCATCTTAGAGATGCCCCCTGAAAAACGACCTAACACTAGTGTCCAGGCCGAGTGGCTGCGCACCAGCTGCCACCACCAGACATGTTTCTGGACCCCTGGTGCTCTCGGGGGGGGGGGGGGGGTCTGAAACAATGCACATCCTGGGACGAGGTGCCAAGCCTCCTCCCCCAGGGAGGGCAGGGTCCATGAAGGGGAAGCTTCAAAGGCTTGCCGCCTTTGTGAGCTTCCCCAGGCCACTTTCTGCTTTCAGCAACTGGTCCCCACTGGTTCTGACCCCCACTTTGGGCGGGAGAACCGGCGGGAAAACAAGTGAGGAAGAGCGGTGTGCCCACCTCTCCCAACTCCACCCCTCAGGTGGGGGAGGCGAGGTGAAGCACAACTCAGTCCCTGCCATCTTGCAGATGGGGGACCCAGCCAACCAGGAGAAGGCTTATGCCCCCCTCCCACTGGAGGGTGGCATAATAGGGGTGTACCCACCCCAGGAAGGGACCCATTGGTCCCAACCTTTTACCTACATGTAACGCCCTAAATCTAGTATTTAGGGGCACCCCTGAACCTTGCTTCCTCAGACAAGAACCTGCAAGAAGAAAAGAAGGACCAAACAGCCGTGCCGAAGCTAACAAGAGGAGGACACCCACTGACTTGACCCCAGCCCTACCGGCCTGTCCCCACCTTGAACCTGCTCCAGCGAAATCCCGGTGTGTCCTGCAGCCAGCAACCTCGACAAACCCAGAGGACCTGCCTGCCTTCTATCCCAAAGACTCTCTCCCGTGAACACTGGATTTGTTCAAACAGACTCCAGTTCCGCAGGGAAACCAAGTGAGGAAGGGAGGTGTGTCCACCTTTGCCAACCCCACCCCTCAGGTGGGGGAGGCGAGGTGAAGCACAACTCTCAGTCCTGCCATCTTGCAGATGGGGGGACCCAGCCAACCAGAGTGAGGCATATGCCCCCCTCCCACTGGAGGGTGGCATAATAGGGGGTGTACCCACCCCAAGGAAGGGACCCATTGGTCCCAACCTTTACTTACCTGTAACGCCCCTAAATTTAGTATTTAGGGGCAAGTCCGAACCTTGACTCCTCAGACAAGAACTGACTAAGAAGAAAAGAAGAAGGACCGAAGAAGCCGTGCCAAAGCTAAGAAGAGGAGGACGCCCACTGACTTGGCACCAGCCCTACCGGCCAGTCCCCACCTCGAACCTGCAGAAGCAAAATCCCAGTGTGTCCTGCAGCCAGCAACCTCAAAAAGCCCGAGGACCTGCCCTGCAAAAAGACGTTCTCCCATGAGCACCGGATTTGCTCACCCACAGACTCTGGCTCCTGCCAAATCCGTGAGTCTGCCCCACTCTGCACCCGACGCCCACGGCCCGAGTTCCGGTTGCCCAACACCACGAGAAGGTCTCCCCGGCGATCTTGACCTGAGATCTGGTGATCTCTGACCTGCCTCGAATCTCCCAGCGAAGCCTGCAGCCTTTCTCTGGAGGATCCCCCGGACCGCGACCGGAGCTGGTAAGGAAAATCTGATGCCTAAAGACACCCCTGCACCCGAAGTCCCACGGCCTTGGGTGGCCCAACTGACGGTGTCCCAGCATCCCCAGGCATCCCAACTCTCCAACCGGTGGTCACCTCCAGAAGATCTTCGTCCCTGAGCCTGCTGTCTTTGTTGAAGCCGGAAAATAAACAGGGCACGCAATGCCAAAACAGCACCCTGCACCCAGCTGCCCCTGTGCCGCTGCGTGTGTACTTTGGGTGCTAACTCGGATCCCCCTTTGCCCTGAGCCTAACACTAGGAGTTTTGCTCCCACAGTCCTGTGGCCTGCTCGTGAGCAGCCACCAACCGGAGGCCCCCTACCCCCCATTGGATAACATTGGGCCTCAGCACCCGGCCGTCCTAGTGTTGCTGAGGGTGTTTTTTAGAGTGCATCCTTGACCCTGTGGGAACCCTTGTTCTAACCCCAGGAATTCAACCGGAAAGACAGAGTACTTACCTGTTAACCGATAACTTCATTTCTCTCCACAGGAATGCATTGACTGTTTTTCCTTGAAAAAGTGTGGAGTTGATTTGTGTGAAAACCTGAAACTACAACTGTGCAAAATTAATTTTACTTACCTTTCTGTAGGAAATGTCCCAGTGTGATATCTAGGCATTTCACATTGAGTAGAAAAAGTAACTGAAAAGTAATCTGAAAAGTAATTTTGACATTTTGACTTACCTGTATTTCAATCAATTGCATTTGAACCTGCATTCAATTGTAAAACACTGCATAAGATTTTGCAAAGCATTTATTTCACGTACCTGTGCCAGGCTTGGCTCTAGAAATAAAATAACTTAATATTTTTATACAAACAAAATTGGTCTGAGTTCAGTCTTTGAGTGTGTGACATCATTTGCTGCCAGAGTGTGTACAACAAATGCTTAACACTACCCTCTGATAAAGCCTTACTGCTCGCCCACACTACCACAAATAGAGAATAAGGTGCTATCTACTTTTACCTCTGCCTACCTTTGGGGTTCCACTAGACTCTGTGCACTATACCTTACTTTGGTATAAAATATACAGAGCCAGCTACCTACAATGCAGAAATGTTCTTTGTGTTTTCTTTCTTTACTGTGCCTTATGGCAGTGCAAGGTGCGGAGTTAAAGCTCAAGGAGCGGTGTATACTTAAGGACTCTGTTGCTCATGTTACATCTGCCCCTCGCGTAGCAGTTAAGCTAATTTCTCTCCAGAAAGGGGCTGCAGGCGTCGGATAGACACCCTCCAGTGGGAGGGGGGCATAAGCCTGACTCTGGTTGGCTGGATCTCCCCTCTGCAAGATGGCGGGGACTGAGAGTTGTGCTTCACCTCGCCTCCCCCACCTGAGGAGTGGGGTTGGCAAAGTGGGCACACCTTTCCGCCTAACTTGGTTTTCCCGCCAATTCTCCCGCCCAAAGTGGGAGTCGGAACCGGTGGGGGCCAGTTGCTGGGAGCAGCAAATGGCTGGGGTAGCTCACAAAGTCGGCAAGCCTTTGAAGCTTCCCTTTCATGGACCCTGCCCGTTTCGGGACCCCGAGAGCGGCAGGCTCTCGACCCAGGGGTCCAGAAACATGTCTGGTGGCAGCAGCTGGCAAGCAGCCAGTCAGCCAGGACACTAGAGTTAAGTCGTTTTTCAGGGGGCATCTCTAAGATGCCCTCTGTGTGCATTTGGCATGAAATCCCACACTGTGTGGGTTTAATGTGCTGAGAAGTTTGATACCAAACTTCCCAGTTTTTACTAAAGCCATTATGGTGCTGTGTGGTTCGTAATGACAACCTCCCATACCATATACTCTTTATGGCATTACTGCACTTACAATGTCTAAGAATTGGCTTAGACACTGTAGGGGTACAGGGCTCATGCACCTGTACCCTCACCACTGGTATAGTGCACCCAGATGGTGGCTTACCTATGGCAGGGCAGTGGTTTGTAGGCATGGCACACCGGGATGTGTGCCGTGTCAACTCTTCACTTTGTTCTGCACCAAAACACGCAGCCTGCAATGGCAGTGAGTGTTTGTGAAGGTACAGGGCCTCTAAGGGTGGAACAATATGTCCTGCATCCCTTAGAGGCCTTCCGGTCACAGTGCCCTTGGTACCTAGGGTACCTTTTACAAGGGACTTGCATGTGGCTAGAGAGTTGCCAATTGGGTTTTGCAACAGTACAGTTTAGGGAAAGAACATAGGCCCTGGGCATATGGCTGTGTCCAAACTGGGGTGGTGTGGTGAGCAAAAGAATGATGGATTTAACCCAGATCCTTGTGACTGGGGGTGAATGTTTGCATTGTCCAGCATTCCGTCCATCAATTGTTTCTTTTGCATTTGTCGCCCTAAGTGAGAAGGGTATGCCCAGACGTGGGTCCCGTGCTCTCTACACCACTGGATTCAAGCTAGCCTGGCTGATGAAGGGTGATGCCCTGAAACCGGTCCCAGGATGCTTGTTTCCGGTCCAGGGAGGACCTGGTTTGGCAGTTCGGGCTGGACTGTTCCCACAAGGTACAGGGTCAAGACTGATTTGCATATGGCTGGGACCAAACTGGGGTGGTGTGGTGAATGATGGATTTAACCCAGATCCTTGTGACCGGGGGTGAATGTTTGCATTGTCCAGCATTCCGTCCATCGATTGTTTCTTTTGCCAGGGCACACTCAGTCAAGGTACATCAACAATAGGCAAGAAGTGGGGGGCAACCATGCAAAAAGGGCCACTTTCCTACATGCATCTGATGCAGCGGTCACAATGAAAACTATTTCTCCCAGGACATCCAGGCGCAACTACACTCATATCCACATGACGGTGGGGCCCATAGACACCGTCAAGCATACACACAATCAATCGCTTCCTGGAATAAATTCTCTAGATTCTATTTCCTAGGAGAAAACTTCTTGATAAAAACGATAGATAATGTACCGCTGGAAGGAGCTGGGATACCCTTTTATCATTTACTTGTCGTTTTTCTCTAACAGTTTTTTAGGTATTCCTGCTCATTTGGTCGATGGATTAATCTTGTATGAATAGTTGATAGTGATTAAGACCAGCTGAATCACAAACAACTCATTCCCCTTATCTCTAAACATTTATATAAGAAATCACTGAGTCATTTGTTTAAGAATCATAAAGTTTATGTAATTTTTAAAAGCATAAAAAGAATTTAGTATTTTTATTTCAATTTCAATTCATACATTTATTAATCAATAATTTTATTTAAGCAAATCAATTTTATTGCAGAAGTGAACTTTGTCATGAGGAAAATCCTAATTATCCTACCGAGCTTCCTAATTAAGCCTAATGATTTCTAAACTAAGGTTAAAGTTGCAAATAACATGATTCTCATACTCAACTGGAAAATAAAGACAGCAACAGAAACTTCAGCTCGTCAGCATCAGCTACCGCAACCCGTCTCATCTAACAGTCTCTCAGCATTCCCCGCTCATCGATCAGGAACTCACTCAGCTCTCTGCAAGTACGCGTCTCTCTGTCAAAGTGTGAGCGATCTGCAAGCAAGCACCCTCCCACCGGAGTAGGCCTTCTTATACCCTAATTCTAATTTAGCTAACTAAACTGTTGCAACATTAATAACACGTTCTTCATTCATTGGTCCATTTGGGTTCAACTTAAATGTTATCATTTTTTCCAGCTTCGACCAGTCTCTTTCAGACATGTGAGTGTCCACTCTCCTTTCCCACGACTGACATTTTTCTCTGTCCGCTTCGATCAGTTCATTTGTAACTTCTTTCGATACTTTTAGGAACTTGTCATGCATTGTCCTTTTGCTAGCAGTTGATTCCCACAGTTTCTCGCTGATCACCATGGCATATTATCAGTTCACTCAGGTCACACCAGCCTTGACTATTCTTTCAGCCTAGCTTCCAGCTTTACCCACGTGGTCCTGGTTTTTTCCCCAACATTTTCTCCCTCAGCAATTGTACGTCTCAGCACTTTCGCTCTCGGCGCCTGCGTATTACATCGCATAGCGGCCATTTTCTATCATCACGCGAACTCGGATTTTAGAAGCACTATTTAGAATAAACAAAACATAATTAAAATAGAGAAACATAGCCTTTTCGTTTCCCTCCCATTCCTCTACGTACCCCAATTAGTTATTACCTAGCAAAAAGCAACATTTAAGCTGTTCCTTACTTACCATCACTATTGTTTCTGCAACACCACGTTTTATTTAAAAAGGCACAAAGTCATGCATTTATTATTTAATCAGTACGCAATTATTTTTATGTTAAAGTTAAACACATGGACACTTGTCAATAGATTATTCAGCACACATATTGCGTATTATTTTCCCTCACATACATTGTTGATTATTATATTGACACGAACAGTTTTATTAGAAATTGTTAGGGGTTATAAAAAAAATTCTTTACTCTGCTCCATCAACTCCCCCCTTTGGTGATTTTTAAATCACCACATAAATCCCAAGTCATACTACTTTTATCAGGTAGCATATTTCTTTTTATCCCAGTACTTTTATTAGTTCAAACTTCTGTGTCTATTTCATCCTGTCTCCTTGTTTCTTTATACATACTTTCTTTCATTTTCTCTAGCTCAATTTCACCCATTTCTCTCTCTCTTTCTTTTGTTAATCTGTTATTCCTTTTTATCTCATTTTGTCTTCTTTTTCTTTTGATACACGTTATTACAATTTTCAATGTCATGACTAAAATTATTACTATAGTTGCTACTATTATAACTTTCCCTATCACTAGACTACTCATCCTTGTTAACCAATTTGCTACTGTAGAAAACCTCTACCAAGTTTTCCCAGGACACTTTCAACCTCCAGTGGAACTAGTTCTTTGTGCAAACTTGTAATATTTGTAATATACTTTTGTATATTCTCACTTTTATCAGGAATGTAAGTACAACAATGTTGCACTTTCAGCATTCCACAGACTCCACCCTCTTTTGCCAAAAAGAATATCAAGGGCAAGACGATTTTGCATTACCATAGCTCTCATGGCAACCATTTCGGTATTAACCATTAAGAACCCTCCAGCAGTATCTGTAGACAAACGATCTACTACTGTGGATAATTTCCGAATTTTAAACGCATTCAAAGATATTCCCACTGCTGGTATCAATGCTCCAAAAATATCACCTACAATTTCTGTAAAACTTTCCCTCTTTCTACGTGAAAATCCATTAATCATCTTGTGTGTTCCTTTTTCTTCTCTGTCTAAATGAAAAATCTTTGGAAAGACCAGGCTTACATAACATGTTCCATACCAATGGTCCGGTAACCTGTAATAAGCTCTATTCCCACAAATATAATAGATACCTGGAAATATTGGGTCTTTACCACCCTTGAATCCCCAACCTCCCAAAATTTGGTAATTGTCGTGACAGATACTGGAACCTACAAAATAATTGTCATAGACTGTCTTATTTCTCCTAATACACAACTTTCCTGTTTGTGGCCAATCTAAAGTCATTGCTGCATTTATCTTTTTCCCTTCAGGATTTTCTTCCTCAAACGTCCATAAATGTTTTCCTTCTCTTTTATTGCTTCTTTTTGAAATTTCCTCTTCTTTCTTCAACCATTTCTAAAAATACCTTTTCTTCTTTCTTTAACTCACAGGTAAGGTTGTTTTTTGCTATTTCTTCTAATGTTAAACCTTTATGTTCTAAAAAGAATTCTCCAAAAACCTTTACTTGTTTTACTTTGTTTAGTTCTGGAACTACAGAAACATTTGCAAAAATCTTATCTAGATCAGTATAATAAAATTCTAGTCTACCTGTTTTGTAAAATAAACTCACTAAAACACTACATGTTATTCCATATGTTAGAGGTAGGTGATAAGTCACACCTTCTGATACTGATGCAGGTAACTGCATACAAACATAACAATCTCTTACATCCATTGTCTCTACATATTCGTACAATAATTTTGTAAATACATTTTTAGAAAAGTCTGCTACTGACCTATCCTTATGTAATTCTGCACTACTTCTTAAAATAACTGACTCTTTGTTATTAGTCTCCTTTTCTATTTTAGTATCATTCTTTGCTTCTATTATAGCTACACTAATTGGAATTGTGATTGCTAACACTATCCATACTGTCACTAATAATCCTGTACAAAAACAGCACATTTTACACCATCTTTTTAGAAATTCACATTTACTTCTCCTATCTCCAATATTATCCATTTTTATTCTTCTTGTCTATTTAAGGTTCAGAAAGTTGTGTCACTACACCTCAGAAAATGACCCAATTTGTCACTCTGCACTCCAATGTCTTTGCTCGGTACTTTCTTTAACTCTTTTCAGAATTCTTTCGTTGTCACATCCAGTAATTTGTCACATCCTTCAGAAGAACTTCAAGTTCTCTTTTTATTTCATGTTCGTTGCACTTCACTTTTACCCATTCGACTTCTCAATCTCGGGCTTTCGTAAGTGTTGTTCTCTTCTTTGTAGTCAGTCAGGGCTATATACAGCCAGTCAGGTGACCTGTATTTTGCATTTACTTTCTTTATTCTTTTTGACTTTTGCAGTCTTTTTCCACTTGGTTTGTCTTGTTCTTTCTAACTTGTTATCTCATTCACCTGTTCAGCACTTTTCTCACCTGTTTTTATTATTCGGTATCTTAATTTTCTAACACCGCTGGGCCAATTGTCTCCCTTTCTTGGCCTTTTTGCTTCACTTGCTTTTTCTTCTCTTTCAGATTTCCAATTTCTTTTTCTTGTTTCAGTTTTTATATTTTCTTCTTCTCCACTCTCTTCAGTCTCTGTTTCAATTTTCTCAAAGTCGTCTCTTATTTTGAAACTGATAATTTCATCTTCTTTTATTGGTGGTTCTTTTTTCTCCTTTTGTTCACCTACTTCTGTCCCTCCTCGATGTTCTTCCGAATCGGTGTTTATCTCACTCTCTGTTTCTAAATTTCCCTGTTCTTTTGTTTTACTATCTGTCCCTATTTCTCCTCTGGGTTCTTCTCGATTTTCTAGCTTTCTAATTGTTTCTTTCCCTTCCTTGTCTATTAGTATTATTCTCGAAGGATTTCCACCATAACTTGTGCTTGGTTGCTCATCTAAATCAATTTCTTGTTCATTTTCTTCTCTGATTTGTTCATATTTCCAAGTGTTTCTTCGAAATTCTTCACAGTTCTCAATTGAATCATCAGATCCTGAACTTGTATCTGATATTTCCAGATGTCGACTTATAGGTCGATCTTCAAATTCTGGAATTTCTCCTTCTTCTTCTTTCTCTTCCTCTATGGAGGTACTTGTAGTTGGGGTTTCCAGATGTCGACTTACAGGTCGATCTTCAAGTTCTGGCACCCTTTTTCTTCTCTTTTCTGTCTCTGACTCTGAACTGTCATCCCAATCTTCCACTCGTCGACTCACAGGTTGGTCTTCAGGTTCTGGAACTCTGATAGTGTGACTTGCGTGGATCCAATTTTTCACCCCTGCACACTTAACTGCAGTCGTCGTTACCAGAATCACTTGTCGTGGTTCATCCCAGCGAGGAACTAGACAGTTTCTTCTTCTGTGGACTTTTATTCGGACCCAATCTCCTGGATTCAAGTCGTGGGCTGGTTTTCTTTCATGAGTGGTCGCATCCGGTCCAACCTGATGAAACACAGAATGTACCACATCAGCCAGTCCTTTGCAATAATCCAGTATTAGATCATCAGTTATAGTCAGTAACTTGTTGACAGGTACTTGTGCTTGTCTCATTGCTCGTCCCATGATCACCTCATGAGGACTAAGTCCTGTTCTCCTTTCCGGAATACTTCTGATTGTCATCAGGACAAGGGGTAGTGCATCGGGCCACTTGAGTCCTGTAGCTTGACACATTTTTCCCAACCTGTTCTTAATTGTTCCATTTATTTGCTCTACGACCCCAGAAGCCTCTGGTCTGTATGCACAATGCAGTTTTTGTTTAATTTTCAATGCCTCGCAAATTAATTGTACTAGTTCATTTTGAAAATGTGTTCCTCTATCTGTCTCAATCGTGACTGGAAAACCATACCTAGGAATGAATTCTCGTAGCATAAGCTTTGCTACCGTCATTCCATCATTCCTTCCTGTTGGGTATGCCTCCACCCAACGAGAAAACAAACAGACGACCACCAAGACATATTTTAGTTTGTTACTAGGGGGCATCTCGATAAAGTATAACTGCATTCTGGTGAAAGGACCTCCTTCTCGTCCTATTGTTCCTACACTCACTATTGTTTTTCTTCCTGGATTAAATTGTTGACAAATAAGACATCTTTGACAAAAACTTTCAGCTATTGATCTGAATTTTGGGTTGTACCAGGTTTGTCTAAAAAGTCTGATCATTGCATCTCTCCCAATATGAGCTTGTCCATGGTACATCTGTGCCATGTCTGAAATCATGCTATCAGGCATAACTGGTCTCTCATCTCTGTAAACCCATACACCATTGTTTTCTTGTCTCCTACATCCTGCTTTTATCCAGTAATCTTTTTCCTCATCACTTGCAACTTCTTGCAATTGCCTCACATCCCATGTCTCAACAGTGTTAGTAAAAAGCAAGGAAGAAGAAATATGCTCCCTGTCTCTTGTTTTATTCAATGATGTCATGTTTTCCGCACAATATTTTGCAATCTGGTCCGCAAAATTATTCCCTACTGTTATGTAATCTTTATTCTTTTTATGGGCAGTGCACTTCACTACAGCTATCTGCTTAGGCAGCTGTATCGCCTCAAGCAGCTTCTTTACAAAGTCTCCATTTCTGATAGGTGTACCTGTAGACGTCAAGAAACCTCTTTGTGACCAAATCTGACCAAAGTCATGCACAACGCCAAAGCCATACTGGCTATCCGTCACAATCGTTACTCGCACATTCTTTCCCAACTTACATGCTTGAATTAAAGCAACCAGTTCTGCAACTTGAGCAGACCTTATTCCTTTCAGACAAGACGCTTCCATCACAGTCGCCACCGTGCATACTGCGTAAGCTGCGCTTAAAACTCCTTTTTCAGTCCTCAAGCATGAGCCATCCGCAAACATGATATAATCAGACTCTTTTAAAGGCTCATCCTTTGTCAGCCCTTGGTTTGGTGCAATATTCTAGCACATCCAGACAATCATGATCTACCTCATTTTGTTCAATTATGCTTTCTTCATCTGGCAAGGATGTTGAAGGATTCACATTCATACATCTGTCTATGGTCACATTTTCTGCACTCAAGATTACCTTCTCGTACTTAGTCAGCCGACTATGTGTCATGTACTGTGTTTTTGTTCTTGTCAAAAGGATTTCTACCGAATGGGGGACATAAACTCTCAATGGGTACCCCATTACTATACCTTCACTTTGTTCCAAACTTACACATTTAGCAGCAACAGCTTTCAGACATCCAGGCAGTGCTTTTGCTATAGGGTCTAAAACAGCTGAAAAATAAGCAATCGGTCTTTTCATTGTTCCATGTTTTTGTACTAGTACTGAAAATGCACATCCATCTCTTTCACTGCAGTATAACTCAAAATCTTTTTCATAGTCAGGCATTCCCAAGGCAGGTGCCTCACACAGTTTCTTTTTCAACTCTTTGAACAGATATCATTTCTTCTTCACTCAATTCAAAAGGGTCTCTAACATCCTTTTTTGTTAATTTCTGCAATGGCTTAGCAATTAATGAAAAACCACTTATCCATTGTCGACAGTATCCAACCATTCCCAGAAACATTCTTACCTCTCTCTGAGTCATTGGTGCTCTCATTCCTTTAATCATTTTTATTCTTTGTCGTTATTTTTCGCACTCCTTTCTCAATTTTATGCCCTAAATATTGGACTTCTTTCTGACAAAACTGCAATTTTGAAGGGGACACTTTGTCCTCTTTTCTCCAGATGGTTCAGTAAAGCAATTGTATCGTTGACACATGCTTCTTTTGTTTTCGATGCCACCAATAGGTCATCGATATACTGCACCATCACTGACTTTTCTGGCATTTTCAAATCTTCCAGGGATTTCTTCAAAATCTGATTAAAGATAGAGGGACTTTCTGTATACCCCTGAGGAATTCGGCACCATGCCAAAATACGCTCTCCGAACCGGAACGGAAATAATGGCTGGCTATCTGGATGTAAAGGAATTGAGAAAAATGCGTGACACAAATCTATCACAGTATACCACTCAGCATCGTGTGGTATTTGATATAAAATCACTGCAGGGTTTGGCACTATTGGACAACAAGGCACAACTATTTTATTGATCTTCCTCAAATCCTGAACTATCCTGTATGTTCCATTTGGCTTTTTCAATCCCATTATAGGTGAATTGCATAAACTGCTCATTATTTCTCTTAAAATTCCCTGTTCAATCATTTTGTTTATTACAGGAGTTATTCCTTCAATCGTTTCTGGATTTAATTTATACTGTGGTGTATTGGGATAAACTGTCCCTTCTTTTACTGCTATTTTTACTGGGTCTACTTCTTTCATTAATCCAATATCTTCTCCTGTAAAATCCCACACATTTTCTTTCACTGTTTCTTTTAGTTCACTTGGGAGTTTTTCCGCATCAAATGCAGGAAACATACCATTCGTTTCTGGTTCCTGATTCATCAATGTTACTCTATACAAAACATCTTCATCTGGGGTCTGGAATCCAATTCCATCTGGTGTACAATAAATTGTGCAGTTCATTTTGCACAAAAGGTCTCTTCCTAAAAGGTTCACAGGACTACAATCGCATACTACAAATTTATGCATTTCATTAAAGGAACCTATTTTTACTTCCACTAATTCTGTTAGTGGGGTCCTAATCTGTTTATTGGCTACTCCAATCACCTGTATATATTCACCTGAGAGAGGAAGGTTTGGAATTTCCACTGATCTGACAGTAGAACGGGTAGCTCCAGTATCGACAAGGAATGTTATACTTGTTCCATTCACTTCTCCATCCACAAATGGACCAGACTGATCTACCTCTAGAGTTGCGCCAAGTACGCACTCTTTCCCCTCTCTTAGGCACCGTCAGGAACTTTCATCCAATTCATCCTCACTCTGTCGCAACCAATACTGAGAAATGTTGGCTGCACGCGGCAACTGTGTTACCTGCTCGCCTCCGTAGAATCCTGTTTCTGCACTGTATCTTTGCTGGTTAGCACTGTTGGGAAGTGGTGGTTGTGGCACCTGACCTTGTTGAACAACTACCTCATTCTGCACCTGTGGATTTAATTGTTGATTTTCCGGATTAGGTTTTGGCGGAAACTTACACTCGTTTCTCCAATGCCCTAATTTTCCGCAATTATGACATGGCCATTTTTTCTTTGCTTCTTCTAGACTCATTTGACCTTTTCCCTTACCTATGTTAGGTCGGGCTTTGTTCTGTCCTGCTTCGTTTTCACTACTATTCAATTGAGCTTCTTGTTTCTCTGCCACTTTCACCTGTGCCCACATTGCTTTTTCTTTTAATTTACGCTGCTTACTCTCGATCTCATCGCTACAATACTTAGCATACCTCAGTACCTCATCTACACTTCCATTCTGCCAGTTTATCATGTGCTGCTTAATCATATCACTTATTTCTTGTTTCAAGCCAAACACAAATCGGTATACAAAATGACTCATGTCCTTCTCACTCAACTCCTCATAACCACTATACTGCTTGAAAACCAACAACAACCTTTCATAATAGGCATGTACAGACTCCTTACTTTCCTGGGTCGTTCTGTCTATTTTTACCCAATCAGTTTCTTTTGGGGGAATTTTATTCTTCAAAAAGGTAATCACCTTATCATACTTTCTCATCACCTCCAAACCTGGAGCTCCTGTCTTAGGGTCTCTTGGATATTCTACAGTTGGCCAATCCACTGTAATTTTACACTCAGACCACAAATCAGTTGGCACCACTATGTCAAACAATCCATCTAAATCTATCCACAACACCTTTGAAACCTTCACAAACCTTTCCACTTGTCTGTACCATTCAACTGGTTTCTCTCTTAACTTCGGGAAATCATTTGTGAATGACAGTATATCCTGTCTAGTCCAAGGAACATGCACATAACTACCACCTGGAGTTTCTCTCATAGGGTATTCTCTGGCAACTTGTTCCTTTTCTGTTATCATATAAGCCAAAGAAGTTTTGTCTGTAGTCCTCTCATTCTTCTTCGACCATCGAACTTTCCATCTATCTACATCACCCCATTTTCTCAGCAAAACAATTAACTCCTTTATCTGTGTCAGCCTTCCTGCTGTGTTCAAATTTTCAATGTCTTTCTCACAAAAGTCTACTCTGTACGGTTTCTGTAACGTTTTCACTCTGGCAAATTCCACTCCAATTTCACTTGCTACCTCTTCCAGTTTGTCATGTAAATTTCTAGCTCTCCATGTAATACTCTTGCATAAAAACATAATTTCATCATCCTGGTAATTTTTCAGTTTTTCTGTTCCAATTGTTCCCAAAATTAATTCTTCCATATCGATTTTTAATCTAATTACATCTAATGGTTTTTCTTCTGGTTCTTTTATTTTAAATGCCTTTATCCACTCATTTAACTCATCAGGAGTCGGACCTATAGGTGTATTATTTATTTCTGTCCAATTTCCACTTTTCTCAGGTGTCACTGTTGCAGATTCTGTTACCATAGGCATCTTCCTACCGTCACATTCATTCACTGTCAAATTTTCAGGTGGACTTGGTCTATAAGCATTAGCCAAATTACTTGTTCCTGGACTTGATTCCATTCTTTCTCTTTCTCTTTGAAATTGTGAATTCATTGGAATTACCAAAGAGCGTTCATTAATTCTCTGTTTCTCAAAAACTGGTATTACTGGACCTATAGTTACAGGTAGTTACAGCTTCCATGTGTTTAGTTAATTCTCTAATTTTCTCAGTCAGTTCTTTTGTTGTTCTCGCTAATTCAGTTGTATTGTCACTTTCCACTTCCTCATTTTGTGAAGTTCTCATTTGATCTTGTGATCTATTTATTTCAATTCTTTTTACGGGACTTTTATTTCGCACAGCCTCTATTTGCGGCGCATTAGGTGTCACCACTGTAGAACTCTGCTGATACGGAGGGGGATTTCTATTTAGAATGTCTTCCAGCAATTCATCATCTGTTTCACTTTCATGCATATATTTTTCCCTCTCCATATGTTTCTTTTTCTCAGTACATTTTCTCTTAGTCTCTTCCTCAACCGTAAAAGCCGGAAACAACCCTCCCGTCATGTTAGCACATCTCCATCTTTTTATTCTGTCCTCATGATTTACTCCCCACAATCTTCCAGGCATAAACTCATGATCTCTTATTCCTCTGAATCTCTCTCTCGCTCGTACATCTCATCTTCCCATTCCGTCAAAGCCTCAAACTGTGTTGGTCTAGGTTCCAATTTATACATCTTTTCTCTTAAATTCCGCAAAACCGCTACACTAAAGGAACCATTTTCAGGAAATGCCAATGCTCCATCATTCTTCGTATATTTTGCCCAATTTTCTAACCAAATACATGTATGATATCCGTATTTCAGCATCATATGTGACGCTGCTGATTTCGGCGGAGGAATTATTTGTCCCTCTCTAGTCACAACCTTTTTGTCCTTCTTAAAAATATTTTTAATTTTTGTCGTCCATGACGTTCTCTCCCCTTCATACTCATAATACGGCATGTTTTCAATCTGATTTACTTCAAATTACTCCGTAAATCACCACTGTTCCGTGTACGGAACTTCAACCAATCCCAGCGCGATTCACACCAACACATCAATCAGAACGATTTCCTTCTTCCGCGCTCCTACCAATTCCAGCGCGGCACTCTGTCTACGTCACTCCTGCTCTTGCGTTCACGTGACTAGCGCACTATCCAATCCTAGCGCGGCAATTGTAGACGTCACTTCTACTCTTTTACCCCTCCTTTACAAAATTTATCGGCAATTTTTCTTTTCACTGTTCTCATTAGTTACGACATTAAAACACTTCCGTAGTCTGATTCGCTAAACCAAAGTGATAGTTTGATCCTTTTACACAAGAATCCTGTATTTCCAGTAGGCAGCGCTTACCTCTACCCTACCACAGAATTATTAAGTTTCGCCGATAAAGTAGCACTTCCCTCTACCATACCCTTCTTTCAAGTAAACAATAAACCCGTTTCTCTGGGGATAAGACACATGTGGAGACAAATGCTCCTGAGAATTAAGGCCAGAGTTTCACGAGAATATGTGATTTACCATGTCACTTACACACCTTTTATACGGAAATTTCCCTAACATAACACAACTTGCGTTATTACCAAAATGAATTCAGACCACGTGCAAATTCCATGCGACTTCTCTTGCCACACGTGTTCCACTTCCTACATCCCAGAAGCGTGAAAACTCACATATAACATAACGTGACTCAACATACAGTGTTAGTCATAAAAATAATAATCAATAATCAGAACAATCAATAATCGATAATCACTAAACTAATCTATAGAAACCATCCTCTGCTACCAAGAAATCTGATGCAGCGGTCACAATGAAAACTATTTCTCCCAGGACATCCAGGCGCAACTACACTCATATCCACATGATGGTGGGGCCCATAGACACCGTCAAGCATACACACAATCAATCGCTTCCTGGAATAAATTCTCTAGATTCTATTTCCTAGGAGAAAACTTCTTGATAAAAACGATAGATAATGTACCGCTGGAAGGAGCTGGGATACCCTTTTTATCATTACTTGTCGTTTTTCTCTAACAGTTTTTTAGGTATTCCTGCTCATTTGGTCGATGGATTAATCTTGTATGAATAGTTGATAGTGATTAAGACCAGCTGAATCACAAACAACTCATTCCCCTTATCTCTAAACATTTACATAAGAAATCACTGAGTCATTTGTTTAAGAATCATAAAGTTTATGTAATTTTTAAAAGCATAAAAAGAATTTAGTATTTTTATTTCAATTTCAATTCATACATTTTTTAATCAATAATTTTATTTAAGCAAATCAATTTTATTGCAGAAGTGAACTTTGTCATGAGGAAAAATCCTAATTATCCTACCTAGCTTCCTAATTAAGCCTAATGATTTCTAAACTAAGGTTAAAGTTGCAAATAACATGATTCTCATACTCAACTGGAAAATAAAGACAGCAACAGAAACTTCAGCTCGTCAGCATCAGCTACCGCAACCCGTCTCATCTAACAGTCTCTCAGCATTCCCCGCTCATCGATCAGGAACTCACTCAGCTCTCTGCAAGTACGCGTCTCTCTGTCAAAGTGTGAGCGATCTGCAAGCAAGCACCCCTCCCACCGGAGTAGGCCTTCTTATACCCTAATTCTAATTTAGCTAACTAAACTGTTGCAACATTAATAACACGTTCTTCATTCATTGGTCCATTTGGGTTCAACTTAAATGTTATCATTTTTTCCAGCTTCGACCAGTCTCTTTCAGACATGTGAGTGTCCACTCTCCTTTCCCACGACTGACATTTTTCTCTGTCCGCTTCGATCAGTTCATTTGTAACTTCTTTCGATACTTTTAGGAACTTGTCATGCATTGTCCTTTTGCTAGCAGTTGATTCCCACAGTTTCTCGCTGATCACCATGGCATATTATCAGTTCACTCAGGTCACACCAGCCTTGACTATTCTTTCAGCCTAGCTTCCAGCTTTTTTTTTTTTTTTTAAACTTTTTATTGAAAGGCTTACAGTCAAACGCAGCCATTTGCCTACAACCCTGAGGCCGGCGGCTATTCTTGATTAAATCGTAATCACTGCTATAAGGCCGATCCCCCAAAGTGGTGGCTACCATCATGAACTAAACTTTAAAAGAAAAACCCCAAGGCATCATGATCAACATTGTTTTGCATGCACTAAAGAATCTTTTTACGAAAGCATCCATAGTTCGTTACATTTCAAATAAAAACAAACGAATAATGTAACAATTATTTGTGTACTAGTACCAAAGCGACCGTGTAGTGAGACCCCAATCAATTAGATATGCACGGACATCTCTCTCGTCCTCCCTTCGCACCCTCACTCTCTCCCCATGCAGTCATACGCCTTATGTGCGTGGTGGTGCACGGGGCTACGGCCTCATCGTACCGCAGGCAGATAGTCAACTAGAGATGTCAGGGACCTGGCCTTCTGGATCCGTCGGGGCCTCCCCGCCGCCGTCCGACTCCTTAATCGTTATGTATGTCGCGTAAAGTCCCCAAAAATTCTTGGGTCTACTCCGGGGAGGGAGCAGTTTGCTGAAATTCTCAGTTTGAGTGCTGCAGTAAATCATGTCTCGCGACCACTGGGCCAGCGTGGGGAAAGGGCCCCTCGACCAACACATCGCAATCCTCTGTTTGGCCAGGAGAAGGCCCATGTCTACCAGTCTTCGGATAGCCGTAGGCAAGTGCTGGGAATACCCTAAAAGGGCCAAAGCCGGAGTCGGAAGGAGCTCCGAATCCACAATTTTCCCCAGTTCCAGAAAGACTGATTCCCAGTATTTGTGCACCCCAGGACATTGCCATGCTAGGTGGAAAAAATCAGCAGATGGTGCTCGGCACCTATCACAAACAGCGCTCTCCCTTAACCCATATCTGTGGAGCCTCTCCGGAGTGTAATAAACCCTATTCAGGTACTTAAAATGTATGAGTCTGTGCCTACCGTGTAGGGAGATCCGTCGGGTGCTAGTACAGCAATAGTGCCACATAGGGTCCTCTATGGTCTGTTGTAAATCTCGCTGCCAGGCCAGTCTGGCTTTGGTATAATGGTTTGCTCTATGAGACATTGCTAATTTATATATGTTGGAGACTATTTTGTGGGGCGACGTAGCCCGGATAATGTAGGACAGTTCGAGCATCTCAGGGGGCTCTTGTAAGTCCTCGCCTAATGTCTGTCAGTGCTCTCCGCACCCTGTGAAACTGAAACCGTTGTAACATAGTGCTTTTAACCCCCGGCGCCTCCACCCCCTCCCATGTTTTGACTGTACCGTCGTGAAACAGGTCTCCCACGGTCTGTATGTTTAATGACTGCAACGCTCTAACAACCCCCTTGTCCCTGCACGGGGCCAGCCAGCGAGCCCATTCAATGGGCATTGCCGGTGCGTACAACTGTGCCCCCGCCTGCATTTGTAGCAGGGCGTGCCAAGCATGTCGCGTCGAGTTGATAGAATCCAAAATCCCCGTCCTGCGGTCCACAGATTCAAAGATCGTGGCCGGGAGTGGGAGCGGATCTGCAAAAAGTTTTTCCATGCGTATAAACGGAATATCTGATGAACCGTGAATCCAAGAGTAAGCTTGTGCGCCCTGTGCCGCTCTGTAATATAGATTAAGGTCTGGCGCACCGAGCCCCCCCATGTGATAAGGTAACGTAAGGATCTGCCATTTTACCCTCGCCTGCTTACCCGCCCAGGCTAGTTTTACCAGTGATTTATTGACTCTCTGGAAGAAGGTACTCGGTAATACCATGGGGATGTTTGTAAAGAGAAACAGGAACCGGGGCAGAACTACCATCTTCATGACCGAAATTCTACCCAGCAGAGACAGCGGCAACTTAATCCAAGATTCTACGTCATCCTCCAGTCTGCTGACTGCAGTGCCGTAGTTCTCCCTGAACACTGCCTCCGGGTCAGTGTGGAGGCGTACACCGAGATACCGGATCGCGTCAGTAGACCAATGCAGCGGGAAGTCCAGCTCGAAGTGTGCTGTGATGGGGGTGAGTGGAAAAATTGTGGATTTCGGCCAATTGACCCGCAAACCCGACAGTGCCCCAAAATGGACTACCTCCCTTAAGACAGAGGAGAGGTTACTTTCAGGCTCTCGCACATATAATAACGTGTCATCCGCATATGATGACACTATGATCTTATAAGTTGGAAAAGCGACTCCCTTGTTACTATGGTATTCCCTTAGCGCGCACGCCAGAGGTTCCGCGACAAGCGCATATAAAATCGGGGACAGTGGGCAGCCCTGCCTCGTACCTCTGGAGATTTTGATGGAATCAGTTACAAGATTTCCTATTCTGATGCGTGCCATCGGAGAAGTATAAAGTACTCCGATCAGTTGCAGGAAAACGGGGCCCAATCCCATTCTAGTCAGGACCATCCTCATGAAGGGCCACTCGACGGAGTCGAAGGCCTTCTCCATGTCGAGGAAGACCGCGACTGCCTTAGAATCCTGCTTAGTGTGTTGCATAGCACCAAACACCGTACGCAGATTGTAGGTGAGGTTCCTATCCGGGATGAAGCCCGCCTGTTCAGGTGCAACCAGCATCGGAGCCAATGGGGCCAATCGGTTGGCAAGGATCTTAGCATACAGTTTGGTATCGACGTTGAGCAGGGAGAGGGGGCGGTATGATCCACACTCATCCAGAGGCCTGCCAGATTTAGGGATGGCAACAATCACCGCCTCTCATCGATGGGGGCATAGTACCGGAGACACACGTCATCAAAAAGTACCGATATATGTGGCAGTAATAAGTCAATAAAAGCTTTATAGAAGCCGACCGTTAAACCGTCCATCCCGGAGCGCTAGATGCTCTCATGCCTGATAGAGCCGTTAAAATCTCTGCTTTTTCTATGGGTCGCATCAGGAATTCTCGGTGCGTGTTATTGAGAAATGGTAGCTGGATATGGTCAAGATAGTCAATAATTGCATTCTCCGAGCCAGGAGACCGCGAGGCATAGAGCTCCGCATAAAAGTGCTTAAACCTGTCAGCTATATCCTCCTCCTCCGTTAATGTCTCTCCCCGGTCGTTTTAATTCCGGTGACTAACGTCTTACATCGCTTGGCTTTCAACACGCGTGCAAGTGTGTAGCCCGGCCTGTCGCCCTCCCCATACGTCCGCGCCGTGGCATATTTACCTAGATGCTTGACCTCGCTATCAGCTGCATCATGATATTCTTCCAGCAATGCCCTGAGTTCGCGCGCTGTTGCCTCATCCTCGCCTTCCAGTTGGCGTACCTCCAGTTCGCCTAGCCTCCGTTCAAGTGCAGCTAGTCTCTGCCGGATAGCGCGGAGTACGCCCGAGTGCTTGGCCATCGCCACTCCCCGTATGTAGACCTTGAAGGCTTCCCACACGACCTGAAAATCATCCACTGAGCCCACATTAATGGCGAAATAAGTTTCTATGGCGTCAGTCATGTCTTTTTTGAAGACGGGATCCAATAGTGAATAAGGTGGGAACCGCCAAGTAAATGGCGGGATGGTCTTCCGTGGCGTAACAAGAGCCAGTAGTAGGGGAGAATGATCCGACAGAGTCCTGGGCAACACCGTACACTCCCGGACACAGCCCATAAGAGATGAGGATGCCAACCAGTAATCTATGCGTGTGTGCAGATTGTGATAAGCGGAGTAGTGAGTATAACCACCTCTCTCCTGATGGCGCTCGCGCCACACGTCGCAAAGGTCCGCTCCTGCCATGACACTTTCCAGCTCTCTGGCCGCCGCCGAGGTTCGCCTCAGCGGACCCCCCGATCTATCCAGATTTGGGTCCCTGACCAAGTTAAAGTCCCCACCCCAGAGGTATCGTGCATCCGGGTAGTTACTAACCGCGCCCGCGAGAGTGGTATAAAACTCCGGGCAGTCAAAGTTAGGACCATAAACATTCACTGTAATTAAATCCATTCCTTTCCCCTGACATCTGGAGATCACATAGCGACCGTCTCTGTCTGCGTCCAGCTGGGCAAGAGAGAAAGCCGACCTAGGATTAACCCATGTCATTACCCCCGGGAGTGCGTGGTGTAACCCGAGGCATGTATGTTATCCAACAGCCCCTACTGCGCAATAGTGCGCTGTTCAATGGGAGGTGTGTCTCCTGCAGGAGGGCAATGTCGATATTCTGCCTTTGTAAATAGTTCAAGACTTTGCGTAGTTTTCGGTGATCGTTAAGGCCCCGCACGTTCCAAGTAAGCGTGCGGAGGGCGTCCGGGACCCCTGTCGGGCTAACCACGCTAGGTACCACCATCATATGTATAAAAGCACATTGTGTATTGCAATCTATGCAGTAAATAAGCAATCAGTACGTCATGCATAAAAATGCCTAGAACATTCATAAACCAGAACACCCAAACATTCCCCCCCACTCTTCCCCCCCCCCCCCCACAGCAGGCCACCCCCAACTCTGCCGCGATTCATCCCCCTGGGTTCCCGACCACCCACCCTTCGCCCCCCCGCCCAAAACTGAGTAGATCTCCCTATGTGTGGTGCACTCGTGGGCAGATGTTGCTCGCACCTATCAGAAAGACAGTAAAAGCAGTGACTGCCCCCCCCGTACACCGTTTGTGGTCTGTGCTGCAGCCTCACAGCCCACCCATTCCATTGCATTAGCTGGCACTTGCAACCAGGGATGCCGCTATCAGCCTAGTACAGGACACACTACCCCAAGCGTCCGCATCAGCAGCTCGCAGCCGTCTAGCGCAGTCTCTATGCGACTCCTTAATGGCAGCCCCAACAGGCAGCCGCCCCATACTGTGTCCATCAACATCTGCAACTGTCACTCCGCCATCCCCGCATTATTTTACGAGCTGGACCAGCGGGGCTCCCCCACAATCGTGTTCGCGGACAGAAAAATCCTGTTCGCATTAGGCACTGCACACACCACCCCCTGGCCACCCCCTACCTGCCCTCCCCCGCCCTGTTACCATACTTATCGAGAAATGGTCTTCCGCCTGTGTCAGTCCTGATCCTCCAGGGATCCCCCTGTCGCCTCTGCAAGAAGTAGATGTCGTTCCGGGCTGTGGCGTTGCTCCTTGGCCCACTCCTTCAGGGCCTTCTGCAGCAACTTTGGGTCAGTAAAGATGTGAGACCGACCCTGTCTGTTCACCCGAAGCTTGGCAGGGTACAGCATGGCGTAGTCGATGCCCATCCCTCGCAACTGTTTTTTCATGGGGACAAACAGGCGGCGTGCCTCCTGGACACGTACAGTGAAGTCCGGGTACAGGGATATCTCAGAACCTTCGTAGGACAAAGATTGTTTTTCCCTAGCCAATCTCAAGGCGGTGTCTCTATCTCGGTAATTGAGCAACTTCGCAATGATCGGACGCGGTGGGGCCCCCGGAGGTGGCCGAGGCCCCAGGGAGCGATGCGCTCTCTCCACTACAAACATGGCGGAAAAGACTCCTTCCCCCAGTAGTGTGACCAATAGGCGTTCAACAAAGTGTTCCATGTTGCCGGTTGAGGTGGTCTCCGGTAGGCCTGTAATCCTGAGGTTGCAGCGACGTGAGCGCGCTTCCAAGTCCTCCGTTTTATCCTGGAGCACCCGCAGGACTCTTCCGAGTTGCTTATGCTCCGTATCCAGAGTGGTGTGCGCTTCCTCTACCTCCGTTATTCTGCGCTCTGACATGTCTAAGCGCTCGGCGTGCTTATCCAATCGCTCGCCCATTCTGTCCATCCTGTAGGAGAGGGCATCTATCTTCGTACCCAGGGAGGTGATACCGCTTTGCAGGCTTTTTCCATAGCTACTAGCAGACTGCGGAGATCCGGGCCAGCATCTTCCGCCATGGGAGCCTGCGCCTTGGTGGACTCCTCCGATGATGCGTCATGCGACTTTGATCGCTTCTGGTCGAAGGATAACTTAGGTTGTGCTCTGTCCACTCTGCCCATCCTGGCGCACTGTTGTACCCGCAATATAGGGCTCCTGCGTGGTCCTGCACCTGTGCTAGGTCTTCCGGAGAGTAAGCGTTGCCCGCAGCCACTCCGATCCCATCCGCCAGTTGGGCTTCCTATTGGCCAATATCCCTCGCTGTCAATTGCCAGACACAGATGTTCCAGAGCACCCGCTCAGCACAAGTAGGGGGCCCAACAACAATGTGCTTCCTGCTGGGTGGAATAATGGTGGGCCGCAACCTCCCCGTACCTGGTTCCTCGCTCCGCCGGCAGCCCTGTCTGCCGTCTCCAGTATGTCGTCGTTCTCAGCCACTCCGGCGCCCACCGTATCCGGGAGCCGCCTCCGTGAATCGTGGCTGTCAGCAACGTGGTAGGCACCCCGACCTCCGGTGGTCCGCGCTACAGCGCCGCAGTCGCCCTCTAGCGATCGCTGCCGCAGCCCGCGTCTCACTCGGGCCGGAGGGGAGCCCCCCCGTTATAGAGTATCCCAGAGAGCTCCTGCCCGCCTCCGGCAACAAGCCCTCGGACAACAGCGGCAAACAAATATGGCGGGACCGAGGGGTCACAAGAGTCTAGCCCACTCAGTGCTCCGGTCTGCAAATGGCGCCCGCCTGGAGCCAACCCTTCCACGGGTCCGATCTCAGTGTTCGCACTCACCGCCGGGCCGTCCTCAAGCCAACCGCACCGTGCTGCAGGCTCTATTGGTCCGCTGGTCCCTCGCGTGGTGCGTGTCCGTCAGGGAAAACAGGCAGAGCAGGCTCTCCAGGTCCGTAGTGCACCAGTCAGCCGCCCACAGCTCCAGCCGCACTCCGTCGCCTCCGGACCGCCACAAGTCGCCACGACAGTCCGGGGATCCAGGCCTTGCAACGCGGACGCCAACGGAGTCCCGTGTGTCGGCCGCGCGCGGCCGCCGGACGCCGGCGTTCGACCTCCGGGTTACTGGCGAGTTTCAGTGCGCCAGGCTCATTGTTGCAGGTACTACAGGCTGCGGGGCTACAGGATAAATTGCGGATAGTGGAACGGTGTCACGGAGCGATGGGCTCAAGCGGCCATCTTGGTCGCGAGCAAGCTCCGCCCCCCCTAGCTTCCAGCTTTACCCACGTGGTCTGGTTTTTTCCCCAACATTTTCTCCCTCAGCAATTGTACGTCTCAGCACTTTCGCTCTCGGCGCCTGCGTATTACATCGCATAGCGGCCATTTTCTATCATCACGCGAACTCGGATTTTAGAAGCACTATTTAGAATAAACAAAACATAATTAAAATAGAGAAACATAGCCTTTTCGTTTCCCTCCCATTCCTCTACGTACCCCAATTAGTTATTACCTAGCAAAAAGCAACATTTAAGCTGTTCCTTACTTACCATCACTATTGTTTCTGCAACACCACGTTTTATTTAAAAAGGCACAAAGTCATGCATTTATTATTTAATCAGTACGCAATTATTTTTATGTTAAAGTTAAACACATGGACACTTGTCAATAGATTATTCAGCACACATATTGCGTATTATTTTCCCTCACATACATTGTTGATTATTATATTGACACGAACAGTTTTATTAGAAATTGTTAGGGGTTATAAAAAAAATTCTTTGCTCTGCTCCATCACATCCAATAATGAAGTAGGCAACATCAGTAAAGAAGTATAAAATATCGGGGGGATTTCTTTATCCCTAAAACTCTCATGTTCGAGGCATGTGTGCTGTAGATACACATGCTTTGCATACTCCTGCCATCTAGTGTGGGTCCGGATGTTGGCAAGTTATTTTTCTTCGAAAAAGTCTTTCCCAGTCACGAGGTAAGGTGACTCCTCCTTTCGGTGATAGTGCGCATGAGCATCGACTTTGTCATATTTTCTTTCCGCCATCAGGTTCGGATGTGTATTGCTGCACTCCGGTTCGAAACAGTCCTTCGGGTTCCCCTCAGTGCGCATTCCACTGTACCCTCGACGGTATTGTTATTGTACGTGTGTCCCTCTCTCCGCGTACCCATTTGATCGGGACATTCTCCTCTTCGGTCGAAAATATCGTGGGCGGCCTTTGGGCCTATCCTCGTCGGTTCAGCCTTCTGCCGATGGAACGGACTCAGTTTTAATTCTGTCCTCTGTGCCACTCCAAGTACCCTCGCACCGATCTACAGCAAGTCTGCAACTTGTGCCTCTCACCGGAGCACAAAGAATAAGATTGCACGGCCTGTTGGTCGTTCTGATCGAAAAAGACTCTTCGAGATCGTCGGGCTCGACGACTAGAAATGCAGCCCCAAAGCATTCAACATACTCCGGATATCTTCGGAGAAGAATCCGAACATGAAGCGACAGCTGCGGAAGAAGAGGAGGCCTTCTCGGTCGTAGAATCGGATTCCAACCTAGAGATCCAATTAGAGTACGAAGATCTTCTAGCGGAACAGGTTGTCGTGAGTACTAAAACCCCCGTACCCCATAAACTATCTTCAACTAAACATAAGGTTTCGGCACCACCTCTGCCGTCGGGCCTTGGTCGGCACCGAGACAATGTTTCTCACGCCCCGCCCTCTGGCCTGACACTGAAATAAACGGTCAAGCCTTCGAAATCGAGTCGAGACAGATCGTCTTCGGTTCTGCTCTGAAAGACAAGTCTTTTTCATAGCCGAAATCTTCCGCTTCCAAACACAAGTCCAGTTCGGAGCCGAAACCTTCCTCTTTGAAGGACAAAAAGGACAAGTCTGGTTCGGCACCGAAACCTTTGGCGCCGAAATCAAAAAAAGATCTTCCAAATCCCCCGGAACCGATCTTAAATGTTATGAAGGACAGATTAGACCCAAAACAGAAAAAGCTATACATTAATCCAGATACTTGGCACATTTTATCTAAAACGCCTTCAAAAGGGAAAGTTAGTTCAGAGGACACTGGATATAAGATTCCTCTTAGGAAGAAGGACATTGCTGCAAGTCCTATCCATCCTACTTTGCCATCCCCTCCACCATCTTCGCCATTACCACAACTGCCAGGCTCAGATCCACTACACAACGCCACAGGGGTCTACTCATACACAGCCTGATTTAGGAGATTATGATGATCATCTTTGCCAACAGACCTATGGGATGATCACAATATTGATCCACCCATGGATAATAATCCAGATCTACACCCTGCAAAATAATCACCTCCAGATGATAATGTCTCTTATCTAGAGCTGATTTCCAGGGCAGCAGCATATCATGGAGTTACAATGCACAGAGGCTTTGAATGACAACTTTTAATTTGAGACACTAGGGTCATCCCATAGAACTAGTCGGAGTCTCCCTATGTTGAAAGGCATGATGAGACATGCAGATGAGATTTTTAAGGAGCCTGTTCGTGCCCGTATTTTAACACCCAGATTGGATAAGAAATACAAACCATCACCCTCTGGTCCTGTTTTTATTAAAGGACAGCTCCCATTAGATTCGCTGGTAGTTTCTAATGCTCGTAAGAGAGCGAATTCACAGACCTCTGGGGATGCACCTCCCCCAGATAAAGAGTCTAAATTATTTGATGCATCTGGGAAAAGGGTGGCTGCTCAAGCCGCTAACCACTGGTGCATTGCCAACGCGCAGGGCCTACTAGCTAGGTATGATAGAGCACACTGGGACAAGGTGGAAGGCCTACTCCAGTACCTCCCAGAAGAACACAAGAAAAAGGCACAAGAGCTAGTCCAAGAAGGAAAATTTATATCTAATTCTTCTATTAGATGTGCTCTAGATGCTGCCGACACTGCAGCGAGAGAAGTTAACACCAGCATTCTCTTATGTCAACATGCCTGGCTTAGGATTTCAGGTTTTAAACCACAAGTTCAGCAGTCTATTTTAAATACCCCCTTTGAAAAGCAACATCTTTTGGGAGCTCAAGTTGATGAGGCTTTAGAAATGATGAAAAAAGACACAGATGTGCCGTAATCCATGGGAGCGCTTCAGTCCATCAATCAGAGGCTCCTTTCACCGCTCATTTTATAGAGAAGGGTCCAAAACTACATCCTCAGACCTTAACGCTTCCTCATATAAATCCAACATGCAACCCTCTCCCTCTAGAGGCTTATACACAGAGGAAACAATTTTAAAGGTAGGGGTAAGAGCACTGCAACGCACAACTCCCCTTCCCCCAATAAACAGTGATTTGCCTACACCCCTATCACCCCCCCCCATTATTTAACACCTGTCAGGGGAAGACGGCAACAATCAAGACGTGGGTCCCGTGCTCTCCATGCCGCTGGAATCAAGCTTTCCTGGCTGAAGAGGGGTGAAACCCCGAAACCGGTCCTAGGATGCTTGTTTCCAGTCCAGGGAGGACCTGGCTTGGCAGTTCGGGCTGGACTGTTCCCATGAGGCACAGGGTCAAGACTGATTTGCATATGGCTGGGTTCAAAGTGGAATGGCCTGGTGAGCAAAAAAACGATGGATTTAGGCCCAGATCTCTGTACTGGGGTGAATGTATGACATTGTTCTGCATTCTGTCCATCAACTGTTTTTGCATTTGTCACCCCGAGTGGGACGGGTATGCCCAGACGTGGGTCCCGTGCTCTCCATGCCACTGGAATCAAGCTATCCTGGCTGAAGAGGGGTGAAACCCCGAAACCGGTCCTAGGATGCTTGTTTCCAGTCCAGGAAGGACCTGGCTTGGCAGTTCGGGCTGGACTGTTCCCATGAGGCACAGGGTCAAGACTGATTTGCATATGGCTGGGTTCAAACTGGAATGGCATGGTGAGCAAAAAAACGATGGATTTACGCCCAGATCTCTGTACTGGGGTGAATGTATGACATTGTTCTGCATTCTGTCCATCAACTGTTGTTTTTGTATTATAATTTTTAGCCATGCTGCATAGCAGCCACGATGATCAACAACATGGCTAAAAGACATTGTCAAAGCCAATGCTTGTTTTATGTACGTGCAAATGTTTTGTGTGTTTTAACAGCCCCCACCCCCCAGCTCTCGGTTCATTTCCCTAAAAGCTGATCTGAATGTTTGAATAGTGCTTTCATTTGAGGTAAAGTTGTTTCCTAACAAAATCAAAGAAACACACTGCAACCATCCTTTGATTGGTTTTAAACATCATTTCTAAGAAAATAGCGGTTTGTGGGTGAACTGTGTCAGCAACACAGTAAGACCGCATAATACATGACATGCCATTAATAATTAAGTGTTACTTAGTCATTCATTCTAATATTCTGGATCCCATTACATCCAAGGACTGGACCTGCACTTTTGATCAGAGGACGTGCATTTTCTAATTTTGCTTAAAAGATGATCAGCAAAATCTTTATTCAGCTTTTTCTTTTATTACTCTTTTGGGGTTTCCTTTGTCGTGTTTGCTTTTAATTTTGCTTTTAATTAAATTTTCTTTTCTTGTTCTTATTTTCCATTATATATTCAGTCAGTCAAAGTAACTATTCGGTTTCGAAAAGAGAACCATAAAAGTACACAAAATCAACAATAAAATTTATATTTACGATGACCTATATACAAAACAGCATGAAAGACAGTTCATACAGTTGTTATTAAAAGGAGATGAGAATAAGATTTAAAAAATACAATCATTAAAATTCAATCTAAAACTAATCACACCTTTTAATCCATGGGACACTTAAGATGTATGATGATGAATCTAGCTAATCCAGTTCAGCTACAGCTTCTAATACCGTTTCCTAATAGCAATTGCAACTTTAATAAAGTCGGAGACCCCGATGCATATATCAAGTGTAGCCAGAGAATGCAGGTAGTTAAAACCATCAATATAAGAACATGGCCTTATATCTTTTAAAATAGGGACTAAGAATTTTCTTCTAGGCTCTTTGTAAAGAGTGCAAAATAGCATAAAGTGCTGTGTGCTTTGGACTGTCAAATTATCACAAGGGCAGGGCACCAGGTTATCTGCCCACCCAGTTTGTTTTGGAAATGCCACTAGGAAATGCAGGGTAAGGAGACGGAATCTTGTTAAATAAAAACGTGTCTGAATATTTATAGTGAATGTTGAGTAATATTGCTGCTGAGCGGGGAATAAAAGCGGGCCTGCTACCTCAGGTTGAGAGCGGCGAGTGTTTGCCTCTGCGAGGTGCACCTCTTTATGATCTTTTTCGCATTCTCATGGATACTGGCTGGGGAATCAAAATAATGTCCCAGGCCTAGCTTATAAAAGCTGTTCCTCACAAATCGAAGCAAGGGAATAGTAAGTGCACCATTGAGGTTGTGACAATCTTTTATGATCTCTCTGTAGAACGCCAGCTCTTCTGATAACCAAATTTTAGCCCATAGGAGTAAAGGGGCAATATTTATACAGTCTTCTACAAAGTCAAGCCCCAACTCATAATGACTGAAGCTTGTGGGGGCACTATTTGGAATCATCAGTAGCCTTTTTATAAATTTATTTTCCAAAATTTGCAGCTGACGGCCATTATGGTACCCCCATACACCTGCTCCATATGTTACCACAGGTACACATTTGGCTTTTAGAGTGCAACTAGCTCGGTCATCGGTTTATGTCCCAATTTGCTGGCAAAACGAAAAAGTCCCTCGACCACCCTAGCTACGTTGTGCAACCTTGTAGTAACAAGCGGATCCCCGTTCAGCTTATTGTTAAAAAGGTTCCCTAGATAATTAAAATTATTCATTTTATCAATCCTCTTAGCACCCGCAGCATAATTTCTAGTTTTAGTCTTTTTAGGCCCACAGACTATAACGTAAGATTTAGTAAAATTAACCTTTAAATCAAGTGACAACATAAAATCAGAAAATGCATTAAGAGACTTTTGGAGGCCATTTGCTGTTAGGGCCATTAAAACAGTATCATCCGCATAAGAAAGAAGCAGAACCCGGGTGCCCCCAATACAAGGACAGTCAAACTCCTTATCTGACAAGAAAGCATCAAGGCCATTGGTGTATATTATAAAAAGTATTGGGAGCTAAGATGCATCCCTGCCGGACGCCTTCTGTCAATTAATTGGGCCTAGTTTTTTCGCCGTTAGCGCCATATCTGATAGTTACAGATGTAGAGGCATGGAGCCTACGGAGAAGAGAAATTAAAGGTTCCTCAACTCCCATTTTCCCCATCAGTGCCCACAACTTCTCCCGATTTACAGTATCAAAAGCACTGGACAAGTCTATGAAAGCCAGATGAATAGAACCCTTCCTGGCCCTCATGTACTTGCCCATAATCCGGGACAAGTTGAGGCACTGTTCAGTAGTGCCTATCCCCATCCTAAAACCACACTGGTATCTTGCGATCACCCCTGTGTCTGTCGCCCAGGTTTCAAGACGAGCAAGGACCACCCTTCCCAGCAACTTCGCTGTGGCATCAATAAGGGAGATTGGTCTGTAACAGGAGAGGTCACGTCTGTTACCTTTTTTTTATACACGGGGACCACTATAGCCTCCTTCCAAGATTCCGGGATGGGGCCGATTACCACTGCTTTGAACACATTAGTCAATAATGGGGCCCACAAATTAGGATTAGTTTTAAAAAGATCTAGTGGCGCTCCATCCGGACCAGGGGCTTTCATACTAATTCCTTTGGCTAGGGCTTCCTCAACCTCAGCTACTGAGAATGACGCACTTAGGTGAGAGGCCAAGGTTAGATCTAGGGGCAAATCCTCACTGGGGACCTCATATTGTCGGCCATTGGGATTAAAAACGGCAGCATAGTGGGCTTCCCAAACATCCCCCAAAAACAGGGAGTCCATCCTACCCGACTCCCCATTAAATAATGGGTGATTTATAACTTCCCAGAAACTTTTCGAATCCTTAAGGGAGCTAGCTCTTTCCAGGTCATCCCAGGCTGAACGCCTCAGTTCTTCTTTCCTCCGGTTCACTGTACTTTTGTAGGCCTTCCGAGCATGCTTAGTTTGAGCCCTATCTCGAAGGTGTGCGTGCAATGCCAGCTTTAAAGTTTTATGGGCTCTAGTGCATTCCACATTGAACCACCTTATCTCAGGGGGGTCCATCACCTTAATTGATTTAGTCAGGTTTTTAGTTACATCCTCACAGATCAGTTGAAATTCCTGAATAATCTCTGCTGGAGGCGAATCATAGGCTAGGCACTTCACAATCGAGTCTTAATTAGTTATAACAGTTTTCGCTTCAAACTCAATGGGGTTTACTTTATTCCATTTAAGTCTTACCCCTTTATTGGGATTAAAAGAAACTTCATAACCGATAACATTCCCCGGCTGAGCTATTATACTAAGGGACGCTGTAAGGGGATTATGATCACTCGCGTTATTTGGATCAACCTCAAAGTCACCAATAAGTGGCAGGAACTTGTGTGATATGAACATAAAATGAATAAAACTCTCCCTACCTCCACCAACATAGGTGGGGCACTGTATTAAGGAGTTGCTAGCTAAGTCGTTAACGAGGCCAGATCATTCTCCATAATAATAGAATGTAGGGCCTCTCCCTGGGGGGTATGATTAAAATGCGCCAAGGGCTGCCCCATTATGCTTAACATCCCACAGGCATGGCCAGAGCTGTAAGGGCAGATTGAGTAATTCAAATCTCCTACCCAAAGAATACATAGGGGTTGCCATTTCTCTGAAATTTTGTTAATTTCTGTCTGTAAAGCCTCGATAACCTGACTGGTGTTGTGATTAAAAATATTGTAATACCAGTTCACCACTAGTACATTTACTTGTAGCAGATTGAAAATCACAACTAATTGAAACCATGGAGATGTACCAACAACAGTAACTTTTATAGCCTCGTATTTTACAGAGATTAGCATTGCCAACACTCCTTTAGCCCTCCCCGAGGACGAGGGTGTTGCATTAACTGTGTAAGAACAATAACCATTCTGAACAATGTCCTTTATGTACCATGTCGCCTGAAGACAGATGATGTCAAAACCTTGGATATAAGTCAACCAGGCTTCGTCACTCAGTTTAGAACAGAATACCTGCTATATTCCATGAGATAAATTTAAGTAGAGACTTTTGATGGCCATGCTTTTCTAGCCCCATGACTTCGTTATTTTTGACTTGGTCAACTATAATGGTAGGGGGGCCCGAAACCTCCCTGGTCGTAATATCAGGTAAAATTATATTATGGGGAGGGGAACAATTTTCGCAATTGTCCAAGTCCATTTTGCTAATATTTATTTTAGAGGCGGAGGTTTCAATGAGATCAACAGTATCCCTATAAATGAGTGCGTCTGTATAAACTCCTGTCCCTTGAGCTCTAAAAGGCAATCCTATTCTCACCGATGCTGCTGGTGGGCTAGAACACTCCGTTAGTCAGTCAATTTCTGACAGCCCAGAAAGGAGATCAAAGCGGTTATAATGGCTGAAGTGGGCTGTGTAGCCAAATTTATACCAAGGCCCACCCTTGAGGGCTGTTTTCTCATCAAATGTTCAGGTTGCGGAGGGTAGAAATAACCCAACGGATAAACCTCTATAGGCTCGCCGTGTGAGCTTTGAAAGTGCGTTAAGGCAAAGTGTACGCACCATGCATTATTGAAATTGAGCACAACGCAGTCCCACCCCCACATTTAGTCGTATGACCCAACCAACTCACTCGCCTGGCCATGATAATACTATCTGACCAGTTTATCTTCGATGAGATTTTCTTAGAGCACCAGTGGGCCGATTTATTAATAAGGCTCTGACAAGTCTCTTCCTGACCATCTGCCAGACATGGGACCCCCTTCAGAATCAAAGTATACGGTGTGCATTCAGGTGGCAAATTCAACACGCTTCTGGCACCCCTCCCACCCCTATGTTCTCGACCTGCCCCACTTATATTTGCATGACCTTGTGGCAGACCGGCCCTGTCTGTTGTGGGTAACCTTGGATGGTTAGAGCCCCCCCTGCCCCGATCTCACATTGTTCCTAACGGTGTTTCTAGCCATGATGGAATCTTGGGTTACTGAGACAGTAGTGTTAATGCTGAACCTGGTCATTTACAGTGGGTGTTATACTTGTAGAAATCAATCGACTTGACGGGACACTAGAAGTGATGGCAATTACGTCAGAGCTTCTTGGGCAAGCGATGTTATCAATCTGGTTTTTAAGTCCCGAGACATTACCCAACCCCATTAGGACTCGGGCAAGCTGTTGTCCAATGCTGGTTAATCTCACCAAAAGGGGTGTCGAAGCCTCTTGCACAATTCTACTGAATTTGTCTATGTTGTAATCAACATTATTATCCGAGTCATTTAGTACATTAGCTCTCCTTCCTCCCGACCGAGTCCTTGAAGTATTGCCAGCTAAGTGAGTTTTCTTAGTTCTTTTGCCCCATGGCGAATGGCCCCTTACTTTACAAACGACTCCTGCCACATCTGTTATTTTTCTTTTCCCTCCCTTTGCAACTTGAGTTACAGAAGGTTTCTCCGCAGGATCGATAGGCGGATCAGTTCCTTCAATGGGGGCATGTAAAACACACTGACTTGAAACAATTACGGTGGGTGATAGAGGAGGTTGCGGTCTCTGCTCGACTGCAGATTCCGAGATAGAGGTTTGACAGTCAGTTGGAATTGAGCAGGGAGCTAAAGAAAGTCTGCGTTCAGCTATTTCAATCTTCTTCGTTAACACCCCACCACCTTTTGTAAATAGCCATCCAATGTCTGTTGTTTTTGGTGTGGGGGTGGGCTTCCGTTTGCCCATTGTACAAAGCAGTGTTAAAAATAATTAGCGATGAGGAGTAAATTGAGAAGTGTAGAATAATTTTCCTTAGCATAACCTTTCCGCAAATATATATCCAACACTAGTAGAGGTCCCAAGGGCAGACTGCGAAGCAAGTGATGAAGAACCAAGAGGGGTGGCCCAGCCCAGCCATCTCCGGGCTCTGACGGGCAAGGACAGGCCCGCCCTTGGCCCGGGCTTCGCCGGGGCGCGGCCCGAGCGCGTCCCGTGCAGCGGGAGCCCTCCGTCGGTTAAATGCGCCTCCGGGCGTGGAATGGCGATGTAGGGAAGCCTGGGTAATGGAGTCCGTTATGGCTCCTGCTGCTGGCTCTCTCCCCGGTGCTTGGAAGCGCGTCCCGCGCAGCGGGAGCCCTCCGTCGGTTAAATGCGCCTCCGGGCGCGGAATGGCGATGTAGGGAAGCCTGGGTAATGGAGTCCGTTATGGCTCCTGCTGCTGGCTCTCTCCCCGGTACTTGGAAGCGCGTCCCGCGCAGCGGGAGCCCTCCGTCGGTTAAATGCTCCTCCGAGCGTGGAATGGCGATGTAGGTAATGGAGTCCGTTATGGCTCCTGCTGCTATATATTCTTTTTCCCTCTCTTTCATATGCTTCCTATGCTTCATAACTTCTCTCTTTGTGTCAGTCTGCCTGCCTGTTGCTGTCTGTTGGTTTTTTTCTTGGCCAATTGCAAAATGAAAGAAGTAATTTCTTTTTATTTTTTAGATGCTGTCAATTGCTTTTCCATCAGTTTGTTTTACTTTTCTTTCTTTTTCCCTACCTCTTACCTTCATCTTTCATTCAGACGCTTAGTTAATCACACTCCTCATTACTCATTTACTTTTATACTGTCCATCATTCTTTTTTCCCCTTTACACTTCTCTTTATCGTCTGCACAATTTTTTCTTTTTTTCTTGTTTCTGGTGGTCTTCCATTTTCTTTTCCTGAAAGCTCTATTTTTTCTATGATGGTACTTTTGATCTCATTTGATAATTTAGCTATATTGTATTGTAATTTTTTTTAAACTTGTGTTAATTTCTTCACTGGTTTATTTTTGTTTGAGGTTTCACACTTATTTACTAATTTACTATTTTTTGTGTTCTACTGAACTCCCCCGGCTCCTTTTAGCTATGGTCTGACCATTTTCTTGTAGTTTGGTTCCCTTGTTACTTAATCGTCTCCATTTCTTGTTCCCTCTATGCCATAATCTAATCTTTCCCTCTTTCACTTGAGCATTTTCACACACCAACTTCGACACACCTCAGCACATGTCCTTTCCTTTTTTGTAAAATAGCACCCAGATCTATCTGGCGCAGTTATTGGCTGTTGAGGTATGGCCATCTTCAGCCATACCTGGCCTGATCAGGTAAAGGTGCAGATCATGATGTCACTGCTAATCTAGCTGTCTGGGTCCAAGTCCTTAAGTCAGCAACAGGCAGATGTGGTTTTATAAGCCACTTATCTGTGAAGCAGTCATACTACCTAGGTTATCAAGGTGAAATTACTGTATTTTGTTGTTATGAAAGTGAATATTGGCAGCATGTCGACTTTCAGCAGCTTTACACTCCTTGACGTCTTACTTTGTTCTCTGGCAGTCTGTAGCTAATATCTCAACTGAATATCCTTTTTTTTTCTCTAGAAGGAGATGGCCATGAGAGAATGTCACAACAATAATACTTTTCTCACTGTTTTGATTCCTAAATATAAACATTCATTGTGTTTACTACTTCTCAGTGTGACTTGATGATCTAATTTAATTTTTCACTGCTTCCACTGACTGTAATTGTTCCTGGGCAAATTTTAGGTCTCACCTAGCGACCATTTACCTATTGTGAAAAACAGCAAAACCTACAGGGAGATTTTGGGCAATCCATTGCTTATCATTGGTTTGCTTTCTTCTTGTTAGTCTCATTTACTTGCTTCTTAAGCAAAGGCTTTCTTTCCTTTTGTTGTTTGTCCCTCCCCTGGAACATAGCTTCCTTACCATCCTTTTATTTGGATGTCTTGTATCTTTCCATGGCTAACGTTCATGAAACTAACTACTCTTTTCTTTCAGCACTCCATAGCACTGCACATTTTCTTGCCCTCTCCCTTGTCTGTTGCTTCTCCTCTCAAATTCCTGCTCCTGTGCTCTCCGTGTTCCTATGTCTTCCTCCCTTCCTTGCTTGTATGTTGCTTCCTCCACCCCTCGCCTTTCATCTCAATTTTGTTTTTATTTTTAAATATATTTTTCAGCTATACCCCTCCACCCTCACCGTGTCCTATCCCTGAACACGATGGTTGTTTAGTGGTGTTTAGTTGCTGACGCGCTCCTCCATTGCTCTTATGTTTTTAAATTTCTACTTTTTAGGAAGGCCCAGCAGCTGTAATTTGCTGTTGGGCCCATCCTTTCTCCGCAATGCTCTATTGTGTACTTTTTATGTTTTTTAATTTGTCTCAAAGATAGGTGTCCGTCATCGTCGGAAAGTACACTTTGAAAAAAGAAAAAAACAAAATAGACACTTGTGAGAAAGTGCCTTCTTTCTGCATGCTTGCCCCCACTATTTGCTGAATTGCTGATGTGCTTTGACTGAGTGTGCCCTGGGCTCCTGCTAATCAGGTACACAGGGCCTATGTTCTTTCCCTAAAAACTGCATTGAAGCCTAAACCCAATTGGCATCTCTGGCCACAGGTCAGCCCCTGGTAAATGGTACCACAGGTACCAAGGGCACTGTGACCAGAGAAGGCCTCTGAGGGCTGCAGCACTTATTGTGCCACCCTTAGAGGTCCTGTACCCTTACACACAGACACTGCCTTTGCAGGCTGCGTGTTTTGGTGCAGAACAAAGTGAAGAGTCGACATGGCACACATCTCTGTGTGCCATGCCTACAACCCACTGCCCTGGCATAGATCAGTCACCCCTCTAGCTGGGTGCACTATACCAGTGGTGAGGGTACAGGTGCATGAGCCCTGTACCCCTACAGTGTCGAAGTCCATTCTTAGACATTGTAAGTGCAGTGCTGTCATTAAGAGTATATGGTGCTGGGAGTTTGTCATTACGAACTCCCCAGCACCATAATGGCTGCACTGAAAACTGAGAAGTTTGGTATCAAACTTCTCAGCACATTAAACCCACACTGATGCCAGTGTGGGATTTAATGAAAAATGCACACAGAGGGCATCTTGGAGATGCCCCCTGAAAACTAACTCGCCTCTAGTGTCCAGGCTGAGTGGCTGCTTTCAGCTGCCACCACCAGACATGTTTCTGTACCCCTGGGTCGAGAGCCTGCTGCTCCCTGGGGCCGAAACAATGCACATCCTGGGACGAGGTGCCAATCCTCCTCCCCCAGGATGGGCAGGGTTCACGAAGGGGAAGCTTCAAAGGCTTGCCGCCTTTGTGAGCTTCCCAGGCCACTAGCTGCTCTCAGCAACTGGTCCCCACTGGTTCTGACTCTCCCTTTTTGGGCGGGAGAACCGGCGGGAAAAACAAGTGAGGAAGAGAGGTGTGCCCACCTCTGCCAACTCCACCCCTCAGGTGGGGGAGGCGAGGTGAAGCACAACTCTCAGTCCACGCCATCTTGAAGATGGGGGGACTCAGCCAACCAGGGACAAGCTCATGCCCCCCTCCCCCTGGAGGGTGGCATAATAGGGGGTGTACCAACCCCAGGGGAGGGACCCATTGGTCCCTGCCTTTTACCTACCTGTAACACCCCTAAATCTAGTATTTAGGGGCACCCCTGATTCTTGCTTCCTCAGACAAGAACCTGCAAGAAGAAGAAGGACCGAACAGCCGTGCAGCAGCTAACAAGAGGAAGACGCCCACTGACTTGGCCCCAGCCCTACCGGCCTGTCTCCCCCCTCGAACCTGCTCCTGCAAAATCCCGGTATGTCCTGCAGTCAGCAACCTCGAAAACCCCGGAGGACCTGTCTGCCTTCAACTGCAACAAATCTGTCTCCCGGGAATACCGGACTTGTTCATCTGCAACCTCTGGCTCTGGCCGGACACCACGGATCCGCCCCACTCTGCACCCGCCGTCCACGGCCCGAGCGGGCAAACACCCCGAGGAGGTCACCCCGGCGCTCCTGACCCGAGATCCGGCAACCCCTGACCTGCCTCAAGCCTCCAGCCGACGCCTGCAGCCTAAATCCAGAAGGCCCCCCTAACCGCGACCAGGAGCTGGTAAGACGATCCGACCCCAAAAGGCAGCCCTGCACCCGACGCCCCACGGCCTAGTGTGCCCAAACCATCGGTGCCTAACCAACCCCTAGCTTCCCAACTTACCTCTCGAAGTGGTGGTCGCACCCAGAAGACCTTCGTCCCCGAACCTGCAGTGCCTTTGCAAACCAGAGGTTCCCCATTAAAACCAACAGGGCGCCCGACGTCGAAACAGCACCCTGCACCCGGCCGCCCTAGTGCCGCTGAGGGTGCACCTTTGGTGCTACTTTGTTTCCCCATTTGCCCTGAGCTAAAGTCCAGGAGCTTTGCTCCCACAGCCGAGTGGCCTGCTAGCCATCAGCCACCAACCGGAGGCCCCCTATCCCCCATTGGATAACATTGGGCCTCAGCACTCTGCACCCGGCCGCCCTAGTGCTGCTGAGGGTGTAACGAGAGTGCATCCTTGACCCTGGGGGAACCCTTGTTCTAACCCCAGAAGCTCAACTCCAAAGACCGATTACTTACCTGGTAACCATCAACTTTGTTTCTCTCCATAGGACTCCATTGACTGTTTTTCTCTGAAAAATTTTCTAAGTGTGGAGTTGATTTGAATGGAAACCTGAAAAATAACAATTGTGCAAAACTGATTTTACTTATCTTTTCTCTAGGAAATATCCCAGTGTGATATCTGAGCATATCACACTGAGTAGAAAAAGTAATCTCAAAAGTAACGTAAAAGTAACTTACCTGAAATTCTCATTGCAAAGTCGATACAAAGTATATGTACAGCATTTCACAGTATTGCATTACCAGTAATTCAAATTGTAACCATTTCAAAGTACATTTACAGTTGCATTTCATAATGTATATTTACTGCAAAGGATTTATCAACTTACCTGTGCCAGGCTTGCTTGGTTCTAGAAAAATAAAATAACTAAAATAATATTTTAATACTAAAACAATTGGTCTGAAGTTCAGTCTTTGAGTGTGTGAATTCATTTGCTGACTGAGTGTGTACAACAAATGCTTAACACTGTCCTCTGATACTGCCTTACTGCTCGACCACACTCCCGCAAATAGAGAGTGAGGTGCTATCTAACTTTACCTCTGCCTACCTTTGGGGATCCACTGGACTCTGTGCACACTATACCTCACTTTGGTATAGTATATGCACAGCCAGCTTCCTACACCTCTGCAGCATGACTCGTGCTTAGTAATGCATGCAAGTGCTTGCGTCTTCACGCTGAGGCTTGCCATTATGGGTTTTTATTTGTGCTTGTTCTTTTTTGCTGATAATGAACAGAATCCTCAAAAAGCAGTGACGAAATGAAACTGTCAGCAACAGCTTTCAATGGTGAGGCCTATTGGCTTTGCCAATGCTTGTTTGATTTCCTCTTTTCATTTATTTGTACATAAGTGACATTATTTAAGGCTATGTCACTGGCTTGACATTGAGATTACTATATCAGTTTCTAACCCCTACTACTTCCTTGACTAATCCTTCATTGCTGGACTTTTCTATTTTAGTGTCCCTATATCGAAAATGGTTAATTTAGATATCCATTCTCAGTGTAATGGTTTTGGTGGCTCTGGGAAACAGTTTAAACAATACTGTCACAGGATAAAGCTCAATAACCACAGTCTTCCTCAGGACCTAGAAACGACGCACACCCAATGATTATATGCATGACATAGTGAGGAGTTAGCAGATTTATTTCATGTTTTGTAATCTAATGACGTTGCTAGTATTTAATGGCACCTTCTATATAGATTGCCATGTAATTCTATAATCGCGTTTTCTTGAAACTTAGTCATGGTGACTCAGCCTTTTGTTCTTGCAAGGCTGATAAAATGCAGATGGTAGATTATTAGGCTCCTGTAATTTGTGCCTAAAGATTACATTTTGTGGAGGCATCATACAAGCCCCCCTGACTAATGCAGACAGACTGAGCCATTAATTGATTAGCTTTCCCATATAAACACATTTGCAGCTGTTTTGAGTGCCACATTTCTAAACGAATATACTGCATTCGTCCTAATTAGTGGCTAGATGACATAAATGTGACACGTTGGAACGGGCCAGATTGCGATGGCCTCCCTTGCACCTTCTTTAGGAAGAACTGTGGACTATAGGAAAGAGATGTGTGGACTGCTAGGAGAGAGTGCTAGTTGTTATGAGCTCGCATTCATTGATGCAAGTTAGCATTCCTGATGAACGTAGCTTGACCCGCCTTTGTTTCCTTGTTCATCTCTAATTCTTGACTCCAATTCTCTTTTCAGAAAACCATCTTTAGTTCTGGTACACCTGTTGCAGCAGCAACGGTGGCTCCAATACTAGCAACCAACACCCTGCCCTCGGCAACCACTGCAGGTAAGTCATGGCCCTATAGAAAACGTGCAATTGTGAGTAAATGAAAAATATAGCGTGTTCTTATCTTAAATTTGACCCAAAACAATCCTATCTGTAATGGGGAACCAGAGCATTGATATTTCAAAGATAAGTAAAATACTTTAACTTTAAGGTCTTGGCTACAATAAATCATTGCAAGCGGTTAGTAGCCAACAGACTAAACCTCCTATTGGTGTCTTCTTGGACTAGCCATAGCGGGCCAGGGCCAGTCACAGGGACCGCTCGGGTAAAGGGGGACCGTTTACCAGTTTTAGGGTCCTCCAGTGTTTTTTTTCCCTCAAAGTGGTCCAGTCAAAAAGTGATTTTGATTCTGTGGAAAAATGCTGAGGATATGAGAGGAGTTCTCCTGGGCCACTCTGGAGTCCACGAACTTCAGGAGTCATTTCTGGTCTCAGGACTCTGTGCCCGAGGGGGGACGGAGCTAACCGCAGAGGGAAATGGCGCTGCTGCTGTAGAGCTCGTCGGTTCGGCCCTTGCATCAGTGTTCTTTAGACACACCAGGAATCCCATCTTATGACCTACTGAAGGCATTTGGAGGATGTTGGTGCGGTAGGAGGCGGCTCCGCACCTGGATCGCCTTCACCTGGCGGCTGGACGCCCTTTAGTCTCACACTGCCAGCACTACTGTGTTCTGGAAGAAGCGCAGAGCGGGCACATGGCTTTGAGGCAGTGGCCCCCACCAGGCCCTCTGTGCTTACTCGGCCATGACCTTCCCTAGATCTTTGGGTAATTCTGTGATGCTACCAGGCATCAGGACCGAAGACACAAGTACATGGGAAGACACCCGCGACATGAGCATAGAAAGAGGTCTGACTTGCTCCTAAGATGTCAGCTGCAGTGGAGTAACACTTCAGCACTAGTGCATTCTGTTGACTCTCCCAGACTGCGGCTTCCCCCTGTGGCCTCCAGGTATCCAAGCGGAGCATTTTGTTTCTTTCTCCTGCCCCAGCCAAGAGCTGCTCTGAGGGGGACGGTAACCATATTAAGTGCACACAAACAATACTATGTTCTTCGCCCTGATGGCATGGCTGAAGGGATAGTCTGGTGTTCAGTGGCTCACATAAAGCAACGATTACAATACCTTCTAAGGCACTGGAATAGCTGGGTCCTGCGAAGCGGAGTGACCACAGTACGACACTCCTCAAGGTGTACATGGAGGCCGCCTCCGCCAGGACCGCTTCGAATACAGCATCCGCCCAATATGTTTACTAACCATGGATTCACACTATCAATCTCCTGTAGTTAGTGGGGGGGATACCAGAGCAAGGGGCGGAAGCGCAATCTACACCTGGAGACATGCTCATAAATCTCCTCCCTTATGTAGGAATCGGCCTGTCAGCTCCTGTTTGTTTACTGAATTGATTTCCCAGGGAGGCATCAAAACCCCATGAAAGGACAGTACTGCTCAGGACTTTGCCATAGATACTATACTTAAAGAGCTGTCAGCCCTCGGAATTACAGTCACTTCCATACATAACCACACCGCCCAAACCTCCCAAGAAATTACGCTGATGAGGACAGGACTGACTGACCATCTTTATCTCCAGACTTCTTACGGAAGATAAAACAACTGCCTTGGAACAAAGGCTTTCTGCGAATACAGACTAAACTTATTCAGTAAAAGCCTTTGATCCTGCTCCCAGAGTTGGAGGATAGAAATTGGAGGGACAACTTGCGTATTTCTGGCACCCCGGAGCACAGGAAGTGGGATGGCATGTTGATCTTCATGCAGAGTTTATTCCCTCTCTTACCAAATTTGAATTCCATCCTCCACTAGAACTACAAAGTGCCCACAGAATTAAGACTAGAACAGACGGGGGCAGGGAATCCTTACACCAGGTGATAGTTTGCTTCTTAAGACACCAGCAGGCGACAGCAGTGATCCAACTGTCCAAAAAATAGGGTCCCCTCTTTATAACAGCTAGATTTATGTGAATCAGGACTTTTCTCTTGAGACTAAGCTTAAAGGTTAACACTTTGTCTGAGGCCTTATCCGCAACAACTGGAAATAATTTTCTCCGTGACCCAGTGCAAATGCTTATCACTAAAGATGGACGCACAAAAGAATTTACAGACCCGGGTCAGCTGGAGGCATTCCTTGATACCATAACTACGGAGGACATGGAAGTGCACCAGACCATGAGTAGAGCGTCCTCCCCCCAAAGTCACAGAATGTGGATGCAGCAGATGTCTCTGCTTCAAGTCGTTCCCTCTTCCGCAGCTCAGTCATGAGTACTTGGTCCTCTGATCAGTCACACAATCCTAAAGGATGGTCTCTACCTTCGAGATAAGCGAGATCCCTATTGAAGAAAGACTGATATGCTTGTTCCATGTTTGATCAGTTTTGCTCTGCTCTTGAAGGGTGAAGCAAGGGGTTATTTGTTGGGTCGTCCTGCTCTTTGATCTGTTGGATTAAGGTTGTGGGCAGGACCGGGACGGAAAAGGGATATTGATTAGGGCAGGGACTTCAGCTGATACGCCCTATTCTTAGAAGGGGACTGTAGGAAAGTGCCCTTTTATGCAAGGTTGCCCCAACTTTTTGCCTGATGTTGCTGCTCTTTGGCTAAGTTTACCTTGAGTTCCTGCCAACAAGGTACCCAGGGCTTAGGTTCATACCCCAAAAATGTACTGTTGCAACCCCAATTGGCAACTCTCTGGCTACAAGTAAGTACCTTGTAAAAGATACCATGGGTACCAAGGGCACTGTGACCAGGAAGGCCTCTAAGGACTGTAGCACATATTGTGCCACCTTTAGAGACCCTGTACCTTAACACTCACACACTGCCTTTGCATGCTGTGTGTTTTGGTGCAGAACAAAGTGGAGTCGACATGGCACACATCCCTGTGTGCCATGCCTACAACCAACTGCCCTGGCATAGATCAGTCACCCCTCTAGCTGGGTGCCCTATACCAGTGGTGAAGGTACAGGTGCATGAGCCCTGTACCCCTACAGTGTCTAAGTCCATTCTTAGACATTGTAAGTGCAGTGCTGCCATTAAGAGTATATGGTGCTGGGAGTTTGTCATTACGAACTCCACAGCACCATAATGGCTGCACTAAAAACTGAGAAGTTTGGTATCAAACTTCAAAGCACATTAAACCCACACTGATGCCAGTGTGGGATTTAATGAAAAATGTACACAAAGGGCATCTTAGAGATGCCCCCTGAAAAACGACCTACCACTAGTGTCCAGGCTGAGTGGCTGCTTTCAGCTGGCACCACCAGACATGTTTCTGGACCCCTGGGTCGAGAGCCTGCTGCTCTCGGGGCCTGAAACAATGCACATCCTGGGACGAGGTGCCAAGCCTCCCAGGATGGGCAGGGTTCACGAAGGGGAAGCTTCAAAGGGTGGCCGCCTTTGTGAGCTTCCCCAGGCCACTGGCTGCTCTCAGCAACTGGTCCATACTGGTTCTGACTCCCACTTTGGGCGGGAGAACCGGTGGGAAAAACAAGTGAGGAAGAGAGGTGTGCCCACCTCTGCCAACTCCACCCCTCAGGTGGGGGAGGCGAGGTGAAGCACAACTCAGTCCCTGCCATCTTGCAGATGGGGGGACCCAGCCAACCAGGCAAGGCTTATGCCCCCTCCCACTGGAGGGTGGCGTAATAGGGTGTGTACCCACCCCAGGGAAGGGACCCATTGGTCCCAACCTTTTACCTACCTGTAACGCCCCTAAATCTAGTATTTAGGCAAACCCCTGATTCTTGCTTCCTCAGACAAGAACCTGCAAGAAGAAAAGAAGGACCGAACAGCCGTGCCGAAGCTAACAAGAGGAGGACGCCCACTGACTTGTCCCCAGCCCTACTGGCCTGTCCCCACCTTGAACCTGCTCCAACAAAATCCCGGCGTGTCCTGCAGCCAGCAACCTTGACAAACCCAGAGGACCTGCCTGCCTTCAATCCCAAAGACTCTATCTCCCGTGGACACCGGATTTGTTCAAACAGACTCCAGTTCCGCAAGGATCCGTGGGTCTGCACCACTGCACCCGACGCCCACGGCCCGAGTTCGAGTGGCCCCCCGGCGAGCCTGACCAGAGATCAGGCGACCCCTGACCTGCCTCAAGCCTCCAGCCGACGCCTGCAGCCTCAAACCGGAAGGTCCATCCAACCGCGACCAGGAGCTGGTAAGAAGATCCAACCCTGAAAGGCACCCCTGCACCCGATGCCCCACGGCCTTGGATGGCCCAACCGACAGTGCCTAACCAACCCCCAAGATCCCAACTTACCTCTCCAAGTGGTGGTCGCACCCAGAAGACCTTCGTCCCCGAGCCTGCAGTGCTCTTGCAAACCGTAGACTCCCTATTGAAAGCTACAGTGCTTCCGACGCCAAAACAGCACTCTGCACCCGGCTGCCCCAGAGCCGCTGAGGGTGCATCTTTTGTATTGGTCTAAACCCCCATTTGCCCCGAGCTTAAGTCCAGGAGCTTTGCTCCAACAACCCAGTGGCCTGCTCGTCAGCAGCCACCAACCGGAGGCCCCCTATCCCCCATCGGATAACATTGGTCCTCAGCACTCGGCCGCCCTTGTGCCGCTGAGGGTGTAAACAGAGTGCATCCTTGACCCTGGGGGGGACCCCTGAGTCTAACCCCAGAACACCAACTCCCACAACAAAGTACTTACCTTTATACCGATAACAATATTTTCCTCCATAGGATAACATTGACTGTTTTTCTGTGAAAAGTTTCTAAGTGTGGAGTTGGAAAACCTAAAGAAATTGTTTAAAATTGTACTAACTAACAAAAACGCTTTTACTTACCTGTTTACAGGAAATGTCCCAGTGCAGTATCCAGGCATACTGCACTGTGTAAGAAAAGTAATCTCAAAAGTAACTTAACTGTCATTTTACTAAAAACCCTATACAAAGTATATGTACTGTATTCTGAAAAGCATTGCATTATCAGTAACACTATTGTATTCAAATCAAAGTACATTTACAATTGCAATTCAAACTGTTACAACTGTATATTTACTGCAAAATATTTATCACTTACCCGTGCCAGGCTTGCTTGGTTCTAGGAAATAAAATCACTAAAAGAATATTTTTATACAAAAACAATTGGTTTTAAGTTCAGTCTTTGAGTGTGTGAATTCATTTGCTGACTGAGTGTGTACGACAAATGCTTAACACTGTCCTCTGATAAAGCCTTACTGTGCAACCACACTACCACAAATGGAGAGTGAGGTGCTATCTACTTTACCTCTGCCTACCTTTTGGGTTCCACTGGACTCTGTGCACACTATACCTCACTTTGGTATAGTATATACAGAGCCAGCTTCCTACAATATGGCATAGGTAAGCCACCCCTCTAGCTGGGTGCACTATACAACTGGTGAGGGTACAGTTGCAGGAGCACTGTACCCCTACAGTGTCTTAGTTCATTCTTAGAAATTGTAAGTGCAGTAAAGCCATAAAAGAGTATATGGTGTGAGAGTTTGTTATTACGAACTCCACAGCACCATAATAGCTTTACTGAATTCTGGGAAGTTTGGTAGCAGAGTTCTCAGCATAATAAACCCACACTGATGCCAGTGTGGAATATATTATTCAATGCACTCAGAGGGCATCTTAGAGATGCCCCCTGAAAAGCGACCAGCCTCTGGTGGGTTCCCTGACTGGTAAACACCAGCCTGCCACCATGAGACATGTTTCTGGACCCCTGGGGTAGGAGCCTTCTCTCACTGGGCCCAGAAACAAAGCCTTTCCTGGGCGGAGGTGCCCCCCCACTCCCTCAGGTCAGGAAGAGCCATCTGTGGCAGGGGAACTTTAAAGGCCTTGCCGCCTTTGTAATGCGACCCCTAGCCTCTCCTGCTATCGGAAGCAGGCCCCCTTCCTGTCTCACCCCCTTTTCGGCAGGCAGACAGGCAGGCAAAATTAGAGCAGCCCAGAAGGTGTGCCCACCTCTGCCACCCCTCAGGTGGGAAAGGCGAGGTGAAGCCCATCTTGCAGATGGCAGGCACTCTCCAATCCGGGTTAGGGATTGTGCCCACTTGCCTATGTGGGGTGCACACACCCAGGGTGTAGTCACCCTCAGGTCAGTAGCCCATTGGCTACTGACCTCTAGACCCCTAAAACGCACACTCAATACAGTATTTAGGGGGCAGCCCTGAACTCAGAAGGCAGATTCCCGCAACCGAAGGAGGACGAAAGAAGACTCACAGCAGACGAGACTGCAGAGAAGAGCTGACGTGGCCCCAGCCCTACCGGCCCGTCTGCAGTTTCCAGAGATCATGTGCCAAAAGTTGCCTTGTCCTGCTGTCAGTGACCTCCAGAACCCCTGGGAGTACTGACTGCCTTCAACAAAGACCGTAACTCCTGTGTACAGCACCTCTGTTCAAAAGAATCTCCAAAGAAAGACTCTGAGCCTGCTGAAGACAAAGAAACCCGACGCCTGAAACCACCACTGCATCTGTTGCCTACGGCCCGAGTCAGAATGGCCCACCGGTCCCAGCGAGGTCCCCCAGCGATCGGAAGTCCACCGTGGGTTGTCATTCCAGGACTCCCCGACACCACCTGCAGCCTCTGCACGGAGACCCCCCCCCCCCCCACCGACCCATCGCGAGTGGCCCGGTAAGGTGAAATCCGACCTCAAAAGGCACCCTTGCATCTGGCCACCCTGCGCCGTGGAGAAGGGGACCTGAGGTGCACCTACGTCCCCCGAGCCCTCCAACTTACCTGCCCAGCTGTTGGTTTCTCCCGGAAGACTTCCTGGACCGAGCCTGCAGCTAAAAACCAAAACCTGCAAACCCCATTGAAAACAGGGTACCTGACGCCGCCAATCTAGCACCCTGCACCTGGCCACCACTGTGCTGCTGTAAGTGCACCTTGTGTGCTAACTTGGATCCCCCTTTGCCCTGAGCTTAATCCTAGGAGCTTTGCGCCCTCAACCCCGTGGCTTGCCCGAGAGCAGCCACCAACCGACGCCCACCTAGCCCCATAGGCTATTATTGGGCCTCAGCACCCTGGACCCGGCCGCCCTAGTGCTGCTGAGGGTGCTTTTTGAGTGCATCCTTGACCCCGGGGGAACCCTTGTTCCAACCCCAGAAACTCCACCCCAAGACCTGCAAACCGATAACCTAATGTTTCTCCATAGGAGTGCATTGATTGTTTTCCTCTAAAAAACTTCTAAGTGTTGAGGGTGCTTGTATGGAAACATAAGAAACTATGTTTTATTTACCTTTTATCTAGGAAATGTCCCACTGTGATATCTAGGCATATCACACTGAGTAGGAAAAGTAATCTGAAAAGTAATCTAAAAAGTAATTGCAAAGTAACTGTAAAGTAATTTAAACTGTTTCTGAACATTTGACCTACCTGTAACAAAGCCAACTGCATTCAGCTGTATTATTCTTGAAAAGTACTACTTTACTTACCTGCACCAAGTCCTGCTTGGTTCTAAAAATAAAATACACTCCAGAAATATTTTTAATACAAGCAATTGTTCGGAGTTCAGTCTTTGAGTATGTGATATCATTTCTTGCCTAAGTGTGTACAATAAATGCTTAACACTAACCTCTTATAAAGCCTTTCTGCTCACCCACACTACCACCAATAGAGAGTAAGATATTATCTACGCTTACCTCGGTAAGCCTTTGGGGATCCATTGGACTCTGTGCACACTATACCTTACTTTGGTATAGTATATACAGAGCCAGCTTCCTACAAACCTATTATAACATTTTGTGATACAAACCTAAATGTAAAATCCTCAATAAAAAAAACCACCACTCTATTCAACCCCCACTGAACATAGCAGAAAATCGGCCCAAACAACCAAAGAAAAAGACTAAACTCAACATATTGTGGAGTACACATAGGGGTCGATGTCACCGCCAATCAACTCAGTCAGAAGCCCGGCAACTCAGATACCATAATATTATTAGACATTACACCCATCATGAGAGGCAAATCGGAACAGTTGACGCACTACTCCAATTTCCCAACTGCATCAACTGTAAAGACCGTGTAGAGAGTCTGGATAAGTTATGCAGTGCTTCTCCGTGGTCGGGTATCCCCCTCAAATTGAGAGACACCATGAAGGAGGAGCACAGCAGAGCACAATGTAGGAAAAGTCTTACCATACTCTTAAGTCACAATGCCCATGTCAGATTACCCCTGCTGAGTCACCGGACTCTCTGCACAGCAGGAGCCCCACCCATGGGCAGATGCACCAACATGTCTCCTCTAGCTTACTGGCAAGCGATGAGCGCAGAAAGGGATCTAATCTCTATTCATAAAACAATATATTTGCACCTTTAAGATATAACTGTCAAACGATCATTGTTCCTCTGCGTTGATAGATTTCTCTTCGACTTGAGCAGTGGAGCTGGGGGATCCTTTACGAGAACCAGCACCTTCCCTCCGCTTAAGGAACTGGAGAACCTGTTTCGAATCATTGAAGTAATGTGGCCTTCCCTCCGCTAGGATTCACAGTTTCGCAGGATACATCATGCTATATTCCAGTTGTAGTTCTTGTAGTTTCCTTTACACTGGGATACACTGATGACTAGCTTCTTGTACTTGCTGTGTGAAATTAGGGTAGAGGGACCACTCCATGCCCTCTTATCTCAGCGTCTTCAGCTCTCTTGCCTTCCGAAGAGCCGCATTCAGGAGACGCAAGATTATTGGACGGGGGCTAGACCCGGGTCCGGCTTGGGCGCCAGCGAGCGTTGCGTGCACTATGCAACAAAAATGTCCGAGAGAGTTTCTCTGCTCAATAGCACTGATAAGAGTTGCTCAACATAGTGTTCCATATTGTCAGTATTAGTTGACTTTGCCACGCCGAGGATTCTCACATTAATCCGCCTCGAGCGGGCCTCCAAATCCTCCGCTTTAGCTTGGAGAATGTGAAGCAGCTTATCCATTCTGGAGCGTGCGGACGACTCTGCGGAGATGACGTCTTGGGCATCGATACTCTCTTTTCCACAGTATCCAGCCTTTCCGTGTGTTTGTCTAGTGTCTCCATCATTCTGTCCATTCTATAGGAGATGTCGCCTACTTTACCATTTATTTTGGACAGGCTGCGTGGCATCGCCACAAGAATCGGCTTCAGGTCAGAGTCTAAGGGTGGGTCATTGGACTCGGAGCCGGATTCTGCGGTATTTGAGTCAGACTCTTTGTGCCTCAGGGTTTTGGGCAGCTCGAAATGTAGTTTAGACTGCGATCAGTCAGTTTTGTCCATACTGAACGCTGTCCGGTGTTACTGTGGTAAATTCGGAGACCAAGAACTATGAGCTCCAATGCGATGGTTGTACCCTGCTTATGCGCTTGATGGTGTATGATTGAGCCAGCAAAAATGTCTGAATGAGATGTAGACTATGCTGCAATGCGTAACCAGTTACAGGTGACAGAGGGGTCCGGCAAGCAGTAGTTGGGCTAACGTTTTATTGCAGGACCCGAGGCAGTAACCCTTCCCAGCGTCAGCGCTGGACACATAGACACACTACAGGGTCTCACCCCTGCAGTACTGCTCCAGTGAAGGGAACTGGCAAAGTTATCAAATCTGTCCCACAGTGAAGAGTAGCAGGGTCCCCCTAGTGATGAAGGCCTGCACACTAATGGGGAGAGTCGGCTATGGAGGAGCCAGGTTGAAGGCTGCTGGGCCGGTGTCAACATCTGCCCTCAGCAGTCGAAAAGGGCCACTCCTCACCTTACTGCCACTTAGCAATTGCACAATCCTCGGGCAGGACAGCAGCCCGGCTCCAGACCTCGCCGATCTTCCTGCAGCAGACCCCCAATGCTTCACAGGCAGTCGGGACGGGAGAACCACTCCCCTGCCGCACCTCCTGCAATATCTGTGCCTCACGCAGCTTGTCTCACTGCTGTACCAAGATCTGCACTCGGGCAGCTCTGCAGCTCCCAGGCTCGACTGGTGATCTCTCTCGTGGCAGAAGTCGACGGCCTGCTGCGTAGCCAGGGCTCAGTCCTCCGAATGGTCCGGTCACCCCATTTACGATCAGTTTCTGGCAGTCGGATCGCTGAAGAAACACAGGATACAAGTACAGGGGAAATGAGAGTGAAAAGTGGCGATGGGTGCCAGAATTTTGGAGGATTTGAAGGCTGGATTTTCCGAGCTCTATGAGCAAGCGGCCATCTTGGAGCCAGGCAAACTCCGCCACCTACAGTGTTCTTAACCTAAAAAGCCTTTTAGAAGGAGCTTGTAGGCGAATCAATATTGTCCAAACAGACAACACAACTACAATGTTTTACTTCAACAAGCTAGGAGAAGCACAATCTCTTGCGGTATCAAGACTAGCCCAAGGTCTCTGGAAATGGGCCATAGGGAAGAAGATTTGAAATAGCAGCAGTCCATCTCCCAGGGAAGGACAAGACAGAAGCACACATGTTGAGCAGACAAGCATCATACTCCCATGAATGGGAACTAAATCAGAAAGTACTTGTAAATATCTTTTGGAAGTGGGGAACTCCAACAATTGATCTATTTTCAACAGCAGTGAACGCAAAATGGCAAAGCTTTGCACCCAGACAGTCATACCAGCAATCCCTGGAGAAGGCACTGTCGATAAACTGGTCAGGGACATTTGCTTACGCTTTCCCCCCTGATACCACTGTTACAGATTGAGCTGCAAATTCAAGAGTAGCAACATGACACTCCTACTAATTGTCCCACAGTGGGTAAGGCAAACATGGTTCTCTGAACCAATAGAAATACCACAAGGAAACATTCAAGGATTACCAAGACAACAAGATCTACTGTCAATGGAAGAGGGAAGGGTACTACGCCCAGAACCAGGTTCTTTGGGCCTGGCAGCCTGTCTCCTGAAGACTTATAATGTGGTAGTTTAAAGCAAACGGAAAACACAATGGCTGATCTAAGGGAAGCCCGAAAGCCCACAACAAGAAAATGGTACATATCAAAATGGAAAAGATACTCTCTATAGTGTCTTAAAAATGGTCTATTAAGAAGGAATACAAAGGATGCAACAGTATTCAAATATCTAACACCTTATTGACTGCATGTTAAGATATGCATCGCTAAAAGTATATTTAGCAGCAATAGTGGTGTACACAAGGGGTCACATAGGAAGAAGTTCTTTACAGCCCCAGTCGTAAAAAGATTTTTGGATGGAGCAAAAAAGATTGCACCACCAAGGAGGGTTCCAGCATCCGCATGGAATTTAAACGTGTTACTCATACAATTAATGAAGGTACCCTTTGAACCATTACACAAGGCCACACTACAAATACTCGGACTTAAGACCGCATTTCTGGGTGCCATAACATCTCTGCGCAGGGTGAGCAAATTGCATGCAGTCACACTTCAAGAACCATAAAGACAGGATTGTCATGAGGACTGCCCCACACTTCTTACCCAAGGTCGTTTCACACTTCCACATCAACCAGACAATACAAATTCCAAGTTTTTTCCCGAAACCAAGGAGACCTGCAGCGAGAACGTTACACACGCTTGATGCAAGACGTGCCGTAATGTACTACATTCAAAAGACAAAAACAAACAGGAAAACTGAGCAACTATTTGTTTAATTTGCAAATAATTATCTGGGAAAACCAGTAACTGAGGGCACAATCGCAAAATGGATCCCACAAACCATTCAAATGTGCCACACAAATGCAGGAGAGAAATTATCAACACCAAAAGCACATTCATCAAGAAAGGACCAACCATAGCCTTTCTAGCAAATACACCCTTACTGGACATATGCATGGCAGCAACAGGGTCATCTGTGCACACGTTCACAAAACATTGCTGTATAGACATACACATGAATAAGGAAGCTTAAGTGGGACAAAAGGTCTTACAGCGTCTGTTTACAAATTAAAGCTCATCTTCAACCCAACCACCACAAAACTAGTAAACTGCTACAAAATCTATGCACTGCATGTCAATCCAGAAATGATTCACACTACAAATCGTATAGTTTCTTACCTGTAAGTGTATTTTGCGGCTTGAAGAATGTTCTGGATTCACAAGCGAACCACCCACCTTAACCAAAAAGTTGGGAAGAGGGAACGAAAAACCAGAGAAAAAAATCAACAAAACAAAATCTGGAGATGGCGACCAAAGAAGCTTCTGGAGGGATTAAGGAGTACGACGTCACAGGATACACCAAATGGGGGTCTGTCAACAACAAAAGACAAACAAGCATTTGCAATGCAATAGGTCTCTCATTTACGAGACTTTGAGCTATTGGCATTGTAAATGTCAATAGCTTAAATTCTCGCAAATGCGAGACCTTTTGAATTGCTAATCTTTTTGGTTTCCAAGCGCCCCTTGCCGCGCTTGCACTTATTGGAGGCCACGCCCCTTTCGTTAGACGAGCTGCAGAAAATATTTTTAAAGCAATAGGTTTCGTATTTGCAAGGGTTTAAGCTGTTGCCATTTACAATGCCAATAGCTTAAACTCTTCAAAATGCGACACCTATGACATTGCACAGAAGCAACCGACATTGTCCTGGCTGTTTGGAAAGTGAAAGGGCGCATGGCTCACTGAATGTATGGAAAGCACTTCGTGCCTGAGGTAGGGCAAAACCCATTAAAGAAAATAGTGCTTACAGACGAAATAAAACATACCATGTAGCAACAGAAGTAAAAGGGCCAGTCATCATGGGATGTTTCAAATGAAGATAAGGCGGTACTAAGGAGGGACTAACAAGGTGATTAAGGAATCAGAAGCCAGCATTTGTAAAGGACAAAGACACAAGCCAATGAAAAACATGGGCAGAGAGTGGGCGGAGCTTCAAGTGCATACTCTAATAGAGCTTTTAGCGGAGTAAAAATCGATTGCCTTATAGTTGGTATTGATTCAAATTAGCCTGCCTGGCAAAAATCCATTTTGATCGCTATGAATTACTGTTTGGACTAATGGGTCAAGTCGATTCGCCAAGATCTTAATAAAGAGCTTGTAGTCACTATTTAATAAACTTATCAGACAATAGGAATTTGGATTATTACCGGCTTATTTTTCAGAAAACTGACTATAAGGGACTCCACAAATTAATGGGGAATTTTAATGCCAGTAAGAATGTTATTTAACAGAATGACCCTAAACTTACTTGGTGCAAAAAAGATTTTATAAACCTGCTAGAATCTCATCCTTACCGCAAACCTTCGCGTTAGGAGAGGAGTTGATAACGTTTTCTACTTCGAATACAGAGATTGGTACAACGATGGAAACTTTCTGATCTTTAGCCAGACTGGCAGTGAAATGCCTTCAAACCACGCATTTTCTTGCTTCTGGCATGGAGTTCTGTGGTTCGGAGTATAATCTTACAAAGTGTTTCCGAAGCAATCGACTATGAGATCAGGCTAGGTAACTACTTTACCCATATCCGAATCAAAAATCAGTTTTAAAGAATTATTGTTTGTTCGTTTTACTGACCAAGCCAAATATTTACCCATATGCTTGCTTTCTTCATAACTATTTTGTGAGTACGTGTTTTGATTTAATATTTCGACTGTCATAAAATGCGCTTTCAGATTCTACCTTGCTCAAGCTAACTCTGAATTAGTTGCCGGGGCCAAGGCTGCTTGATTTAATGCCAATTTCAGTTGATTAAGCTTCGCTTTTGCTTTGGGTTTACTTTGCTTGAAAAGCTATCCCTTCGCCTTAAAAAACAAAAATGCACCCTACACTGGGAACACAGAGGCCTTAATGTTGCTCTTAAGGAAATGCTCTAAAGCTCACTGCATGCTATCGACTCAACTTTTGTTCACTAACGGAAGATTTATCTTGCGTCCATTTAGACCTTGTAGGCTGTCATTCTGAAATAAAAGGTTCAGTCAAAATTGCAGACTGATCCGAAAATCTGTTTGCCAGCATTTCTGTCTGCACACAGCAAGAAGTGTGTGAAATTAGAAAACAAATCGATTTGTTATGCTGAATTAAAACATTTTGAAAAATGTGTACTGTCAATGTCAAGGATCTATCATGCTAAATCTTGTTCCAGCTGCCTTACAAGCTTGATGGTTTTGGGTTTATTCTGGTGCTTGTTAGGATTAGAAGAATCAATTGAGACATTTTGAAGGGGATTGAAGTCTCCTCCTATTGTGAATATCCTTGAAGACCCTTTTGCGTTGTTATAGATTTCCCCTAGGGCTGAGGCGGGAGTCTTCGATGGAGCCATAGTAACTTATTAAATTAATTATCTGACTTTGCTCTGGGATTTTAACCCAAATCCATCTTGCCTCTGGATCCCAAATCCCTGCCCAACTCTTTTGCAATTAAAATCACCACTCCCCTAACCGTTGCCCCCGATGATGCATAAAAGGTGTTTCCAGTGTACCCTGGAACTCTTGACTGGAATGGGTCAGTTTTTAGGTGGATTTCTTGAAAAAAATTAAGTAAATAACACTCGCGTGAGATGCCCTAACCCAAGCTAATTGCTCTGAACTTAGTCCTATTATTTAAGCTGTTGGCATTGCATGAAATCACTTTCAGGAATCTATGGGCCATAGCTCATTTTGAGAGAACAAAGTTGCATCCGATTCGAATCTGCACTACTTTCCAAAAGCCTTACAAAGCATGCTACATATTTTTATTTTATTCCTAAACACCTGTGCCCCCCTAACCCACACCCCTCGTATTCCACCTCTTTTGAGCTAACCCCCTCCCCCAGGGCCCCATCTGTCCCTGGTCCTCGTGGAGGCATTGCCCAGCCCAACCTGCAAACACTATCCCTGTGGTACCCTCCCTTTTATCCACCTCATCCATCCCCTGAGTGCTTTGGAGATGCACTCAGGACTGCATCATCGGGTGCCAGGGACATACTGCGCTGGCTTGTGCCCCCTAAGCCTAATACAAAAAAAAAAGCTAGAGCGGAAAAAAAAGAAAGTATAGTGAGATATTAAGACAGCACTTTGGTGGACTAGAGATGTAGGGCATTAGTAAGGGGTGGAAGGGTGCCAGATTCCTCTAACTCAGCATGTTCTCAGATACCCTCTCCCCGCCCACGCCCATACGAGATTTCTTAACAAGTTGCAAAAAGTCTTTGGCCTGTTCAATTGAGGCAAAGATACGAGACTGCCCCTCAAAAATAATTTTCAACTTTGATTGTTGTGCAAGCCCTTCTTGGGTGCCTTGTCTTTTAAATGAATCAGTAATTGTCTTGAACTCTCTACGACGGTGTGCTGCAATCAAGGATATATCACAGAAGATCTTGAATAAGAAACTATCCAGGGTTTGAAATGTTTTGTTTCTTAGCTTTGGCCAAAATCCACTCCTTTATACGGAAGTCTCTGAAATTGACCAGTACGGTACGAGGATACTTTGCTTTGGAAAAGCGGAGGGCTGAAAATTATTAACTCGGTAGGCGGTAGGCTCGCATAAGGTGAGGTCCATGTTTTTTTCCCTGTTGATCTGGAATCATGTGCTTTTTGATGAGACCTGTAATCAGCTTGATAACATCCTAGCCATTTTCATGCCCCGCACAGATCCCAGCGAACCGTAGATTAGATCGGCGGGCTCTGGTTTTCATCTCTTTGAGTTTTAGTTGTAAGTCGGGTGACTACAATCGGTATTGGATCCACATTTGAACAGGTCCCCCCTTCCGTGCCAATGCCACTAGACTTTCCCTAGATGCTCCAATCACAGCGCCTAAGATGGTGAGGGCGATCTGAGAGTTGGTCTGCAACAAAACACCCTGTCTAGATGGAATGCCACTGGAATATTATGCTACCTTCTCCTCTATCCTAGCCCCCCGTCTCGCAGAGATGTTTGTATCAACCCTACTACATGCAGTCACATCGGGATTCCCTTCTAGTTTCTATCCCTATACCCAAAGGGGACCCTGCACATCTGAGAACCTACTGACCTATTGCTATCCTTGGTGCTCATTATAACCTTTTGGGAAAGATTCTAACCGGTAGGAACTCCCAGGTCCTCCCAGAGCTAATACACTCAGATCATAACGGGTTTGTCTGGGGTTGGAGCACTTCCCAAAACATACTGTGTCTCTTTCACGTGCAAGATTGGGTCCAGGGGTGATTTCCGTGCGTTGTCTGTCTCGTATTAGACCTTGAGAAGGCGTTTGCTATGTTGACGTGAAATTATCTAATTCTAGTACTAGCTTGGTTGGGCGTTGGGAAGAGGTTGCTCGCTTGTACCTGGTTACTCTATACCAGACGACCTCCTCGAATTTGCCTGGGTAGTCTCATCCCTGCCTCCTTTCCAGTAAGTCTGGGTACACGGCAGGGATGCCCACTCTTCCCTCTGCTCTTCGCGATGGTGATGGAGCCCATGCCCTTTCGGCTGCACAGGGCGGGCCGGAAATGGGGTATACCCCTTGAGGACAGGACATATGGCATATCATTATTCTCCATCTATTTCTATACTTATGTGATATAACAGCTGATCCCTCTCTGCGATTCCTTGACTGCATTTGCTGAAGTCGCGGAACTCTGGGTTAACTGGACAAAATCTGTATGAGGGGGGACCCTCTGCAAGGTCCTAGCTGGCATCAGGTCCCAGTTGCACTTTCTGGCAACTCTTGCCTCGATTAACAAAACTGCGCTGGCAAAGATGGTCATTTTACCTCTCCTCCTATACTATTTTTCCAACCTGCTGGTCACTCCGGTGAAGTTGTTCTTTACTGTACTAGACTCCCTTTTATGTATACTTATCTGGGGTAACAAACATCGTTGTGTCGCCCTCAAGAAACTACAGCTCGTGCTGGGCAGGGCAGGACTGAGTGCCCTCTCCTTTAAAGTGTACTATCTAGCAGCACATCTGCAATGACTGTCGCGCTGGACTGCAGGGCGTTATATGGGCAAAACCAGTGATGAATTGGGGGGGGGGGGGTCATGCTGGTGACCACAGTATGGGGTTTTCTTCTCCCGAAGGACCTACCTTCATCCCCTTGGCCACTACAGGTGGCGGTTGCTCGCTCCTGCATGCTCCGCCTACAGTCTCACGTGCAGGATGCCGGTTTATAACCCAGCCTTTCCCGTTTCCATGTTTTTGCAGTGTGATTCTTTTCTGGATTTACATGCTGTGCATTGTTCTGACATCTAGTGGTTTGGCCCGGAATTGTCTCTAAAAACATTTTGACCTTCTACTATTTTTAGGTCTCGCCTGGCGTTAGCAGCGCGCATGCGCTGCTCTCGCCATGCGAGGGCCTTTTGGAATCTACAAGATTCCAGAAGTATACTTGAAGCCCCGCCCCTCTTTCCATTGGCTCGCGTCATCGTTTATGTTAAACGATGGCGCGTGATTGGAAAGCGGGCTTCTCGGTTACCGCACTGTCCACTTTTAGGACGGCCCATGTGGACAGGCCGACACCATCTTTGTTTCTGGCACAGCGCACACTGCCATGCGCGTGTGAAGCCAGCCCTCCCAGGACAGACACCACAACAGGGTTCCCTTCACAGGATCACACGCCGCTTCTCTCGCGCACACACGGGCTGAGTACCATTGTGAGCCCATGCCCACCGGGTGGCACACCGCACGCTGACATGTGCTTGTGAGGCCAGCCCTCCCAGGACAGACACCACACCAGGGCTCCCTGCACACGACCACACGCTGCTTCACGCAGGGAAGCGCACACGGGCTGAGCACCACTGCCGGCGACAGCATATATATGTTCTTCTAGGGCAACAGGAACAAAATGTAGTTACATGTAAAAAGTGAGGCGCGTTGGCAGGACCGGGCGGGATCTTGCTGATGAAGGCGGCACAGATGCTCCAACCCAGGTATGAGGTAAATTTTTGCTAAAGAACATCTAAAATGGGTTTATGTTGCGCAGATATTCCTGACAGAGAAAATACGTGAAGTGAACTCAAGTGTGCAGAAAGCTCGGCAGCTCAGAAGCGGGCTCTCTTCCAAAGAGGCGCGCTGTGAACCAGTGCGCAGCACTGATTTGCACAATATGGGGTGCCTACATCTGTCATCCCCGATTCTCTCAGCGCTCAAACTGAAGTCCTACGAGGTTCCGCCGAGACACGTCAAAGGCACTTGCAGGGTGCGGCGAGCGCCTGTGATGTATAACTTATCACAGGCAGGCTGGGGTGCACGTCACTCTGGGCTAGATCAAAACAGACACCCTTTCTCGTCACCAATTGTTCTTTCTTTTTAAAAATACAGCTAGGCAGGAGAAATGGGCTCGCGATCCAGGCAAATAGTTCAGTAGCAGCTCTGCCAACAGTCCCCCGGGCTACGTGGAGGCAGCTCTGGAGAGGGATGATACTGGCATGGGAAACAGAGTGGGGTGACCTCGTGTATAAAAAAAAAAATATATAGTAAAATAACCTTTGGCAAGGATTTCACTGCGGGGAAGTCAGCGACTTACAAGCATATACAGACGTTTCCACGTGGCTGTTTTAAAATTAAATACATACTTGACATTTTCTAGCTTACTTGATGGCATTGTTTCTTTGTAGTTGAATCTTTCTGCTTGTGTTTTTTGTCCTTGTAGTTGTCCGATACTTTCCGTCTAGGGCACATTGTGCGGAGAGTGACATATCCTTCCCTCCTTTCTCCGCCCCATTCCTTTCAAACAAAACCCTTTTAAGTGGCAGCCAGGAAGTCAGCAGGCAGCTCTGCTCAGGTTTCTGTAACATAAACCCTAAACCACCACTGCTCAAAGTGCCATAAAACAATCAAAGGCTGGGAGGAAACACCTCGTAGGCCACTGATGTGTGCACACCCCTTCATTCCCCAAGGGCATTCACCAGGTGGGCGCACGCACATCCCCCTCATCAAAACCCCCAAAATAATTTATAGGTTTACAAAATATTTAACAAAGGCAGCGGTATAATAACCACCTAGATCAATCCCAGCAGAGCAAAAACAATCCATAAGAGCTATATCTCTATACCAATCACCGCAAGGAGGAAATGCAGCCAAACGTCTATTCATGGCAATACTCGCTGCCTGTACACTCAGTCAAACACACAGTATAGCAAACCAGCATTAAAAATGCTATAGGTCTCGCCTTTCATTAAGTTAAAGCCATTTGCTTTGCTATACAATACCATTAGCAAAGCAAATAGCTTTAACTTAATCAAAGGCGAGACCTATTGCATTTTCAATGCTTGTTGTGTTTGTTGTTGGTGGGCGTCCGTGTACCTCCGTTTGTTGCACCTTTATGACGTCATCGTGCTTTCTCTGGAAGCTCCCACCCTTGGTCGCCATCTTCAGTTTCTTTTTTTCCGCCATTGGGTCTGGATGTATGCAGGAGGATCTACAACACCTGGAAGAAGAAAGTGACCAAAGATTCAGAGAAGAAGTGCAGAACTCTACACCAAAGAGAAGGAGTTATCAAGAGAAGATACCAAGAGAAGTTCTGGGAGGAGAACAAGGTATTTTCCTCAATGAACACTGAAAATGCGAGTGATGGAGAATACACCATTCCAGTTTTTCAAGATTTGTCACCATAAATTGCAAAGAAGGACCAACACACCGTCTGCAACTTCTGTCTGCCGGTAGACCATCTCTGTGACGATTGTAACAACTGTGCCGTATTTGCACCGAAGACCCTGAGGGTAAGACGGCAGCAAAGAGTAGCCCACCATACCGTGCAAGGCCAACATACGACACCATCCCTTTCAAATTTGGGCCTGTCTAGCGACGAGGAGGAGAACTTCGCCGAAGGTCCAGAAGGTCATGCTGAGGCCCAGAACGAAGACGCCAATAAAAGGACAAAGAAGACGTTAAAAACTGAGGTAAGGGACACCGCGTCCTTTGAGCTGGTGGCCGACACCTGTAAATCGGAGGCTAAGACCTCGAAGACTGCATCAGCGTCGAAACATTCTGCGACCGCAATCAACTCCAAAGAGAGAGACACCCTTGGATCTTTCGAGAAGGACAATGCAGCGGTACAGACCCCTGACATATCTAAGACGTCCAAGGGCAGTCTAGGACAGGACGCTCCGGTGTCGAAACAGGAGATGGTCTAAGTCCGAACAACACGGCTCGCCGAGCACGTTGTCGGTTAAGGAGTCGTCAGCGAAATAAACCCACGTAGAGCTCGACAGCCAACCCCAAAAGGCAGAGACCGAAAGGAAGAGAAGATTCGAGGCCAAAATGGCTAATATCCTACAAAGGATGAAATTCTGAAGAACTATTGTATACCAAGTAAGTCCTCAACGTCAAAAGAACAGACAGACTAAGACCTTGAGGAACTAGAGCCTCCTCAAACCCCTGAGCCTCAAGAAGAATTAGAAGAGGAAACCTTTGAGGAAGAAGGGGATTAACAAGTGCATCAGTACTCTGACCCTTCAGAGTACCAGGAATTTGAATGGCAAGACCTAGAAACAAACACACCAGAGGAAGGAGTAGAGACGTACCCTTCAAAACCTTCACCACCAGATGACATTGGTGTCTATAACCGAGTTATAAAGAAGGCAGCTGATAAATATGGAGTACAACTCAAAGAGGAAAAGCCACAATCATATTTTCTGTTGGAAACTCTTCTACCAACTCAATCAAGGAGTCCATCTTGCCAATGCTCCCATGTGTTTTGGACCATGGAAAAGCTGTTTTCAACGAACCAGCTACTTTTAAGACAGTGCCACCCAGGACTGAGAAGAAATACAAGCATTCTTCCAAAGACCCTAACTACATAAAGGGATGCATCCTGGCAGACTCCATAATAACTTCTATGGCCAGGAAGCGAACCAATGTCCCAAGCACTTCAGAACCTGCTCCAGATAAGGAAGGCAAGAGGATGGACCTCCTGGGATGGAAAGTGGAAAAGAGTGCAGCGCTCCAGTGGTGAATAGCTAACTCCAATGCACTGCTAAATCGCCATGCCTACCAACATTGGGATGAGATAGGCGAGCTAATAAAACACCTGCTGGAGCAGTCACAAAGGAGGGCATCTCTCTTGGTAAGAGGTGGTAAAAACATTGCCAATACCTGCCTAAAATCTGCATTGGATACTGCCGAAACATCAGGAAGACAAATGATGTTTGGGATCAAAGAGAGGCACCTCTCCTGGCTAAGAATCTCAGGGTTCAAACCAGAGGTACAAGTCAATATACTGAATGAACCCTTCAATGGGGAACAGCTATTTGGGAGTGCAGTGGATGACAACCTGAACCAATTGAAAAAAGATAAGACCGCAAAATCAGTGGGAGCTCTGCAGTTCAGAGCCAACATGTGCAGAGGATCAATTCCAAGAAAGAGGATCCTTCAAGTCAGCAACATCCCATCAAACATATCAGCAGTAATTTCAGGGAGGTAACCAGTCAAGACAACCGCAGCAAAACCACAGCTGGCAGTACCAACAGGGCAGACAGTCATTTCGCGGACGTCCACGCGGAAGAGGACAACCACAAAGAGGTGGAGTGGGGGATTAGGTGGGTGGGAGGTTGGGGGGGATCCCCCAGCTAGCAAGTGACCTCACACAATTCACAAAAAGCATCCAGAAAACCCCAAAAATGGTAACAACAAGGGTGCAAGCAGAAGAATGCCTACGCACAACACCAGTAGGAGGCAGATAACGAACATTTCTCAAAGAATGGAAGACAATCACCATAGACAAGTGGGTGTCAAAACTAATGTAATTTGGATATTGCATAGAAATAATAAAGGTACCTTCAAGCAAGACTCCACAGAAAAGAGTAGATTCAAGACAGGAGTCAGCCCTCCTACTCAAGGAAGTGGAGCAGTTGAAGACAAAAGGGGCTATAGAGTTAGTGCCAAGACGGGAAAGAAACAAGGGATACTGCTCAACATACTTCCTAATTCCAAAGGTAGAGGGGTTGCTCTGACCTTAAATTTCTAAAGAAGTTCATAAGAACTCAAAAGTTCAAAATAACCAAACTGCAGGAGGTAATACCACAGATTCAAATAGGGGATTTTATGCCCACAATAGATCTAAGAGACTCCTATCTACACATACCCATGAATGCAAGCCACAAAGATTCCTCCGATACATCATGAACAAGGAATACTTCCAGTTCAAGTTATTGGCCTTTGGGATAAAATCAGCCCCAAGAGTATTCACAGAGTGCCTAGCAACAGTAGCAGCACACTTGCGGAGACGAGGAATACATGTTTATCACTACCTTGACGACTGACTGGTAAGAGCACATTCATACCAAAAATGCAAACCGCATTTGCAACAAGTGATATCAACACTACACCAGCTAGGATTTTCCATTCACTTGGAAAAATCCTCACCAGAACCGGAACAAGAAAAGATCTTCCTAGGTGTAAGATTAAGTACTATAAACTGAAAGCCTTCCCAAACGAGAAGAGATTAACAGCACTTTTGAAAGAGACCCAACTCTACCAGAAGGGTCAAGCTCTGACAGTGAGGCTGATGGGAATTATGGCATCTTGCATCCAGTTAATACTGCACACAAGGCTTCACATGAGACCACTTCATGAATGGTTGTGGAATCAGTGGTCAGCCAACAGGGAGTTGGGAGATCTAGTGGTTGTCAAGCAGAAAATAGAGGAAGAAATAGCATGGTGGAACAGAGCACATATACTACAAGGAAGAATATATACACAGTCAACTCCTACAGTGACCATAAGACGCCGCGCAAAAGGGATGGGAGGTGCACGTGAGCAACCTCCAGGTCGAAGGGGTCTGGAAGGATCAGGATGCAGTACAATACATCAACTTCCTAGAGCTAAAGACTGTTTTCCTAGCCTTAAAAGCCTTTCAGAAAGAGCTCTGGGGGAAAATCCATATTGATCCAAACAAATACAACTTCCTTGTTTTATATAAACAAACAAGGAGGGACACAGTCAATCCCACTGTCAACCAAGCACAAAAAATATGTGGATCTGGGCCATCCAAAAGAAGATGCACATGGTAGCGATCCACCTGCTGGGGAAAGACAATACAGAAGCAGACAAGCTTCATTGTCTCACGAGTGGTAACTGAACCAAACAGTACTCTCGAAGAACTTTCACAAATAGGGAACTCCAGAAATAGATCTCTTCACAACTCCCCAGAATGCAAAATACCAACACTTTGCCTCCAGACAACAGTACCACCAATCACTCGGGAATGCACTGTCGATTTACTGGTCTGGGAAATTTGCATACCCCCCCCCCCGATACCACTACTCCACAAGGTGATCAGCAAATGCAAAAACAGCAGCATGACACTTATACTAATTGCTCCACAGTTGGCAAGACCAACTTGGTTCTCAGATTTCATAAGCCTGGCACAGGGGAGGTTTTACAGACTACCAGTCGGGCAAGACCTGTTGTCAATGCAAGGAGGAAAGGTTTTCCATCCAGAACCAGAGTCCTTAAGTCTCATAGCATGGCTCCTGAAGGCTTAAAGTTTGGACACTTAAAACTACCCAAATGAATGACAGTCTTGAAGGAGGCAAGAAAACCAACAACTAGGAAATGCTGTTAAGCAAAATGGAAAAGATACTCTCTGTGGTGCAGAAAAGCTGGATTCCTGAAAAGAATATATATAGGGGATTTTTTTTTTAAGTTACTTAACACACCTGTTAGAATGTAAACTAACCTATTTATTGCTGAAGGTACATTTGTCAACAGTACTGGCATACAGTAGAGGCAACATGGGAAGTTTTTTCACGCCACCAGTCATCAAACGGTTCTTGGAAGGACCAAAAAGAGTTGCACCACGAAAGAGGGTACCTGCTCCAGCATGGAATCTTAATATAGTGCTCACATAATTAACGGAGGCACCCTTCGAACCATTACATAAAACCTCTTTACAAATGCTCACATTAAAGACTTCGTTTCTAGTGGCCATTACTTCACAATGCCGAGTTAGTGAGTTGCAAGCACTCGCGTTACTGGAACTGTACTTTCAGGTACATAAGGATAGGATTGTCATGAGGACACACCCTCAGTTCTTGCCAAAAGTTATCTCAGTTTCACATCAGTCAAACTATTCAGATACCAAGTTTCTTTCAGAAGCCAAGGACACATGCAGAAAGGACATTACACACCCTAGACGCAGGGCGAGCAGTAATGTATTACAAAAAGAGAACAAAGCCTCATAGGAAGACAAAGCAACTCTTCGTGCCATTTGCGAACAGTTTCCTGGGAAGACCAGTAGCAAAAAACTCAATTGCAAGATGGATTGCACAAACAATACAATTATGCCACAAACAGATGGGTGTGACACTACAAAAGAGTCCTGGTGCACACTCGGCAAGAAAGAAGGGAGCTACTATTGCTTTCCTATATAACACTTGGCTGCAAGACAGTTGTATGGCAGCAACATGGTCATCAGTGCACACATTCACAAAACACTACTGTGTGGACATTCAGATGAACAATGACAAAGGGGTATTAGAACATCTATTTGCTAATCAACGCTCATCTTCAACCCAACCACCACTGTAGTAAAAACTGCTACAAAATCAATGCACAGCATGTGAATGCAAAACATATAGTTCCTTACCTGTCGGTGTAATTTTGCAGCTTGAAGAATTTCTGGATTCATATGCGAACCCATCCTTCTCCGCCAAGATGAGAGCGGGAAAAGAAACAACAGAATTAAAAAAAAAAAAAAATCTGAAGATGGCGACCAAAGGTGGGAGCTTCCGGAGGAAGCACAATGACGTCGCATGGTGCCCCAAATCGAGGCACGTCAACACCCACCAATAACAAACACAACAAGCAATTGCAATGCAATAGGTCTCGCATTACTGATAGTTTGAGGTATTAGCGTTGCAAATAATAATGCAACGCCAATGGCTCATACTTTCAGTAATGTGAGACCTAGTGCATTGCAAATGCTTGCCTAGTGAGCCGGGAACCAGCATTGTATGTCTCAGTGCAGTACCTCAAGCTGCTCCTAGAGGTCCCTAGTGAGCAAGACACCAGCACTGCAGGTCTAGGTGCAGTACCGCAAGATGCTCCTAGAGGTCCCTAGTGAGCAAGGCATCAGCGCTGCATGTCTAGGTGCAGTACCGCAAGCTGCTATTAGAGGTCCCTAGTGAGCAAGGCACCAGCACTGCATGTCTAGGTGCAGTAACACAAGCTGCTCCTAGAGGTCCCTAGTGAGCAAGGCACCAGCACTGCATGTCTACAAAGTTGGAGTTACTAGCGTTATAAATGGCAATGTTTTTTACCTAGCCATCTTGCAGAGTGCAGTACCATATGTGGCCAAAAGGAGACCTCTTTTGGTACTGCATCCTGCGGAAGATATGGTTAATCCACCCTACCCATAATGCATTGCATGCAAGACACTACTACGAGTACATTCAAATAGCTATGTCCGTATATGCAATTAGTAGCTTTGAAATGTGACAAAAGAATGATTACATTAATTTCTGACTAGGTTGTACTCTGTGTGGAGCTGATGAAGGGAAATTTACAGACGGTCTCATATAAATGTGAGATGTTTTAGTGAGTGAAGTAACCACTGCCAGCCTAGCTTAGGACCAAGTGTGTGTCCTGCTTGAAGCCTTTAAAAAAAATTATGACTTGAGGCTGTAATTAAAACCTACGAGTAACAACACATGTAATAGGGGGTGTCCTCATGGGAGGTTACAGGAAGAGACAAGGCGGTACTAAGGAGGGACTACTAAACCTTTTGAACAATGAAAAGCCACCATTTACAAAGGACAGGGACAAGAGCCAATTCAAAAGATAGGCGGAAAGTGGGCGGAGCTTTATGCCCATATCCTGAATACAGCATGTCTCCAAGAGACAGCGCAAGCGCTGCCTAGGCGAGACCTAAAAATAGTAGAAGGACAACATTTTTAGACAAAATTCTGGACCCAACCACTAGATGGTGGAATAATGCGGAGCATGTGAATCTAGAAATTCTTCAAGCTCCAAAACTACACCGACTGGTAAGAAACTAAACGTTTCTTTTAGTCCAGGGACATGAGAGCCTGGACGGCATGGTCATTGATCAGTGGGTGGCTTATTTTCTGGTGGCCAGCCCCTTACATTTGACCAATTGACTACGGAACATGACCTCTCATTGGCACAGTTCCTTATTCAACGGCAACTCCGCACTACCCGTCAAACCCTTTGGGGCACATCAGAGGAGGTGGAACCCACCACCATTCTGGTCCTGCAGACCATACTTAAAATGGGTGGGGATCGTCCCCTCATCACATACCTGTATAAGGCCATTCACAAATTCGCGTATATTAGTCTTACGTAATGGTGTAAACTGGAAGATGACTTTGGGAGGGCACTTCATGATAAGGAATGCGACCATGCATTAGAATTCCCCCAGCAGGATTCCTGATTCAAAAATATCCTGTTCTTTGTTACACATAGCATACCTTACCGTCGCCCAATTGAACAGTTATTTTCCTGATGCGTAGATTTGTTATCCACATTGTCACACACGTGACGCAGACCTCATGCATATGTTATGGTCCTTTACAGCTATTGTTAGAAATGGGAGTCTCTAGTTGGCCAGGGCTTGCACCTCTGTCCAAGTAGGGACCCTTCTTCCTAGTCAGGATAAGGGAGTTACACTCCTAAAATAACCCCTGCTCACCCCCTTGGTAGCTTGGCACGAGCAGTCAGGCTTATTCTAGAGGCCGTGTGTAAAGCATTTGCACATAACCAACAGTAATATAGTGTAAGCACTACAAAAGGACACCACACCAGTTTAGAAAAATAACCAATATTTTTATATACTCAAGACAAGACCAAATACGATAAAAATCCACAATACAAATACTTTAAAAATGAATACGTTGCAAGATAACTTCTTCTTTGCAGAAATCGTGAAAAACAAAGTTCGTACGAGTCGGTAGCTCCGTCCGAGTCTACCGCAATGCTGAAAACAACAGAGTCTAACAGTTCCAGCCGACCGCGTCGATACGGGCCAGCAGAGTCGTGAACAGACTCGGTCACAGTACCTTTTCTCGTTGTGGCGGGCACGGAGCGTGCGAGCCGGTCGGCGTACGTCGCGGTTGCGGTGCAAGACTGAGCGATGCAAGGTGCGGTGTCCTCTCGATGCGGTGCAGGCAGCGGCTCGATGACAGTCGTGCAGACTGAGTCGGTGAGACCAAGGCGTACGATGCTCGATGCGGTGCTGACAGGTTGCGATGCAGGCGACCAAGCCGGAGTGCGGGAGCTGGCGTCGGACAGCGGTGCGAGTCGGAGCGGTGCGTCGCGAAGCGTGCGAGCGGTGCCCCAACTGCGATGCGGTCACGATGGTTGAGCCAGAGGCAGCGACAGCGTCGGTCTGGTCCGGCCGGTACAGTGAAGCGATGCGATGCGAACTGGGGTGCCCACTGGTCACGATGCAAGCAGCGGCTCGATGGCGTCGGACGTCGTCGTCGGTGAGACCAGGGTTGCGGTGCGAAGCGGGGCGATGCGGTCTGCGGTGCAAACAGGGCACCGGGCCAGCGATGGAGTCGGTTGACGGAGTCGGTTGCGGTTCCCTTCCTCTGTGGCAACTGAAACGGCGGTTCCAGAAGCGGTACCCAGAGGGTTGTGAAGTCTTTGCAGTCCCTGAGACTTCTTAACAGGAGGACAGCTTGGTTTCAGGCCCTTGGAGATTCTCAGCACAAAGAGTAGAAAGTTCAGTCCAGTCCTTTCACCACCCAAGATAGAAGCAGCAACTGCAGGCCAACCCAACAAGGCAATAACTCAGCAAAGGGGCAGTACTCCTCCTAGCAGCTCTCCAGCTCTTCTTGGCAGGTTCCTTGATTCCAGCGAGATCTAAATTCATGGGGTCAGGGCCCCAATATTTATATCCCAAATTCCTTTGTTCTCTGGAGGCAGAGAAGCCTTTGCCTAGTCCAAACCAGTTCTGGAGCACTCTGTTGACAAGACTCCTTCTTTCCTTTCACAGTGCAGGGCAGAAACATCAGACGCACCACAGGGGGTGGAGCCAGCATTGTGGAGGGAAAGCACAGCCCTGGAGCACTTTGTTGACAAGACTCCTTCTCTTCTTTCACATTGCAGGGCAGAGACATCAGACGCACCACAGGGGGTGGAGCCAGCAATGTGGGGGGGCAGGCACAGTCCTATTCAGGTCCCAGGTGCAGTCCTATTCAGGTCCCAGGTGCAACTCCTCCCTCCCATCTAGATGCAGATCTCTCTATTCACCACTGGGCGGACTCATTCTGTCTCCTGGAATCCCCCAGCCCTGTCACTCAAACTCCAGACAAGGAATACACAACCTAGCAGAGGCAGGCCTGGATAGTTAGACAAGAAAATACCTACTTTCTAAAAGTGGTATTTTCAAACACAGAATGTTAAAACCAACTTCACTAAAAGATGTATTTTTATCATTCTGAGTTTAGGCATAATAAACTCAAATTTCTACCATGTTCCCGGAGTCAGTTAGGATTATAAGATGTAATAATCAAAACTGCCCATTCTGGCCTATGGGGGACAGGTAGCCTTGCAATAGTGAAAAACGAAATAGGCTGTAATTTACTATCAGGACATGCCACACACACCAGGGCATGTCCTACCTTTCACATACAATGCACCCTGCCCACAGGGGTACCTTGGGCCTACCTTAGGGGTGACTAACATGTAGAAAAGGGAAGGTTTAGGGACTGGCAAGTGTGTGCACTTGCCAAGTCGACATGGCAGCCCCAGGCTGCGCACAGGCTCTGCAATGGCAGGCCAGAGTTACACTTTACGGGCTGTTTGCGTGGGTGGCACAATCCAGTGCTGCAGCCCAACAACAGCATTTGATTTATAGGCCCTGGCACTCGCAGTGCACTTTACTAGGGACTGACACATAAATCAAATGAGCCAATCATGGAAACACCAATCCATAACACATTTTACACAGAGAGCATATGCACTTTAGCACTGATTAGCAGTGGTAAAGTGCCCAGAGTCCTAAAACCAACACACACAGGGTCAAAAACAGGAGGCCAAAAAGCAAAAAGTCTGGGGGTAAACCCGCTGAAAAAGCCAAGTGTAACAGCTATACAAAATTGGCAGTCGGTACACCCCACCCTGCGGGAGGTCTTGCAACTACCTGAGCTCCACACGTGGGAAGTGTGTGCCCTAGACTTCTTTAAGTGCAGGAAACAATACAAGGTGCGTGCACATTTTGTGGCTCTGGCACCACTTCTTGTTAAACTCGTGCTCACGCTCCAGTGACGATTGCTGACGGCTCCACCGGTGACTGCTTGGCACGGGGCAATGCACAAGTGGGAGGGGCGGAGGAGGAAGGAAGCCCTCCACTATGAGGAGATCCGACATATCCGCAAACGCCCTATTTCCGCTAAGTGGGCTACCCTCCTCACAGAATTTCTGCAAGGGGCTGGAAATAATGATCTCCCCCATGTGAGTTATATTGACCAGCCTAGTTGTATTGCCTGACATGTTCACCTGTATGGACTCCCCATCCCAAAATCCAGATTGGTGCACTGTACCCCCCCACCCCCACCCCATATCGATTGTATGGCGTGGCCAGCACCCCCTCAGAAGGCCCCTCTACTGCACCTCCTTCCCTGCTGGCCTGCCCACCCGTGGTTTATGCCCAGCCACACTTGGTGACATTGTCTCTACGAATACACCTACCCTTGATCCAGTGCCTTACTCAATAGTTTTGGTCTGCTGCTGCCATCTATGTAACCTGCCCACTTCCTTCTCAGTTTCTATTTGCCCCCCAGTTAGCGACACTGCGACAGGGTACAGGCCGAATTCATCAGCCTGTGACCTCTTTTATTACGTAATTTTTGTTGAAATATCTATCGAATGTATGAACCACTGTGTGCTTTTTAGGTATCTATGTCTGGTCGCATGGCATGATTCTTAACAATGTAACTATGGGCGACAAACCTTGTTGCAGCTGTTGTATATATTGTAAAACTTAATAAACATTTTTTTTTTTTTTAATGAAAAGGGGAAAACCCTTAAAGGTCACAAGCAGCATCCACTGCTGGGTGGATCGCCTCCACAACCTCAGAAATAACGGCCCTTGAGGGGTACTGTAGGAAGCTGGCTCTGTATATACTATACCAAATTGAGGTATAGTGTGCACAGAGTCCAGTGGAACCCCAAAAGTAGGCAGAGGTAAAAGTAGATAGCACCTTACACTCTATTTGTGGTAGTGTGGGCGAGCAGTAAGGCTTTATTAGAGGGTAGTGTTAGGTATTTGTTGTACACACTCAGGCAAGAAATGATGTCACACACACAAAGACTGAACTCAGACCAATTTGTTTGTATAAAAATATTATTTCGTTATTTTATGTCTAGAACCAAGCAAAATTTGGTGCAGGTAGGTGAAATAATACTTTGCTAAATCTTATGCAGTGATTTACAGTTTAATGCAGGTATAAATGCAGTTGGCTGAATTAGAGGTAATTCAACAGTTTGAAATTACTTTTTAGTTACTTTACAGATTACTGTTCGTTACTTTTTAGATTACTTTTAAAGTTAAGTTTGCTAATCAGTGTGATATGCTTGGATATCACACTGAGTCATTTTCTAGACAAAAGGTAAGTAATTCACTTTTAGTACATTTACAGTTTTTCAGTGTTTTCATACAAACCAACTCCACACTTAAAAGAATTTTGAAGGAAAAGCAGTCAATGCAATCCTATGGAAGGAAATGAAGTTAACGGTTTGCAGGTAAGTACTTATTTGTGGGAGTTGGTATTCTCGGGTTAGAACCAGGGTTCCCCCAGGGTGGAGGATTCACTCGCAACACCCTCAGCGGCACTGGGGCAGCCGGGTGCAGAGTGCTGAGGCCCAATGTTATCCAAGGGGGGATAGGGGGCCTCCGGTTGGTGGCTGCTCACGAGCAGGCCACAAGGTTGTGGGAGGAAAGCTCCTAGACGTAAGCTCAGGGCAAAGGGGGATCTGAGTTAGCACCCAAAGTGCATCCGCAGTGGCGGCTGGGTGCAGGTTGCTGTTTTGGCATCGGGTGCTCTGTTTTCAATGGGGATTCTCCGGTTGCAACAAAGACTGCAGGCTTGGGGACGAAAATCTTCTGGAGGTGACCACCAGTTGGAGAGGTAAGTTGGGATGCCTGGGTATGAAGGGACACCGTCGGTTGGGCCACCCAAGGCCGTGGGACGTCGGGTGCATGGTTGTCTTTAGGAGTCTGGTTTTCTTACCAGCTCCGGTCGCGGTCGGGGGGAATCCTGCAGAAAGGGGCTGCAGGCGTCGTTTGGCAATTCGAGGCAGGTTAGAGATCACCAGATCTCAGGTCAGGATCGCCAGGGAGACGACCTCGTGGTGTTGGCCACTCGAATGCGGACCGTGGGCGTCTGGTGCAGAGTGCTGCAGACTCTCCGATTTGGCCGGAGCCATAGTTTGTTGGTGAGCAAATCCGGTGCTCACAGGAGACAAAGTATTGGGTTTGGAAGGCAGGGCAGGTCCTTCCGGTTCTTGAGAGCTGCTGGCTGCAGGACACACTGGGATTTCGCTGGAGCAGGTTCGAGGGGCGGACAGGCCGGTAGGGCTGGGGCCAAGTCAGTGGGTGTCCTCTTCTTCTTAGTTCAACACAGCTTCTTCGGTCCTTCTTATCTTCTTCTGGTCGGTTCTTGTCTGAGGAGGCAAGGTTCAGGGTTGTCCCTAAATACTAGATGTAGTGGCGTTACAGGTAAGTAAAGTTGAGACCAATGGGTCCCTTCCTTGGGGTGGGTACACCCCCTATTATGCCGCCCTCCAGTGGGAGGGGGCATATGTCTCTCTCTGTTTGGCTGGGTCCCCCCCCCATCTGCAAGATGGCGGGGACTGAGAGTTGTGCTTCACCTCGCATGACCCACCTGAGGGGTGGGGTTGGCAAAGGTGGGTACACCTCCCATCCTCACTTGGTTTTCCTGCCGATTCTCCCACCCAAAGTGGGGGTCAGAACCGGTGAGGGCCAGTTGCTGGAAGCAGCAAATGGCTGGGGTAGCTCACAAAGGCGGCAAGCCTTTGAAGCTTCCCCTTCGTGGACCCATGCCCATCCTGGGGGAGGAGGCTTGGCACCTTGTCCCAGGATGTGCATTGTTCCAGACCCTCGAGAGCAGCAGGCTCTCGACCCAGGGGTCCAGAAACATGGCTGGTGGTGGCAGCTGGCGAGCAGCCACTCAGCCAGGACACTAGAGTTGGGTTGTTTTTCAGGGGGCATCTCTACAATGCCCTTTGAGTGCATTTTTTATTAAATCTCACACTGGCATCAGTGTGGGTTTAATGTGCTGAGAAGTTTGATACCAAACTTCCCAGTTTTCAGTAAAGCCAATACGGTGCTGTGGAGTTCGTAATGACAACCTCCCAGCACCATATACTCTTAAGGTCATTACTGCACTTACAATGTCTAAGAATTAGTTTAGACACTGTAGGGGTACAGGGCTCATGCACCTGTACCCTCACCACTGGTATAGCGCACCCAGCTAGAGGGGAGGCTGATCTATGCCAGGGCAGTGGTTTGTAGGTATGTCACACAGGGATGTGTGCCATGCAGATTTCACTTTGTTCTGCACCAAAACACACACACACACAGAGAGAGAGAGAGAGAGGGAAAAAAACAACAACAAAAAACAAACAAACAGGGCCTCTAAGGGTGACACAATAAGTGCTGCAGCCCTTAGAGGCCTTCCCTGGGCACAGTGCCCTTGGTACCTATGGTACCATTTACAAGGGACTGACTTGTTGCCAAAGAGTGCCAATTGGGTTTGGTTTCAATGCAGTTTAGGGAAAGAACATTGTCCCTGGGTACCTGGTTGGCAGGAACCCAGGGCACACTCAGTCAAAGTACATCAATAGTTTGGCAAAAAGTGGGGGCAACCATGCGAAAAGAGGGCACTTTCTTACCGGTACCAATTGCACCGCCTCAAAGTTCACCAAGTCCAGTTCTGCTTTGAAATCGTAGTGTTAGGCTCAGACCAACACAGTACTAAAATAGTTCTATAGTTATCTTGAGAAAGTGCCTCTTTTGGCATGGTTAGCCCCCCACTTTGTGCCTTGAAAATGATGTGGTTTTGATTGTAGTGCACAGGGTCCCTGCCAACCAGGTCCCCTGTTCCAGTGCTTCTTCCCTAGAACGGTTCCACCATTGGCCCTTCAGGCCCCCTGTAAATACCTAGTAAATGGTGCCTAGGGCATTGGGACTGAAGGTCAACAAGGGACCCTTCACCTAGGCCATGCAGACTGCCACTGCGGCATGCATGGCCTGGTGCACACAAAACAACAATGTCGACATGGCACTCTGCCTGTGTGCCATGCCAACTAGCACTGCCTAAGGTTTAGGTAAGTCACCCCTCTAGCAGGCCGTACAGCCCTAAGGCAGGGTGCACTATACCACAGGTGTTGACATATCTGCATGAGCAGATATGCCCCTACAATATTTGTCTATTCTTGGATATTGTAAGTGCTAGGGAAGTCATAGCGAGTACATGGGCTGGAAACCAGACAACCAGAGTTCCCAAGCACCATGATGGCTTCTCTAAACCCAGGAGCGTTTGGTACCAAACTGCTCTTCTCAATGAACCCACACTGATGCCAGTGTGAGATTTATTGAAACGTTCTCAGAGGGCACCTCAGCTGTGCTCCCTGAAAACATTCAAACCCTTGTAGTGTTGTTCCTATTTCCCTAATAGGCTCTGCGCATTGGAATAATATAACCGATAGGCTTGACATAGGACTGAGGTCGGTATGTCCCTATCGAGTATATTAAACTTAATTACTTGTGCCAGCTAGCTCAGAGGCCACTAGAAACTCCTTGAGAACAAGAAGGGAGTAGTTTCTGGCAACCGCATAAACATGACCACTTTGTTTCCCTTTAGAATCGGAACACGTCTCAGAATCGTGGAAACAATAGATAAGTTTCACTCAGTCAATCGTGCATGCTTAGTTTCCGCAGAGTTACACAGAAAGGAAAGACGGGCGTTTCAATAAAGAGGTTTTATTGAACAGTCTTGTTTCTCGTGTAAGAGATATGTGCTGTTATGATCACAAGACAGTATGCAAGATAAATAATGTACAGCGTAAGCAGTAGAAATAAATACTGCGCTAGCATTATCTTTTAGCATATATTCACGTACATAAATAACATGAGCTAAAAATGCGAGTACTCATACGATGCGTCTCTAAGCTAGTTCTACCCCGATGTACCTAACCTAGTCTAGGTGTAGGGAAAGGTAAGAAGTAGGTGGAGTATTCTCTAGTATGGTATACTAAGAGTATGTTAAGTCTAGTATGCCAAGAGTCCCTCTAGGTTCTAGTCGGCTCCATACCTTGAGAATGAGAGAGGTGGGAATCTCTTGCCGGATCTGGAACTCTAACGCCCCGCGAAGGGAGTCAGAACACTGGAAGCTGGATTCTTCTGCGAGCAGGAATGACAGCGTCTTCTCAGTGCATCAGGCCGGGATACGGGCTCCTCTGAAGTCGAGGTCTCCTCTAACTTGCTTGGGCAAGGGAAGGTATACTTATACCTGGTAGGTGTCTTGGAATGTTAACATTGACGTGAAGTCGGACAGAGGAAGACGTCCGGAATGAACCCCTAAGGTATAACGGTACATACATAATAGATGAGTTCTTGGAGAAATCAATAATCTTGTGCTAGGGGAACTCCCGAGAGCTTAAGGGTCTGGTTTCTAAGAACTCGTTGTGACGTTAGGGTGGACGGATGTCGGTGACCATGCCTGTATTTGGAGTGCACGGCTAATGCCTAAATAAGGACTGGGATTCTATGCCTATATAAGGGCAATGCGAATTGTGCCTATATAAGGACATGTCTCAGGAAAACCTATATACGGACACCTAAAGCGGAATACAACACCCACTCCACTTTCGAATGAACGATAATACTAAATGTTAAACATTAAATTGAGTGCCACATGTTGCTAAAAACATTTCTAAAAGCATATTAAAAGAAGTTTAAAATAAACTGTTGAATGCAATATGTACTGTACATTTAAAGCATCGTTTTCATTCTAAGCATATATTGGAAAAAAATGCATCATGAATGAATAAACAGAAATATATGCATATGATGAAATGGTTGATAAGTTCTCAAAAAATCAAAGCCATTGCATATCATGGTATTAAATGAAATGTTAGACAAATAAGGTGACAATGTGTCCCTGGAAGTATTCAAAGAAGTCCGTTTTATAAGACTAGTTCTACTGTAAGCAGATTGTTTTTTGCCATGTCATTTCAAAAATCAAAAAGAAAAAGTTCAATTCTGGGAAAAGTTCCAAGTTTTGAAAATATGAAGGCCAAATTTCATTGCTTCTCTGGTACACTGTGAGCCGAATCAAAGTCAGTGTATGGGTCTGGCGTAAACATGAGATCATCTATTTCCGTATCCAAAATATCGTCTACCGAAGTTGGTGACATTTGGAACACCTCGTTTAGAAGGTTAATTGCACAGAGATGAGAAACATCGCCTTCAGCAGAAGATGCAATGTTCGTGTCCGTTGTTACCTGTGTGCCTGTTGATCCATCTCGTACCTCAGCAGCTACAGGAAGCCTCTGTGAGATCTCAATGAATGCCGTCATCAGGATTGGAAGCCTCTGGGGACAACACAGAGCATGGGCCGTTATCGGGTCCAGCAGAGTATCGATATCCGTTGGCATGACTGATGGGAGTGTTAGACAGGTGTCTAGCACGCATTCTTTACCGCAAAACAGGCAGCGTAGAACAGGTAAGATGCAATCTTGCCAGATTGGTCTGAATGACAGGAACCACGTTGTATTAAGTTCCCGTAGACGAGGCATGCCCAAAAGCTGTACTATTCGCTCACTGCACTTTCGTTCAAGGAGAGCTTTCTCCACATCGCTCGGAGTGATGTTGGCGAATAGGCTTGCCATAGCGTAATAGTAGGAATAGAAATAGTATTCCTGCAACAAGTGCTAGAATTAATGGCACACCACCAAACACCGAATGTGCAAAGTTTGGGATGATTCCGAGGACAGCCTGGAAAGGTGCTAATAGTCTGGAACAGATGGTCTTAAATACATGTACAATACCGCTCGTATCAGACATGTTAAAGATACGTCCCATCATTTCTACGAAATGTATAGGGCAGTTTGTACGAATTAAAGCCTGTATCTCAGCCGAAGTCCTTGCAACTTGTAAATCATAGATTTCTTTGGCCGAGGTCAGAGGCACTGTTTGTTGTATAAGCATGGCTTTCATTCTGCTTAAAGTATAAAATCGTATAAAAGAAACATTCAACGAAGGCCACAAAGGCGACTCCCTGACTGTGTCTATTGGGGGGAACAATACTTGCATACAGCAAGTGACCCTGGAATCCACCGTTACTAGATAAGGGATGCCTGGCAACATGCCACAGCAACTCTGATCATTCAACATGAGGTAACTCCTGTTAGAAAGTTGGCCAAACGTTGGATTAATCACAGCAGCTGATGTACCCTGCTGGTGGCAGGACAAATTTGCCACAGAACCATTACAAGCCCCGTGTAAAGAAATGTCCTGACAAATTAGTGAACCGCTTGGTGCACTTTCACAGTGTGTACCGCTCAGAAACACTTCACGATCCCCACTCCAACATCTGTATGTGTAGGGTAAATTCCAGGATGTCTTAATGTATTCTTTACCCAACCTTTCATATTTGCCTGCTTGCATTTGTTTGAGGCAATACTGAAATTGAAAAGTAGTGACAGGCAGAGTGATTTTGCCATGAATAAGCCATTCTGTAGCTGGTTTTTCTGCCACTGTGAATGGTAATTTTTCCAGTTTTTCAATGCTCAGCACTGTATACTTTGCTCCTCTTTGTGCCAGTTCGATCTGTTTATCAGTTAGATTGTATTCTGCAAACAGAGCCGACGTGTTGATAAAACGCCAAGGCACATAGCCCGCATGCAAAGATTGCAGCGTCCTGCTTAATAACACAATAGAACGTAACTGAGATTGGCCTTGTTGTAACATGGCTAAATCTTGTTCCAGTATGTCAATAGCAGAGGATACAATGCTGTCCAAAGAATAAATTCTGGATGACAAAGTTGTTAACCCGTTGTCGACCACAGTGAGTTTTCTCTAAGTTAATACGATCAATTTCACGTATTTGTTCTGCGGCCTCTGCCTGTGAAACCTTCCATGCTTCATTATAAGCAGCATAAATGCCGGCATATATGAAACGTTTTTGATGCAGTTTTCTTGGTCCAAGCAAGAATTCCCTAAGGTCTGAGTCTTCTTTAAGTAAAGATAAGTGTTGTTTCACATCCTTAAGTGTAGATTTTTGCAGCCAATCGAGGCATAATTTTCCTACACTGTATGTTGTTACTACCCCCGGATGTTGTCTTTGGACGTATCGTGGGTCTGGCCTATGGATAGTAAACCGCGGTGTTTTATTCAGGAATCTTTCTTGACAGATGTTTGTGTCTGTGGAGATCAACCATTTTCTCCAATCAGGATTTGTTCTGTTGATTTGTAGTATTGTGTCCACTGTAACCGCTGCCTGTGTATTGTTATTACTGGCAGGTGTTGGTACAGAAGGGGTTTTCATGTCTTTGATCTTGGCTAAACCAAGGCAAGACGTTTGTTGCACAGTGTCATTCAAAAACATAATTTGCTGAGGGATGATACAGGCTCTAAACAAAGCTTCTATCCCCTGCACTTGCCAATCTTTAGTACCCCAGACAGATTTTGTGTCTATTGTCTTTCCACAAGTCGAAACCATGTCTAGACAGTTGGGCAATAAATGCTGCAGAGTAAATCTGTTTTGTATTAGTTAACATAATTTTCAGTCCTGTTTTGTTTACATTTTTATAGTAAAATGTTTCTGGATCAGATTATTGTATCCTGAAAAATATGGAAACTTTTTAGCAAACGTTTTTGAACTACCTTTTGGTGGTGTAGGACAATGCTTCCATTGGTTAAACATGAACACATTTCTAGGTGTTGCAGATTTATGCAGGAAATGATGACCATAGTGGTTATAGCAATACAGCTGTTCATAGTCTGATGAACCCTCTAAATATTAATTATTAGAAAATGCAGCAGACCTTTCTAGGTCAAACATCACATCATTCACAGTTTCAAAGTCCCAATCATCAGAATAGGTACTGGATGAAATAAAATCACTTAGTGAAATCTTAAATAAATGTGGAATGTTCAAAAGTTCCGTAGTGCCGAAGATATCGAAATCTGTTTTGTCCCACACTATACCATCCTGTATAGAAACGGCTGTGATGTTCACTGCTGACAAGTCTCTTGCTTCACGATGGGATGATTTGTGTGGTTTTAAAAGTAAGTTCACATTTTTACTTTCAGTGTCCAAATGGATGTATCTGCCATTTATAAGCACGCTCATAGTCATAACCAAAGCTAGCCAAAGCAGAAAGAAAAATATTCCAGAAATAATCCATAGTTCAATCCATGGTGAAACCAGATAAGTCTCTTTCAGGAAATGAAAAAGGTCTTGTACTTGTTGTTTAAAAGTTTTTGATGCTGGCGACGTTTCAGGCTCATTCAGATCCTCAGAAAACATATCAAAGTTAATGAAATAGCCAGAAGCAGTTCTGTCAATTGTTGGAATTGCATCAGGATTTGTAGAAATCGCTGGAACCAGTTGATCACTTGTTACATTGGTGTAGACAGGTGTATTTGGACGAACTGTTACTTGTGTTTCAAGAGGGATGAGTTCCATAGCATTGTTGCTTAGTCCATCTGTTACTGCTGAATTCTCGATGGTTATCAGTCTTTCAGTCTGAACCTCTTGGATAGTAGCGAGAGGAGTGCGTCTGCTACTAGGTCGGAGTCCACGAGGCCTGCTATTTAGTATTGGCCACATACTGTAGCCGGGTCTGGTGGCTCAGTGGACTAATGCGTCCATTGCAGGGGCCTGTGTTCGACCTCATGGTCACAGGTTCAAATCCCGGCGGGTCCACTCAGCCTTTCATCCATCTGAGGTCGATAAAATGAGTACCATTGAGTTGGGTAACAATGAACATCTGTTATTCAGCGCCAAGAGACCTCTGGGTGAACGTGCGCTTTACAAATACACATGTTATGTTATGTTATACTGTGGTTTGATGAGGTCGATGGACACAAATCTTTTCTCCTTTTTTCCAGCAAGGTGAGGCAGAAGTACTGTTCTTGTTCCGTGTATGGCTAGGACAGGTACTGGTTGTCTGTAAAAAGGTCCAAATTCCTTCTTGTCCGCAATCTTTTCTCTGACTAGATCCCCAACTTTTGGAATCCAGACAGGCCTTGCTGGGACTGCCGGTTTTTCCCCAGTGGTGGTTGGCTGCAGGAACACATTGCTTTGTTTCGATCTTAGTTCATTTAGATCCTGTAAAACAGCCAAACGATCTTTGATATCAAAGGGTTTATTTTCCACCACTGTGCCTGTACATTCGAGATTAGGAACCCACATCTTGTCCCAAATAGGACCTCATATGGAGTGACCCCCCCCTAGAGAACTTATTGGCAAGTTATTTAATGAGCGTTGGACCCCATAAAGATGTTTGACCCACCCATCACCCGAACCTAATACCCTAGCTGTTATAGACTGCTTTATGTCCCGGTTTTTCCTTTCCACAACAGAATTTCCCTCCGGATGAAACTGAGAGGAGTACCGCAATGCAACGCCCAGACTGGCCATGCCTTCTTTGTAAGCCCGAGAGCTAAACGCAGGGCCCTGGTCAGAATGTAGCGTGCCTATTGCGTATGTGCCGATAAAGACTTGCAAATCTTTTATAACAGTTCGAGCGTCAGCCGAGCGCTGAGGCCATATCCATAGGAACCTTGACTTAGTATTTGTGGGATTGCATTTGTCCAAAAGGACGCCTGCGCGTAGATAGTCTAATGCTGTCTAACAATGGTGTCTGTACTGGGCAGGCTACTTCGTAGCATGGTGTCTGGTGGCGTTCTGCATCACGCTGTACCTTACAGTCTATGCAGTCATTGATGAAGATGTGAATCTGTGTATTCATTCCAGGCCACCAGTACATCTCTTTTAATGTCAATATTGTTTTAGAGATCCCTTGAAGTGACAGACCCTCCCCCAGATGTGCTTCATAAATCAAAGCTGCTCTACGTTCCATGTTTGGAATTTCCCTATCCCCCCACTCCAGGGATTCGAGCAAAAGGAATGTTGTTTGCTTCAATTACATAAGAGTACTTGAGTGGAAACTTTTTTGGTAACGCTGCACCACTGCCTTTGCTCGTAGCATTGACAGCCAACAATATCTCACTGTCTATTCTCGTTTTGAACGAGTGATCGCAGCTACGGAAGCCGTCTGAACAGCCCCCTTTGCGGCTTCGTCAGCCAATGAATTCCTGCAACGTGAACGCCATCACGTTGATGACTCAGCGTGTGTATCACGTGAGCTTTTGGTAGTTCATTTTTTAACTGTACTACTTGTTCCCAAAGCGTTTTATGCTTTATTGTGCCACCTTTTGCATCTTTGAACCCATTTTCAAGCCAATTTTGTATATATTCATTATATGACTGCACACAGTAGAAAGAATCGCACACTATTAGTGTGGGGAATTCGCGATCTGTACTTTCAAGTGCCAGTTTGAATGCTTGTAGTTCAGCTCGCTGAGCTGTACAATCTCCTAGAGATTAAGTTTTAGTGACCATTGGTCTGAAGTTACCATCGCGCATGCGACCTTTAACGATTGCGCACGCTGCACTGTAAGCTTGCTTACTCCCTGTAGCGGGTTGTGCGGATCAGTCAGTGTAAATTATAAATTCGTACTGATCGAGAGGCAGAATTTCAGTGGGCAGAGGACATTCATGTTCATATTGCAGGAACGCTTGTGTTTTTAAATCAGGATCAAAAACATATTCAACATCTGTTGCAGCAAGAGAATTAACCCATTGTATCCATCTAGGATGTAATGCTTTTGCATTTGGAATGCTCACTTTTGTGACCGCCTCTAAGGCCGGTACTGGGGTTACGACAATAATGCGTTTCCCTTGGGCTAGAGCTCTTTCTTTTGCTACAGCGGTTTGAACTGCTGTCAGTATTTTTTCTGTTGAAGTGAAGCGCATTTCTGCTTGTGTATACAAATGTGATTTGTATGCTAATGGTACTTTTTCACCCTCATTAAATGTTAAGTAGGTGAATCCGCATTGACCCGAAATTATTCGGATCACTAAATTGCGTTGATTTGCGCGTGTTTGTAAGTGATTTGTTGCTAACATGTTAGCTTGGAGTGAACGCAAGATTTCTGTGTGTTCCTGTGTCCAATTTTTGATTGAAAAATCAGGTTTGATTAAAGCGTAGAGAGGTTTAACCCTTTCTGCGTAATTTAGAATGTAAGTTCTTCCAAAATTTAGGAAACCCAGGATGGATTGTACATTTTTCAACGTTTTTGGAGGTTGGAGCAGCGCACACCTTTCTAAAAACTTGGCTGCCAAGCTCTTGCCTTCACTTGAAAGCTCATATCCTAGAAAAAGGACATTGAGATGGGCAATTCTGGATTTTTTTTATAGTCCGAGGCGAAGCCCAATATAATGGTGCTCACCCTGTTCAAGTGCCTATCCAGGTCATCGTCTGTCAGATAGATGTCATCGACATATGACAATGCCTCATTATCATAAATTTGTAGTAACTCCGTTACTCTCGCTGAGAATAACCCCGGGCTGTTCTTGAACCCTTGTGGGAGTCGACAAAATTGATGCTGGGTCCCCATTATTGAGAAAGCTGTCAAGTACCTGCTTTCAGGTGCTATGTTTTGACAAAAGAAACCATTTGAGATGTCCAATATGGTTTTATATTTTTTACGCACAATGTTATTCATTAATGCTGTACTATGTGCATTTTGCACTGTAAATGTTTTTGAACAAGTGTTTAAGTGTCTGTAATCCAAAACTAGACGATATGTATTGTTTGGTTTGGAGACAGGAAACAAAGGATTGTTCATCGAGGAGGTGCATGTTTCAATCACCCCTTGGTATTCAAGTTGATCTAAGATCTCCCTGACCTGTTTTTTAGCTTCTTGCTTTATTGGGTACTGCCTTTGTGCAGTAGGTTCATTTTTTAGATGTATTTTATGGTGAGGTGAGTCCTCATCCCATCCTACATGATTTTTGTATAATGCTGGGGCCTGGGCAACTGCCCATTTCCTGGCATAAGTATATTTTTGGTGAATTGGAATATGGTTGGAAAAGGCAGGCATAATAATGTCCTCACCATGTGGGCACTCCCTGACAAATTGTGGTGGCCAGTCTTTTTCTGCTAGAAGTATATCATAACCCCTTGAAAGTTTCTCCCAAAAGAGTGTTTTCACCTTTCTTGGTATGTCTCCCTCCATTCGGAGTGTTATTTCATATAACTTTTGTGGAGTACTAACCCTGGTGTCTACAGTCTCAACTGTGATGTACTCATTCAAGTCCACTATCTCCAGAAGTTCCTTCAGGTTCTGGCGAGCTATTGTGACTTCTGCCGCACTGTCCAGCATTGTCTGAGCCCATTCTCCGTTCTTGAGTTGTGTTCTCAGTATCCTCGGCATGTCTGACCTTCAGACCTGCTACTTTCTTCTTTGAGAATTGAGGTTTTGATTTGTTTTTCGGAACGTGTTTGTCGTCTTTTGATTTCACGCGTTCTTCTCTATGTTCTGACCGTCCTCTTCTTTCCGATGTCTGTGACGATATCTGAAAGGTACGAGAGGAACGTGTATCAGTATCTTGATACCTGTCAGGTTTTTTTAAATTATCCCTATTCCTGAGGTTATACCTCCTTTCAGAGGGCTCCTTTTGAGGAGACCTACCCCGGGATTGAGAACGTTTCTCGTTTGAATTTTGTTTATTAGTTTCCCACTTCTTTTTAGAAGATGTAGTAGTTTGTGTAATAGAGTTCTTCTCAGGACTTTCAGATAGTTTTGGCTTCAATGGTCTTCCACCCAAACTATCTCTGCCTAGTTCTGCATAAGATTGTTCTATCATTCTGGGTAGTTCAGTTTGATGTTCTGTTACATCAAATTCCCTTAATCGTTGGCGGATCGCCACTGCTGCTGCCTCTCCTTTAATATTAGATAATATTATTGTTGAGACCTGGTCGAAGTTTTTCAGTAATTTCATACCTAAATTCAGAGCAGGCTCTGCCCCGTATTCGTTTTGAATTTGTTTCAGGACATCTGGTATTACTGCAATTGACGGAACACCATGTGTTTTAGTATAGATGGCAGCAAAGACTAAGCCCCAAGTGGTGCAGTCTTCCAGTTGTGGTGTGATCCCCATTGGTAAACAGATTGTTAGAATTCTATGTTTCTCATAAGGGCTAGTATTAGGAAATACTGCTTCTATTTGAGTAATTTTTTGAGCTATCCAGAATGGAATTTGCTCACGTTTTGTGGGCATTTTACCCATGACTGCGTATAAAGTCTGTGGTGTAATTTTTAGTGTATTCCCCTGTTGAGGAGTTTGATTTGGAATGGTCAATGGTGGTTGGACTGTGAAAGTCCGCATGACATATTGGACCAATTGTCTGTACATTTTTTATTAACTCTGTAAGTTGAGTAAGTAATTCCTCGCCTGACATCTCTTCAATGTCAGGATGAGGTGTGTAGCCGGCTAGAATCGGCCACGTTGGTCCTGGTCTACCTAGTGGACCGAGCCTGGTAATGTTTCTGTGATGTTTTAGCGCGCCTTTAAACCAGAGCTGATGCTCCTGGTATGTTAGTGGAATTTCAATATCCTCGAAAGGAATATATTCCTCTGGTGGTTCATCTTCTTTGTAGAAGTGAAACCGTTTTGTTACTGGATTTGATTCAGGGAATACTATCCATGAATAGAATACCTCTGTCTGAAAGGATTCGTGTGCCTCTATCACGAAAACTGCTCTACCGCCTCTTGGTAGTAGGCCATGTTTCATAAGTTTTAGAGTGATGGCTCTTCTTAAGTTTGGATGGATGTCTATAACACCCTCCTCGGTTTCATTTAAACCTGTAAAGTTAAAAGCTGTTACGACTGGGTCAGCCGCAGCTACACCGTTCCCGGTGTTGTCCCCGTGTATGGACATTTTGTTTTTTGAAAAATGTAGAACAAGTTTCAAGGAAACAAAAGATAAGGTGCACAATATTTTGTAACACTGTATCCTTCAACGTTGAACAAACCAAACAACTAATATATAGGGTTTTTTGTCCTATTTAGTTTTGGTGGATATTTAACCCTACCCACTCCAGACGTCTTATGGAGTATGTGAGTAGGGGTCTCTGGGAAAAGCACGACTGAGTTACTCAGTATCTAGCGTTAAATTACTGCCTTACCAAACGTTTGGGCGCCATGTAGTGTAGTTCCTATTTCCCTAATAGGCTCTGCGCATTGGAATAATATAACCTATAGGCTTGACATAGGACTGAGGTCGGTATGTCCCTATCGAGTATATTAAACTTAATTACTTGTGCCAGCTAGCTCAGAGGCCACTAGAAACTCCTTGAGAACAAGAAGGGAGTAGTTTCTGGCAACTGCATAAACATGACCACTTTGTTTCCCTTTAGAATCGGAACACATCTCAGAATCGTGGAAACAATAGATAAGTTTCACTCAGTCAATCGTGCATGCTTAGTTTCTGCAGAGTTACACAGAAAGGAAAGACTGGCGTTTCAATAAAGAGGTTTTATTGAACAGTCTTGTTTCTCGTGTAAGAGATATGTGCTGTTATGATCACAAGTCAGTATGCAAGATAAATAATGTACAGCGTAAGCAGTAGAAATAAATAATACTGCGCTAGCATTATCTTTTAGCATATATTCACGTACATAAATAACATGAGCTAAAAATGCGAGTACTCATACGATGCGTCTCTAAGCTAGTTCTACCCCGATGTACCTAACCTAGTCTAGGTGTAGGGAAAGGTAAGAAGTAGGTGGAGTATTCTCTAGTATGGTATACTAAGAGTATGTTAAGTCTAGTATGCCAAGAGTCCCTCTAGGTTCTAGTCAGCTCCATACCTTGAGAATGAGAGAGGTGGGAATCTCTTGCCGGATCTGGAACTCTAACGCCCCGCGAAGGAGTCAGAACACTGGAAGCTGGATTCTTCTGCGAGCAGGAATGACAGCGTCTTCTCAGTGCGTCAGGCCGGGATACGGGCTTCTCTGAAGTAGAGGTCTCCTCTAACTTGCTTGGGCAAGGGAAGGTATATTTATACCTGGTAGGTGTCTTGGAATGTTAGCATTGACGTGAAGTCGGACAGAGGAAGACGTCCGGAATGAACCCCTAAGGTATAACGGTTCATACATAATAGATGAGTTCTTGGAGAAATCAATAATCCTGTGCTAGGGGAACTCCCGAGAGCTTAAGGGTCTGGTTTCTAAGAACTCGTTGTGACGTTAGGGTGGACGGATGTCGGTGACCATGCCTTTATTTGGAGTGCACGGCTAATGCCTAAATAAGGACTGGGATTCTATGCCTATATAAGGGCAATGCGAATTGTGCCTATATAAGGACATGTCTCAGGAAAACCTATATACGGACACCTAAAGCGGAATACAACCCCCTGGTGTGGTCACAGACTGGCTTTAGGCAGCTTGCCACAACCAGACTGGTTTCTGGAGCACCCGCTCTCTGGGACCAGAAACAAAGCACATCCTGGGCGGAGGTGTCACAGTAATCGAAAGGGAAGCTTCAAAGGCCTGACACCTTTGTAATGCGACTCCCAGCCATTGCTGCTAGAAGCAGATGGCAGCCTTCTGTTTAGAACCTCACTTTAGGTGGGAAAAACTAGAAAGAGTAATAGGTGTGCCAACTCCACCCCCAAGGTGCTGGAGGCAAGGTGAAGCCCATCTTTCAGTCCGTGCCATCTTGAAGGTGGGGTCACTCCTCCAATCAGGGCTAGGACTAGGCCCCCTCCCACAGGAGGGTGACATAATTGAGATTGCAGACACCTCAGGTAAGCTGCCCATTGGCCCTACATGTCACTCCCATAAAACTCCACTAAATCTAGCATTTAGGTGGCTACCCATCCCTGAAAGTAGCTCCTACCGACCTAAGAAGGACGAAAAAGATGCCGTACTGAGAAAACTGTCGAGTCCCACTGACTTGGCCCTAGCCCTGCTGGCCTGTCTGCAGCCGTCTAAGATCCTGTGAAGAAACGACACCGGTCCTGCAGTCAGTGACCTCCATAATCCCTGGGAGGATTGCTTACCTTTGAAGAAGACCAGAACTCCTGAGGACAGCGGCTCTGTCCGCAAGAAAGCAACACAAAGAACTCTGGTGCCCTCCTAATCTGCGATCTCTGACTACTGCACCCAACGCTTCCGGCCTGTGTCCAAGTGGCCCACCGATCCAGAAAAGGTTCCACAGCGATCCTGAGTCCATGTCCACCATTGGCTGACCCCTCTTGAACTCCACAACGACATCTACAGTGTAAATCCAAAGGTGCCCCTCAACCGCCTCCGGTAAGAGAAACCGACATCAAAGGACACCCCTGCACCCGAAGCCCCTGGGCCTTGAGGACCTTGACTAACGGTGTCCCTATGACCTACTGCATCTCAACTTACCTCTGCTGTCGCTGGTTTCCTTTGTGCAGCCTCCACTTCGTCACCTGCAGTCTGTTTTCCAAACCGAGTTTCTCCATTGAATTGCATCAGGCACCCGACACCGTGTTTGCCCCCTGCACCCGGCCGCCCCTGTGCTGCTGGTGGTGTATGTTTGGTGCTGCCTTGTGGCTCCCCCATGCTTGCCTAATTCTCCAAAGCTCGAGCTCTGCAGCTGCTTTACTTACCTGCAAGCTGTGTGTCTTCAAGCACCCACAGTCTCCATTGGCTAACATTGGGCCTGATTTTCAACTTTGACCTCTGCAACCGGCCTCCCCTGTGCTTCTGGGGGTGCAGTGTTTGTGCTTACCTGAACCTTGCTCTCTGCTGACCCTGCAACCCGACAACTGGATTAGTAAGTTGTTTGCTTACCTAGAAAACCGCATTTTTGTTTTCCTCCATAGGTTAACTTTGCAAAGACTGAAAATTGCAATTAGTGTCCACTTTTGAAACTGAAAAGAATTTCTATTTAAAACGTACTTAACTTTTTGCGTAGATCTTGCTCCTAAAATAAAACTTGAGCAAAGCTTATTTTTATTAAATTGGTGTGGATCTCCTTTTTGAATCGTGTCATTTATTGGTCATTGTGTGCACAACAAATGTCTTGCACTCCTCTGTGTTAAGCCTAAGACTACTTGCTCACACTTATACAAATAGACCACTTTGGGTTTGTTTTGAGCCCTGTCCACTTCTGGGGGAATCTCTGGACCTAGTGGTTGCTTTACAGAGCCAGCTTCTCACAGCTATCTAAACCACCTTGAAGACACCTTACATTAATGAGCCTCCCACAACCGCCTTCAACTCTGTTGCATAAAATTTAGTCTGAGTCGATACTCTAAGTCGTCGTCAAGTTGAAATATATTGTCCTCTAATTGAAAATGCCTTTGCTGGTCTGCATCTGCAGTGTTATCAGTCCGTTCCATTTTCAATAGTATCGCATCCTTGTGCCCCGGCCAGCTATTGTGGAGACTCCTGTGCTGTACCGTTACTGAGAGCACTATTCCCGAGGGTGTGAATGGCCTCTGATTTACAGTCCTCTAGGACCACAGGCATATATCTCCAACCTGTACCATCTCCGCTCGGTGTTCCATCCTTCGTTCGTACAATGTTAGTGCTGCTGGCTTACACAGGTTTCGGCTTCACCATCTTGGAACACCTCCGTGGCAACCCAGATGCAGTTCTAGCCACGGATCAGGACTGGAGCTCTTGTGGCCCTTCCCTCCACATTACTTTTCATGCTGCAATTACACGAATTGTAAAATTTAAGAATGTTCCTATTCTTTAATGATGAACAATTTGTTTACAAGGTGGATACGGCTATTTTTTTCTCTTTAGTTAAAAGGATCTGGAGCAATACTAGATCTGTTTGAATGATCTAGATAACAAACGTTTAGGATACCCCCTCTATAGTAATTTACTAGAGAGGATTGCATCTACGCGAAAGTAGTCATTACACCCTTTACAGTTCCTACGAATACGTAAAAACTGCCCATACGGTAAATCATCAAGTGTATATCTCTCAGTTGGTTTTCGGTGTAAAGTGCCTTGTTTGCCATCGAATCCCCGCAGGTCTAATCAAGGAAAGGTAATGTATTTTTATGGGCTTCAGAAGTGAAAGTCCAATGTTGATGTGTCTGGATCAGCCAGTTGATGAAATCAGAGACAGACTCATTACTGGCTCTTCAGATGAGAAAGACATCAATATAGCATTTTCAGAGGCGGATGTTGTCAAAACAAGGATTGTTCCATGTGAAGACATGGTTGCACTCCAAGTCATTCACATAAAGAATTGAAAACATTGGTGTGAAGCAGGCACCCATAGAGACCCCTTTCTTTTGAAGGTAGGAGTTGTCTATGTTCTTAAAGTAATTCTTCATGAGTGCTATTTCCAGGAGTTTCACAGTGAAATAAGTGAGTACAGGTGTAGGTTGTGGTCTAGTGTTTAATAGCTTGTCAATAATTGTAATACTTCCCATTGGGGGATGTTAGTATAAAGGGGCTCTATGGTCCACATATTAATATCCTAGTAGTACTAGACACAGTCCATGTCCTTAATGATGCGTATTAGATCATTCTGTCCCTGATGTAAGTCTGGGTATAGGGTACTAAATCTTTGATGAAAGCATCTATATTTTTTTCCTGGAGGCTCCAAAACTGAACCCCAACCCAAAGAATTGGGCGACTAGGAGGGTCAGTGATACGTTTATGAATTTTTAGCAGTTTGTAAATTACATGAGCTATGAAATTGTTGCGGTTGAGGAACTACTATTCCATATTGGTGATAATACCAATTCCTATGGCTGATTTAGTGATCTTTTGGATGACTGACTGGATATATTGCAAGGGAATCGCAAGGGAGAAGGCAGGAATGGTCAGTGTTGTTGAGTTGCTGCATGATTTCAGCAGAGTATTGAGCCTGGTCCATAATCACAAAACCCCACCCTATTGTCAGCTGGTTTGATGGTTAGTTCATGGTTTTTCTTGAGACTCCTCTACGACTGTTTCTCTTGTACAGAAAAGTTGTACGGCACATATTCAAAAGAGAATTGCACTGCTTCTTCTAGTACTAATTTTTCAAAGGTTAGGATCTCAGGTGGCATACTTTAAGATTGAGGGTTGAATGTAGAGAGAGGGTAGGACTGGTTAATATCTAGAGTTGATTCTTGAGGTTTATCAGAGAAAATATATCAAAGTCTGATTCTTCTGTAAAATTTAAAAGGGTCATGGATTGTAAAGAAATCACTATGCTCAATAGGGACAAAATATAGTACTGTACTGAGCAGGCTAATCTCTATGGATGATAATAAATGTCTCGATCGGTTATAACCTGTAATTATATTTGTGTCAGAACTGGACACATTCTCAGTTAATGATGTGTTCATGGTGGTTGTGATTGAGGGTGATCCCGTTGGTAGAGTTTGGGGTGTCTGTCTCTTGCCTGTGTAATCGTATTGAAAATTAACCACCTGGATTTTCACATGTATACACATTTGATATCACTATGAGGTCACACTAATTTTGATCTCCAAACCCCTTTTTTCAGATTTCCTGGGAACTCACCTCACAGGTACCCCTGATATGGCCTTGTATTCTTCAATCGGTATTTTTCTGGGATTAATGATTAGGATTTAACATTGTGCTGTGTAATAATTGTGAGCTATTACATCCCGGAATTATATGCACACGCTGTAAAATTATCCCATTGCTTTTTGCTGTTTCTTTCTTTCCTCTGATCACTACTTTGCATTGTTCATACACATTTTTTTCGCACTCTATGTTCACCATACACTTTGAGTACTCACTTTTCTTGTACACATTGGTGCTACTAATGAAAAATACAATGTATTTATGCTTATTTTTGTCCATATCGTAGTTTAACTTGTTGCATATAATATTACATTTCTATAAGTATTGTAAGTATTTGCGCTGGGATGCCTAAGAGTAGCTATGCACTTTATAAGTGCTACATAGAATAGAATTGTACAAGTAATGATATCTTCACATGGAATGAAACCCATTTGGACACTCTGATATATATGATAGATACCGGTCAAGCACAGCCAGATTGGAAAAAAAAAAAGAAAAATGGACTAAGTTAGAAAAATGCAAAACGTATGGGGAAAATGTATTTCCTTTTACAACTCTGCATGTTCCTGAAAGCTAGGAAGATGGCGCTCTTAGTACAGCAAATCTTTTGTTAATACCATATATATATTTTTTAAACCCTGGCTCTTCTTACACAGCACTTTCTCATTTCTCCAGCAAAAAAGCAATTTTGCTTATTTTGGCTATTTTCTATGTTCCATCCCGGGATTTGCAAAACCCTTATTAACTTTAGAACAAAAGTTATGAATGCCTAATAGTGAAGTGCTTCAGCCATTCAAAAAGGCACAGCACTGGAGGTGGAAAACCTCAGCAGTTGGCAGTGTTAAGTAGGTTGAAGATGCAGTTTTTTTAATTAATTTTTTTATGTTCCATTTTTGAAGATCAGACATTGGCAAGTACAGATAAGAATATCGTTCTTGGTTAATGTACTTGGTTGCAGGTATTGCCAGAGTGCCATATTAAAACCTACCGCAACAGTTTCATTTCAAGATTTGCATATCATAAGGTTCACCTCTATGGGTGGAAGTCCTTCCTCACCATGTTTGGGAGAGCAGTTTTAACATGTTTGTCAGTTTTTAGTAAAGGGACAAGATATAGCTATGAGACGCGTGACCACACATTTTTAATTTAACTTTTTTAAATGTATGATGGGCAGAAAAAATAAAGGTAATGTCAGATGTAAGGATGTATGAAGCTGCAAATCGGAAATTGCGAAACTTACTGAATCGTATATACACAAAGCTTCCCTATTATCCATTTGTAATTTTGCATTCTAGCAAATCCCTAAATAGGAATCAATAAAAATTATGAATCTCAGTCGCAAATTGCGATTGTTGCTTTGGAAGTGACTGAAATTACAACAAGGAAATCTTGCCCCTGAAGTACATGTTGACCAAGATAGCTCTCAGAAGAGGAGCAGATAAGTGTCTGCATTTCCAAATGTGGTGTAGGAAAGGGCCCCTTTTTTGAATGGTTACCCCCTCATTTTTTGTCTGATGTCAACTTGACTGTTTGTGCGCTGGGGCCCTGCTAGCGAGGTCCCTGCACCTGTGTTCTTTCCCCAAACTGTACCTTTGTTTCCCCTATTGGCACACCTCTGGGCCACATGTAAGTCCCTTGTAAAAGTTAACCCTGGTACCAAGGGCCTTGTGACCAGAGAGGGCCTCTGAGGGCTGCAGCATGTATTATGCCACCCCTCACCTTAACACCACACACTGCCATTGCAGACTCCGTGTTTTGGTGCAGACCAAACTTAAGAGTCGACATGGCACACATCCCTGTGTGCCATGCCCACCACCACTGCCTGTGACATGGGTAAGTCACTCCTCTAGCAGGCCTCACAGCCCTAACGCAGGGTGCACCATACCACAGCTGAGGGCATAGCTGCATGAGCAATATTCCCCTACAGTGTCCCTGCCATTCACAGACGTAAGTGCAGTGAAGCCATTTCGAGTACCTGGGCTAGGAGGTTGTCAACATGAACTCCGCAGCTCCATGATGGCTTTACTGAAAACTGAGAAGTTTGGTACCAAACTTCTCAGCATAATAAACCCACACTGATGCCAGTGTTGCATTTATTATAAAATGCACTCAGGGCATCTTAGAGATGCCCCCTTAAAGACAACCAACCTGAAGTGAATTGGCTGACTGGTCCCCGCCAGCCATCCACCACCAGACAGGTTTCTGACCTCATGGGGTGAGAGCCTTTCTGCTCTCGGAGGTCAGAAACAAAGCCTGATCTGACCTGGGAGGATCAGCAACACTTGGCGGTGAGCTTCAAAGGCTCTCACCTTGTGATGTGCTGATTTGGGCAGTCCCAACCAGTGGAGATGCCTGCCCCCCTGTCCAAGCCCCACTTTTGGCTGCTGCATAGGTGGCAAAATTTGTAAGCAGAGGAGTGTCCACCTTAGCCTGGCACACCCCTAGGGTGAATCCCTCTCTTAGAAATCCACCATATTGAATTGGAGAATTAGGCCCAGTAGGAACAGTGTTGTGCCCCTCTCCCCAAAGGGTGTAGTCACCCTAGGGGAATGTAGCCATTGGCTACTGCCCCCTGACCTCCGTAACGCCCTTAAGATCAGCATTTAAGGGCTCCCCCGAACTTTGTTCGTCAGATTCGATGAACTATGAAAAAGAACCAAGAGTAGTGCGGCAGTGGAGAAGACGACGACTGACTTGGCCCCAGCCCTACTGGGCTGTCTCCCCCTCCAGTGACCCTGCTCCAAGAAACCGGTGTGGCCTGCAGCCAGGAAACTCAAGAACGCCTGAGGACCTGAGCTGTCTTAAACAAAGACTCTTGTCTCCCGTGGACACCATTGTCTCCAGTGGACACCGGATTTGTCCAGCAAAGAAACCAACTCCAAGCCTCTAGTTACAGGGTGATTCGTGACACTTGCACCATTCTGCGCCCGACTCTCACGGCCCAAGTCCAGGTAGCCAACTGACCCAGTGAAGTCTCCTGTCGATCCTGACCTGAGATCAAGCATTGGACGACCTCTCCCTCGACGCCTGCAGCCTCAACTTGAAGGGTTCCACCCCCCGACCACCAGAAAACCAGATGCCGAAGGCACCCCTGCAGCTCCTCGGCCTTGGTGTACCCAAACGACAGTGTCCAGGCATCCCTCCACTATCCAACTTACCTCTCCATTTGTGGAACTTCTTCAGCCAGCCTTCGGAATCAAGCCTGCAGCTCTTTTGCCCAACTGATGTTCTCCCTTGGTTTCAACGGGGCTCCCGACTCCTTCTTTGCACTCTGCACCCAGCTGCCCCGTGCTGCTGGTGGTGTAGTCTCAATACTCTTTGGTAACCCCTCCAGTGGTGATCTTCACCCCCCAGGGCCTGTGTCCCTGACCCACAGGTACTTGCCTGTAACCGGTGTCTCTTCGAAGTGCCTCCAGCCTCCATAGTATAACATTGGGCCCAGTGACCTCTGCACCTGGCCGCCCCAGTGCTGCTGATGGTGCAGTACCTACTGTGGTCAGACCCTTTTGACCCAAACCCACAGAGACTGAACTTGAAAACCACTTACTTACCTTCAAGTTACTCACCTGTTTTTCCCATCAGTGTACTCCTGAAAAGAAAGTATCTCTTTCTGTATTGAAAAGCATTTCATGCACATGCAAAGCATTGTTTGATACTATAAGAAACTATTGTCGGTAATTTGAAACTATTGCATAAAAGTCTATTTACCTGTAACTGACTTCAGCTTGGTTCCTAGAAATATAAGTAACTAAGTGATATTTTTCTATAAACATTGGCCTGTAGTCAGTCCTTGTGTGTGTTCCTGCCTTGTATGAGTATGTACACCAAATCCATTCACACTACCCTCTGATAAGCCTAACTGCTCAGCCCAGCTACCACTAAATTGAGAGTAAGGTATTATCTACTTTAACCTCTGCCATACCTTTGGGGACTCACTGGACTCTGTGCACACCATACCTCTTTTTGGTATAGTATATACAGAGCCAGCGTCCTACATATAGCAAGACCTGATGCACACTAAAAGGATGGTGCCAGAAACCACTTTGTTTCTTAGGCTACCGAAAGAACGTCTGGCAGGGCATACAGGAAAAACATCAATGGAGTTGCTGTGACCCAGTGCAGTATTGAGTTTAACGAAAGTGCTGGTTTGACCTTGGGACATGCACGAAGAAGAAATTAACCACCTGGATGAAAAGCCGATGCCACTGGAGAAGACCTTTTGCGACCCTCAACTTCAAACCCCATTGAGTGCCTGATTGAATGTACCTTGATGCCTGAAGTATGGATAGGAGTCAGTAACCTAGACCTGTTTGCATAGTGTCCCAATACATGCATCAGGGTAATGCCCCCCAATACCCTAAAACAATTTGGGAAGTTGGGTACAGAACTGTATGTAATATAAAGACTAGAGACTCCTGTCATGCATACATACCACACTAACCATTGATTCAAGGCCTGCCATGCAGGATGCTGGTGAAATGCATTATATTGGTTGTAGTTGCATATAGTGTCCTGTAGCTTCTGCCTTTAGTGTGACTTTCACTGTGTTATTGTGCATTCACCATAGTCTTATAATGTGCAAGTAAATGTCATCTCACTGAATCTAATAAGTAAAGCACTGAATCTGGGCACTAAATTCTGTATTTATTTTGACTTGATTGTGTATTCATACTCATTGCATATTGTTTATTTGAACCTGTTTGAATCATTACTAGGGTTTCCGATTTTCAGTTAAAACTGGCTTTAACTGTCAAAACACCACCCGAGAGGATGTTTATTTTTCAGTAGGAACTGGAAAACACCTGATTTTGCTGCACTTTTCCTGCTTCGATTCCCTTTATTACCACAGAAGTAGAAGTGCAGGCTGTAAGTCTCGTAAATTTTTAGTGATGGATGCCTCCGCTATAACCAAACTGGCTATGGTAGGCACTTAATAGGCCCTTTTGACCATCCACAAGGTCCCTGGACTCCTGGACCTACTTCCAAACTGACCTTAGGATGTTTGCTCATTTCATATGCCTTAAGTTCACTGCATATTGTTGTATAGTGCCCAGCAGGTTCACAGCTCAACTATCAGCAGAGTCTCAGTACAGGGCAAGATGCACTTCCATTATGTCACTGTCCTTCACTGAGAGGACAGAGTTTTGCTGCCAGAAAGCTCAGGTATCAAGTTTCTGGCAGCAAAGATCAATGTGTATAAGGATGCCTCTAGAATCCATAACCTCCCATAAAGTGCTATACCTAGCACTCCTTTTCTTAGATATACCTTGTGCGGGTTTGAAAAGCATACCCTATGAAGCTGCACTCCCTAATACAGAAAGACAAGGATGTCATTATGAACATCTTCAGTTCCCAAGAACAGGCCCAGAAAGGGGCCATGCACTAGTTTTGCTGAAAATAAGCTGCCTTCATGGCATACATTTTTTAAAAATAAGTTTTTAGTGTACATACATACAGCATTAAGCAGAATTAACATTTCAGCATTACAGGTAGTTACTCTTGTCATACCATGCGAGTGTCAAGCAATGCAATCTAGACATGTTCCATACAATCGTTATGCATCAAGTAGACCATTAAGCATCTATTCAGGAAATCCTCCGGTTTCATAGTTTTTCCCTTTTAAATCAACAGCCCCCCGTGCAGGACTTGGTGAGGATGCGAGGTTCCATTATATTGCTCATAAACCTTCTGTATCCTCCGCCACCCTCGGGATTTGCATTAAATAGTTCTTTAGTGGTTCCCATATGTCACGTGGTCTGGAGCAAGGGGGTAACATCTCTGAGTATATAGTTAGTTGTTCTTGACAGTAAACCAAATCATGCAGCCATTCCTTGAATTTAGGAGCTCTTTCCCGCCCCCATCTGCATGCAACCTTACACTTGGCCAGCAGCAGTCCCAGGTCCACAAATCGCTGACACGCTGCGTCACTGTTCTGTTTATCCTAACAGTGCGTTGAGTGGGGTAAGGCTCACATTTGCACCCACCATTTGAGATATGGCCTTTCGGACCTCCTCCCTGTATTGAAGCACAGATCTGCACGCCCAGGCGAGGTGAAGGAAGTCAGCCCCCTCTACTCCACATCTCTCGCATCTAGCTGTGGTTTTAAGGCCATACCTGCGTCATAGCCGGGGTGTAGTACATTCTATGAAGAAATTTAAAATGAATAATCCGTAACCGGCGGCTATCCGTTATCTTTCCGGTCTGTTGACAGCAGTATTCCCACTGGGCATCTTCAAGCGGGAAGCCCAGCTCCTCCTCCCAGCCCTCCAGCGATCTGTTCCGGGGCTGTTCCCTCTCTGTGAGTATACTTCTGTATAATCGGGACACCACATGTGAAGAGCTGGCAGCTTGAAGCATGTTATGCAGGGGTGCTAAAGTTGGTGGCTCCTCCAGAAAGTCCGGAGTGTAAGTCACCACATCCTGTCTCAATCTAATATACACAAACCGCTCCATTGGTGAGGGGTCTCGCCCCTCAAAAAATTCTCCTTTATCACAGAATTTCCCATTGTGGTCCGATTTCTCCCCCCAGTGTTTATAGCGCAGCGTCGCAGCATGCGACGGCAGATTCCTTTGTGGGTTAAAGGGAGGTTGGTATGGCACTCTAGTGGTAACATGGGGGAGTAGACCACAGGGGACCCCGGTCTCTTTGCAATACCTTTCCATGCTGCATTTGTGCAGGCCACCGTGGAGTGTCTGTCCCCTGTCCTTTCCCAGCTCACCCCCAGGTATCCGGACAATAGTATGGGATCCATATAACCCTGCTTGACCGCTAGATGTGGCATAAACGGCGGTGAGTGAAACCAATACAGCGCTTAATGTGCTTGAGCACAAAGGTAGTAAAGTTCTGGGTCCGGAGCTTCAAACCCGCCCTTGTCAAAGGGAAGGGTGAGGGTGGACTACTTTATCCTAGGTTGCTTTCCCCCTCAGGCAAGACGGATCAATTTACGACTTCAGGGCCCTGAAGAAGTGGTTCCCAGGGGCATAAGGGATATTAATGAATGGATACAGCAGTCGTGGTAGTATTATCATTTTCATTAGCAATATGCGCCCTGCCATAGATGGGGGCAGGGCAATTCATTTACTGATGGAGTCAGTTTTGCTATCCAGCACTTTGCCATAATTTGCTCTAAGCAGTTCTTCTTTACTGCGGCAGATCAATATTCCCAGGTATTTCAATCCTGTTGCGTTCCACCTGAGTGGGTAATCTGGTTGACAAGGCTGGGTACTGGAGGTGAGGGGGAAGATCTGAAATTTTTCCCAGGTGATTGTGACACTTACCCTCCATACCGGATAAACTCTCACAATATCCCATTGATATTTTCCTCGGGGTCACGGATGTAGAGCGTGATGTCATCCACATAGAGTGACTCCAGCACATGCCTAGTGGGGTACCTCAGAGCACCAGCCCTGTAGTGTTGCAGAAGGATGGCTGCCAGTGGCTCCACCTCCAGGGCAAACAGAAGCGGGGACTGTGGGCATCCCTGCCTTGTGCCCCTTGTGATCTCAAACAGGGGAAGAGCACGCCATTGAGGAGTATTTTTGCCGTGGGTTTATGGTATAGTAGCCGAATCCATGCACAGAAACTTAAAGGAAAGCCCATATGCCGCAGTACCGATAGCAAGTAGTCCCATTCTAGGGAATCGAAGGCTTTAGTGGTGTCAAGGAAGACTGCCACCGCGCTGAGCTCAGGGTCAATATCTTGGATGATTTAGAACAGGGTGCGCAAATTATATGAGGTGGCCCTCCCCAGGACGAAACCCGCCTGGTTCGGTCGTACAAGCCCATCCATTAGCAGGCTTAGGCGATTTGCCAATAATTTAGCCAGAGTGTTTACATCTCAATTTATTAGGGTCAGAGGCCTGTAGGAGTCCGTGTTATCGGCAGGCTTGCCTGGTTTTAGAAGGGACAGGATGAGGGCCTCTCTCGTGGTAGGTGGGAGTTTTCCCAGCTGCATAGCTTCCACATACAGTTTTTTAAGAAAGTAAGCTAGCATGTCTGTTTTGAAGAATTCGGCGGCGGGCAGCCCGTCCGGTCCAGCAGCCCTACTTGATCCAAGCTGCATGATGGCAGCCCTAATTTTGTCTTCTTCGAATTCCGCTGTGAGAAATTCTCGTTGATTGTCGCTGAGCCATCCCAATTCTACCCCCTCCAGGTAGGGGCCCGTTTCTAAGGGCGCCACCCTCTGTGTTGTATATAGTGTGGTATAATGCTTTAAGAAAATCTGTAGAATCTCTTCGGTGGTTTTATGGGGGGGGTCTCTCCTGCATTCCTGATTACCAAGACAACATTAGAAGAGCGGGGTTTGCGTGTCAACTCTGCTAGCGCTTTCCCTGGCCTCTCCCCCCACTCCATATTGTGTAGCTGTGTGGTATTTGCCGCGGAATTGCCCCTCACTCTCAGCCATGTTTTGATAATCTGTCAAGGCTTCCCTTATATCAGCTTGAACCTTTTCTGCCCCTGTCGCGGAAAGTTCTGCTTCTAACGCCCACAGTTTCCTCTCCAATCCCCTTAAGGTACTGCAGATCTTTCAGGATGCCCCCCGCCTTAGCGATGCATACACCCCATATCGTCCCTTTCAGGGCCTCCCAGATCATTGTCAGAGTGGAGTCCAAATTTGTATTATGTTTAAGGAATTCCTTTAGCTCCTGCCCCAGTTCCACCCTGAAGGGGGTGTCAAGCAGCACCAGCGTGGGGAGCCTCCAGTTCATACGAGTAAAAGTGTGTCCCGGTGGGAACAGCCTCAGCCAAACTGGGGAGTGATCCGAGTATGTTCTAGCTAAATATTGTGTGTGTGAAATCCAGGGCCCAATACCCTTTAATACCACCCAAAAATCCAGTCTGGCCAGCTGGAGTGGGCCGCAGAGTAGCATGTTCCCTCTCCGTGTGCCCAGTGCGTGTCGCGCCATGTGTTGATCAACACGTGCTCTTCCACGATGGACTGCAATAAGAGCTGAGCCTTGTTGTGGTGTGGGTGAGGGTGTTATCGGTCGATGTCGGGCTGTAAGGTTACGTTGAAATCCCCGCCCCAAATAATGTAGGAAGACCCAATGTCAGTGATCAATCCCCATAAATTGGCATAAAACATCTCATCATCTGTGTTGGGTCCATAGCAACTAACTATAGTGATTGAATGAGCAGCCAGTCTTCCCCATATTATGTTGTGTCTCCCTGTCATTAATCGCCCCGCCACATACGGAGTCTGCTTCCGCACAATAATGGCTGTCCCCCTCGAGTAGGAGGAATAAGAGGAGAAATATTTAAGCATTGCCCATAGTGAGGCAAAAGTAGGAGCAGTCACCGGGGCCGGGTGGGTTTCTTGTACGAGAGCGATGTAGATGTTGTATCTATCTAGATAGCCTAGGAGGTGTCTTTGTTTTCGTCTATTCCCCAACCCCCGGTGTTCCATGTTAATAGATTCAGTCCTGTCTGCTCGTTGCTACCAGCCATACAGTCCTGCTCTGTTGCAATATGGCACTTGCGCTACCTTTTCCATGTTGCGGTTTTGTCTACCCGTCTGTACAGTATTACCTGTCTGCCTAATTATATTGCGTACTCTGTGACAACTATGTACCCCCCTTCCACAGCAGCTACCCCAACTTGCCGTGAACAGACCTACCCCCCTCCCATTTCCCCTAACGGGCCAACATGCCTTCAAACCAGTAGAATTTCCCAATGAGGAAGAGTTCCAGCAGCACACAGCTGTGTGTGCAATCTTCACAATTCCTGTAAGGTGTATTTTTGGAACAATAATCCGTACAGTCTGGATGGAAAGGGTTCCAACACAAAGAGGTGATATACTAAGTCGAGAAAAAAGGAGGAAAAAGTTCCATAGAAACAGCGAGAAAGAAAGGCCCATAATTTTGTGTAGGGTACTCCTATTGGGTTATCTAGCTCAGAGGGCAGTGCATTTCCCCTCCTCCTCAACTCTGTGCTTCAGTGGAGGGGGGGGGGGGGTTGGGTGTCCGGGGCCACAGTGTGGTGCGTGCATGTAGTGTCCTCAATCGGATGTGTTGATCTTAAATCGATTTTAGTGATTGGGGTCATAATTGCACAGTCTAGATGCCCTTATAAAACCATGCAACCGGCCAGAGGTATATCCCCTCTTTTCCAACTTGTGTTTTCCGTCTGGTTTGGTGTTCACATGTTTTGCATAAGCTCCATAAAACCGCGCCTTGTGGCGGTCTTTATTCATCTACAGTATGTGGCCGTATGTTGGGTGGTTATTCCAGATCCGACGCTACTGATGCTGTTCCGCCTCCTGGTGACGAACTTGCCACCCTCCTGGGGCTTTTGGCTAGCTTTTTTATGAAATCCATTGCTTGTTGTGGAGTTACACACAGGTGTTTGCCCTGATGAGTTATGCACAATTTTGCCGGGTATAGCATTGCATATGTAATGTTGGCCTGCTGCGATTTCTTCTAGGCCGGAAGGAATTTCTTTCTAGCTTCCTTGACAGCCACCGTAAAATCTGGGTATAGGGCAATGGAGTGGCCCTCGAACGTCAATGACTGTTTTTCTCGCGCCAGCCTTAGAGCGGTATTGCTGTCCCTGTAGGTCAGTAGTTTGGCCACTATAGGCCTGGGGGGAGCCCCGGGAGGGGGCCTCGCCGCTAGTGACTGGTGCGCTCTTTCAACCTCCAGCAGCGTGGATGAATGCTTCCTTTCCGAATCAGGTAATCAACAAGTGCTCTACATAATCCTCCATCTTCCCGGTGTTGGTGGATTCTGGGAGACCTAGTATCCGAATGTTGTTTCTTCTCGATCTGGCCTCCAAATCTTCGTTTTTGGCTGCTATTATTTTCAAAAGGCGATCCATTTCCCTCACTTGCTGTGCTTCACGGGTGGTGTTGTCCTCAAGGTCCGATATTCTCTCCTCCGCTGCGTCTATCTTACCGTCTTGCTTTTCCAGCTTTTGTGTGATTTAGTCCATTCGAGTGCTCATGGAATCCATTTTGGATTCTATAGAGGTGAGGCTGTGCTTCATTGTCAATCGCAGCGACTTAAAGGTCCTCCTCTCCCACCTGCTGCACAGGATCAAATCCCTCTGCCATGTCTGTTCCGCGCCTAAACCCAGCTGCACTCGGCCTACTTTCCTATGTTTACTGCCGTGCTCTTGCCTGATCCTATGTAGGGATCGCACTTGGTCTTAAGTTTGGAGTTCAGTGTGGTCCTCACGAGCCAGGGGGAGAGTGTGTGTTTTGAATGGTTGGGCGAAATTGTCTGTGTTTTAGGGGGAGGGGAGGCCCTGCAATTTCTCCTCCGATCCCCCTCAAATGCCCAACGCCCCCTCTGTCAAATGTACAGCAACCGGCCGGGTGAGGCTATGTCAGTATCGATGTTTCCTTGCAGGACTAGCACTCTCTTTTCTGTGTCGGCTTCACAGGCCTGCCAGTCAGTCTCCCATTAGTCTCAAGGGGCAGGTACTACCCCTCTCCCGCTGATCTCTGGCTTTTGTAGGCTCTTCTTGTGCCCTGGTGATCAAGCGCACTTCTCTCTCTCCCCCCGCCTGCCGAAGGGGCCCGCTCCTGTCGTTACTCCGGGCCCAAGCAGTTCCAGATTATTGCTTAGTCCGATTCAAAATGGCGACCAGTGCCGGCCGTGCCCACCTCTGTCAGCGCAGGGACCGCGCGCCGCAGCTCCCTCATTAGATCCCGGCACGTCCGGTAAGTCGGGCTTCCTGTGGAGGGTAGGAGGGGGGGCAGCATCACCCCGGTCCTCCTGCTTATTTTTTTGGGTATGCAGCGCTTTTCTCTCCAGCTAATAGGCACGTACAGTTTCCGTTCTTCGTGGCAGACACATAATAATGATAATTATTTCGCCCAGACTGCAGGAGCCTCACTAATGGGCGGCCATCTTGTTAGCCCGCCCTCTAGCCCCCCCCCCCCCTTACAGGGCATACATTTACGCCAAAAATCTATGGGTTAGTGTATAAGTTGCAGATAGTCCAGCTTAGAAACATGAAGAGACAGCCATTGCACGGCGTTTCCAAGTATGTGATGTAGGCCACCCAATAATAGGTGCATGAACCCATTCTGAACCTGCACTCTTAAGTAGAACATGTTTGTGATACAGCCTCAAGATCAAGTTCGGTTTGCAATCCTGTTGCCTCCATGTCAAAATGAAGCTTGGAACATATGGTGCCAAAAGAAGAACTATTGCTTGATAAAATAATCTGTACAAACTGTAGGGATGTATTTAATGGAATCCTATTGAACTGTGCTTGTTCTTTTACCCAAGATAGAAAATGAGCCAGAACTGTGAATGCTGCATAGAACACAAAGGTAAAGTGCCTTTGGCTACTCTCGCATGTCTGGAAGGCGCATATTCCCTGCGCTGTTTTCAAATAAACAAACCTGCTTGATGAAAATCAATTCTTAGCTGTCTTGGTGCAGGTTTTCAGATAATCACAAAAGTCCATAAGCTTACGCAGCAATGTAAAATAAACTTTATTTATGGTGTGAACTGCTCAGGTACACAGCCCAAGGAGTCCTGTAGGTCAGGAGAGTATGCTCTCACCAAAGGCCTTATAGCTCTGTGTCAGAAAATTGAATAATTATACGGTGTCGTTGTGCAACCTCGTATATTAAAGTCACAATTCCGCATCCGGTCTAGTTAGGGTTGTTTGCAAAGACCTTAGCTCAGTCCTGGGTAGCGGTGGCACAGATCATTCGGGCACAACAAGCAAGTTGAGAACAACTAACTGTATGGGCACTCTTGGGGGTGCCAACTCCGATAGGGAGCCAGTCACTGGGGTCAAACAACTCCAGGGGGACAGTTGCCTGTCACTTTTAGCAGTCTCTGGTCCAATTCCAAATCCTTAGGCGGGACCGCTATTAAAGTAAGTGCAGGGGTTCTGATTCAACAGATACTAGATGCTGAGCTGATGTGGTGGACTTTTGTGTGGCCACCCGTTGGTCCCCGGACTTTGGGTGTGAGGGGGTCATCTTTAGCCTCAGGGGTTGATCTCAGACTGGGTCCAAGCAAAGTCCAGCACAGGTCCATTTGCCACTGGTTTCCAGTTACCGTAATCCCAGCAGTTTCCTTTAGTTGTTAATGCCTCTCTTGCAGTGTGACCAAACTTCACTCTGGCAGCCTTCATGGGTCCAGCGATCGCGGAGGCACCTTGTGAGGGTCAGGACTCTGTCTCCCAGGCTGCAATTGTGCTTCAAGCAGTGGTCAGGTTTCTTGGGGCTGGGCTGTCAAGGGTGCAAGGTTCTCTGCTTTTATGGCCCTGTGTTTGTAAGAGGGGGTCAGCTCTCTGACCTTTGGAGTCGCTACTTCTGCCTGGTACTTGTAGGCAACTTTTCCACAAGTGGGGCATCAAAGGCACAGTGCTTTCTTTGCCAGTCCTCAGTTGCAGTCCAGTCTTTGGCACAACCTCTTTGCTGGGTCCAGGTAGCGACAAGGCAGACCTTCTTCTGTCCTTTTTCCAAGACATTAATTATCTGAGTCCTGGGTGCCACTTTAATTCCCGCTGTGTTCCCAAGGGGTTGGTGGCGACTGACTAGCTAATGGGCTTGTAGGTTCCCTCCCGCCTGATGACTGATTCCTGTGTGTGGTACCTGGCTATCCCAGAGTGCACTGTTCTGCTCACTCCCAAAATGACAAGACCCTTCTCTTGGTATGTGGAGCTCTCTAGCCCAACCCATAGTTGTGGCTACTTGGGGGATGCACTGTCATTGGAAGAACTAATTTGACTGTGGCACTTCCATCCCTGCCCGAGATGCCATCCTGTCTGCCTCAACAAAGGAGCAGCTCCTTCCTAGTGTGACAACCAATTGCCCTTCAAAAGTTGCTTCCCCTTTGAAGCTCGCCTTTTAGATTCACTCCCGCTCTGGCCGTCCTGCAATTAGGAGATCACACCTCTTCCCTCATCACGTCCTTTGCCCCTCTTCCTGATCGTCCTTCTTACCCCCTAGGAGGGCCGCAGGCTGTCCGAGAGCAGCAGCTGTTTGCAGCTGAAAACGGCTACTGGAAAACTTTGGCAACAAGGTGGCAACTTTCCGAAGTTGCCTTTGGTAAAATAGTTACATCAAATTCAACTTGAGCAACAAGTCTGGTTTAATGAATGATTTTTTTGATACCTTCTGTAGGAAGCTGGCTCTATATATACTATACCAAAGTAAGGTATAGTGTGCACAGAGTCCAGTGGTTCCCCAAAGGTAGGCAGAGGTCAAAGTAGATAATACCTTACTCTCTATTTGTGGTAGTGTGGGCGAGCAGTAAGGCTTTATCAGAGGGTAGTGTTAAGCATTTATTGTACACACTCGGGCAAGAAATGATTTCACACACTCAAAGACTGAACTCTGACCAATTTGTTTTGTATACAAATATTATTTAGTTGTATTTTATTTCTAGAACCAAGCCAGTCCTGGTACAGGTAAGTGAAATAATACTTTGTGGGAATAATACAGTTGAATGCAGTTGTATGTAATTGGTTTGAATACAGGGAGGTCAATTATTCAGATACAGTTGAAATTACTTTTGGGTACTTTGCAGTTACTGTATGATTACTTTTCAGATTACTTTTATGTTACTTTTTCTACTCGGTGAGATATGCCTAGATATCACACTGGGACATTTCCTAAATAAAAGGTGAGTAAATTGATTTTTGTAAATATACAGTTTCATATGTTTTCATGCAATTTCTCAACTCAACACAGAACATATTTCACAGAAAAGCAGTCCATGCAATCCTATGGGAGGAAATTAAGTTATCGGTTTACAGGTAATTACTTGGTTTGAGAGTTGGGTTTCTGGGGTTAGAACAAGGGTTCCCCCAGGGTCAAGGATGCACTCTTAAAGCACACTCAGCAGCACTAGGGCGGCCGGGTGCAGAGTGCTGAGACCCAATGTTATCCAATTGGGGATAGGGGGCCTCCGGTTGGTGGCTGCTCACGAGCAGGCCACAAGGTTGTGGGAGTAAAGCTCCTGGACTTAAGCTCAGGGCAAAAGGGGGGTTCAAATTAGCACACAAAGTGCTCCCACAGACCTGCACAGGGGCGGCTGGGTGCAGGGTGCGGTTTTGGCGTTGGGTGCCCTGTTATTTTCAATGGGGATTCTCCGGTTGCAACAAACATTGCAGGCTCGGGACTAAAATCTTCTGGAGGTGACCACCTGTTGGAGAGGTAAGTTGGGATGTCGTGAGATGCTGGGACACTGTCGGTTGGGCCACCCAAGGCCATGGGGCGTTGGGTGCAGGAGTGTCTTTTGGTGTCGGGTTCTTCTTACCGCCTCAGGTCGCGGTGGGGGGGATCCATCAGAAACGGGCTGCAGGCGTTGGCTGGAGACTTGAGGTAGGTCAGGGATCACCAGATTCCAGGTCAGGATCGCCGGGGAGACCTCGTGGTGTTGGGCCACTTGGGCCATGGGCGTCTGGTGCAGAGTGGTGCAGACTCGCGTATTTGGCTGGAGCTAAAGTCTGTTGGTGAGCAAATCCGGTGCTCACGGGAAGCAAAGTCTGGTTGGGGAAGGCAGGGCAGGTCCTTCGGGTTCTGGGGGGGGCTGCTGGCTGCAGGACTCTCAGGGATTTCGCAGGAGCAGGTCGAGGTTGGGACAGGCCGGTAGGGCTGGGGGTCAAGTCAGTTGGTGTCCTCCTTCTTTTAGCATGGCTCTTTTGACCTTCTTTTATCGGGACAAAAGAAGACGAGTCTGAGGAGGCAAGGTTCAGGGTTGCCCCATAATACTAAATTTAGGGGTGTTTCAGGTAGGTAAAGTTGGGACCAATGGGTCCCTTCCTTGGGGTGGGTACACCCCCTATTATGCCACCCTCCAGTGGGAGGGGGGCAAAAGCCTCACTCTGGTTGGCTGGGTCCCCCCATATTCAAGATGGCGGGGACTGCGAGTTGTGCTTCGCCTAGTCTCCCCCACCTGAGGGGTGGGGTTGGCAAAGGTCGACACCTCTCCTCCTCCCTTGGTTTTCCCGCCGATTCTCCCGCCTAAAGTGGGGGGTCAGAAACGGTGGGGACCAGTTGCTAGGAGCAGCAAATAGCCGGGTCGGCTCACAAAGGCGGCAAGCCTTTGAAGCTTCCCCTTTGGGAACCCTGCCCATCCTGGGGGAGGAGGCTTGCCACCTCGACCCAGGATGTGCTTTTTCAGGACCCAAGAGCAGCAGGCTCTCGACCGAGGGGTCCAGAAACATGTCTGGTGGTGGCAGCTGGTGAGCAGCCAGTCAGCCAGCACACTAGAGTTAGGTCGTTTTTCAGGGGGCATCTCTAAAATACCCTCTGAGTGCATTTTTCATTAAATCTCACACTGGCATCAGTGTGGATTTAATGTGCTGAGAAGTTTGACACCAAACTTCCCATTTTCAGTTAAGCCATTATGATGCTGTGGAGTTTGTAATGACAAACTCGCATCACCGTATACTCTTTTAATGGCATTACCGCACTTAAAATGTCTCAAAATTGGGTTAGACACTATAGGGGTACAGGGCTCATGCACCTGTACCCTCACCACTGGAGAGAGAGGCTAACCAATGTCGAGAGAGAGAGAGAGAGGCTAACCAATGTCGAGAGAGAGAGAGAGAGAGAGAGAGGCTAACCAATGTCGAGAGAGAGAGCGAGAGAGAGGCTAACCAATGTCGAGAGAGAGAGCGAGAGAGAGGCTAACCAATGTCGAGAGAGAGAGGCTAACCAATGTCGAGAGAGAGAGAGAGAGAGAGAGAGGCTAACCAATGTCGAGAGAGAGAGAGAGAGAGAGAGAGAGGCTAACCAATGTCGAGAGAGAGAGAGAGAGAGAGGCTAACCAATGTCGAGAGAGAGAGAGAGAGAGAGAGAGGCTAACCAATGTCGAGAGAGAGAGAGAGAGAGAGAGAGGCTAACCAATGTCGAGAGAGAGAGAGAGAGAGAGAGAGAGGCTAACCAATGTCGAGAGAGAGAGAGGCTAACCAATGTCGAGAGAGAGAGAGAGGCTAACCAATGTCGAGCGAGAGAGAGAGAGAGAGGCTAACCAATGTCGAGAGAGAGAGGCTAACCAATGTCGAGAGAGAGAGAGAGGCTAACCAATGTCGAGAGAGAGAGAGAGAGAGGCTAACCAATGTCGAGAGAGAGAGAGAGAGAGGCTAACCAATGTCGAGCGAGAGAGAGAGAGAGAGAGGCTAACCAATGTCGAGAGAGAGAGAGAGAGAGGCTAACCAATGTCGAGAGAGAGAGAGAGAGAGAGGCTAACCAATGTCGAGCGAGAGAGAGGCTAACCAATGTCGAGAGAGAGAGAGAGAGAGAGGCTAACCAATGTCGAGAGAGAGAGAGAGGCTAACCAATGTCGAGAGAGAGAGGCTAACCAATGTCGAGAGAGAGAGAGAGAGGCTAACCAATGTCGAGAGAGAGAGAGAGAGAGAGAGAGAGAGAGAGAGGCTAACCAATGTAGAGAGAGAGAGAGGCTAACCAATGTAGAGAGAGAGAGAGAGGCTAACCAATGTAGAGAGAGAGAGAGGCTAACCAATGTCGAGCGAGAGAGAGAGGCTAACCAATGTCGAGCGAGAGAGAGAGGCTAACCAATGTCGAGAGAGAGAGAGAGGCTAACCAATGTCGAGAGAGAGAGAGAGAGAGAGAGGCTAACCAATGTCGAGAGAGAGAGAGGCTAACCAATGTCGAGAGAGAGAGAGAGAGAGAGAGAGGCTAACCAATGTGAGAGAGGGAGAGAGGGAGAGAGGGAGAGAGGGGGAGAGGGAGAGAGGCTAACCAATGTCGAGAGAGAGAGAGGCTAACCAATGTCGAGAGAGAGAGAGAGAGAGGCTAACCAATGTAGAGAGAGAGAGAGAGAGAGGCTAACCAATGTAGAGAGAGAGAGAGAGAGAGAGGCTAACCAATGTCGAGAGAGAGAGAGAGAGAGAGAGAGAGGCTAACCAATGTCGAGAGAGAGAGAGAGGCTAACCAATGTCGAGAGAGAGAGAGAGAGAGAGGCTAACCAATGTCGAGAGAGAGAGAGAGAGGCTAACCAATGTCGAGAGAGAGAGAGAGAGAGAGGCTAACCAATGTCGAGAGAGAGAGAGAGGCTAACCAATGTCGAGAGAGAGAGAGAGAGAGGCTAACCAATGTCGAGAGAGAGAGAGAGAGAGAGAGAGGCTAACCAATGTCGAGAGAGCGAGAGAGAGAGAGGCTAACCAATGTCGAGAGAGAGAGAGAGACTAACCAATGTAGAGAGAGAGAGAGACTAACCAATGTAGAGAGAGAGAGAGAGAAATGTCGAGAGAGAGAGAGAGAGAGAAATGTCGAGAGAGAGAGAGAGAAATGTCGAGAGAGAGAGAGAGAGAAATGTCGAGAGAGAGAGAGAGAAATGTCGAGAGAGAGAGAGAGAGAAATGTCGAGAGAGAGAGAGAGAGAGAAATGTCGAGAGAGAGAGAGAGAAATGTCGAGAGAGAGAGAGAGAGAGAAATGTCGAGAGAGAGAGAGAGAGAAATGTCGAGAGAGAGAGAAATGTCGAGAGAGAGAGAGAGAGAAATGTCGAGAGAGAGAGAGAGAAATGTCGAGAGAGAGAGAGAGAGAGAAATGTCGAGAGAGAGAGAAATGTCGAGAGAGAGAGAGAGAGAAATGTCGAGAGAGAGAGAGAGAGAAATGTCGAGAGAGAGAGAGAAATGTCGAGAGAGAGAGAGAAATGTCGAGAGAGAGAGAGAGAAATGTCGAGAGAGAGAGAGAGAAATGTCGAGAGAGAGAGAGAGAAATGTCGAGAGAGAGAGAGAGAGAAATGTCGAGAGAGAGAGAGAGAGAGAATGTCGAGAGAGAGAGAGAAATGTCGAGAGAGAGAGAGAGAGGCTAACCAATGAGAGAGAGAGAGGCTAACCAATGTCGAGAGAGAGAGGGAGAGAAATGTCGAGAGAGAGAGGGAGAGAAATGTCGAGAGAGAGAGAGGGAGAGAAATGTCGAGAGAGAAATGTCGAGAGAGAGAGAGAAATGTCGAGAGAGAGAGAGAAATGTCGAGAGAGAGAGAGAAATGTCGAGAGAGAGAGAGAAATGTCGAGAGAGAGAGAGAGAGAAATGTCGAGAGAGAGAGAAATGTCGAGAGAGAGAGAGAGAGGCTAACCAATGAGAGAGAGAGAGGCTAACCAATGAGAGAGAGAGAGGCTAACCAATGTCGAGAGAGAGAGAGAGAGAGAGAGACTAACCAATGTCGAGAGAGAGAGGGAGAGAAATGTCGAGAGAGAGAGAAAAATGTCGAGAGAGAGAGAGAAAATGTCGAGAGAGAGAGAGAGAGAAATGTCGAGAGAGAGAGAGAGAGAAATGTCGAGAGAGAGAGAGAGAGAAATGTCGAGAGAGAGAGAGAGAGAAATGTCGAGAGAGAGAGAGAGAGGCTAACCAATGAGAGAGAGAGAGGCTAACCAATGAGAGAGAGAGGAGAGAGAGAGAGGCAAACCAATGTCGAGAGAGAGAGAGAGAGACTAACCAATGTCGAGAGAGAGAGAGAGAGAGGCTAACCAATGTCGAGAGAGAGAGAGAGAGAGAAATGTCGAGAGAGAGAGAGAGAAATGTCAGAGAGAGAAATGTCGAGAGAGAGAGAGAAATGTCGAGAGAGAGAGAGAAATGTCGAGAGAGAGAGAGAAATGTCGAGAGAGAGAGAGAAATGTCGAGAGAGAGAGAGAAATGTCGAGAGAGAGAGAGAAATGTCGAGAGAGAGAGAGAGAGAAATGTCGAGAGAGAGAGAGAGAGAAATGTCGAGAGAGAGAGAGAAATGTCGAGAGAGAGAGAGAGGCTAACCAATGAGAGAGAGAGAGGCTAACCAATGAGAGAGAGAGAGGCTAACCAATGAGAGAGAGAGAGGCTAACCAATGTAGAGAGAGAGAGAGGCTAACCAATGTAGAGAGAGAGAGAGGCTAACCAATGTCGAGCGAGAGAGAGGCTAACCAATGTCGAGAGAGAGAGAGAGGCTAACCAATGTCGAGAGAGAGAGAGAGAGAGGCTAACCAATGGAGAGAGCGAGAGAGAGAGAGAGAGGCTAACCAATGTCGAGAGAGAGAGAGGCTAACCAATGTAGAGAGAGAGAGAGGCTAACCAATGTCGAGCGAGAGAGGCTAACCAATGTCGAGCGAGAGAGGCTAACCAATGTCGAGAGAGAGAGAGAGGCTAACCAATGTCGAGAGAGAGAGAGGCTAACCAATGTCGAGAGAGAGAGAGAGAGAGAGAGAGAGAGGATAACCAATGTCGAGAGAGAGAGAGAGAGAGAGAGGCTAACCAATGTCGAGAGAGAGAGGCTAACCAATGTCGAGAGAGAGAGGCTAACCAATGTCGAGAGAGAGAGGCTAACCAATGTCGAGAGAGAGAGGCTAACCAATGTAGAGAGAGAGGCTAACCAATGTAGAGAGAGAGAGAGAGAGGCTAACCAATGTCGAGAGAGAGAGAGAGGCGCTAACCAATGTCGAGAGAGAGAGAGGCTAACCAATGTCGAGAGAGAGAGAGAGAGAGGCTAACCAATGTCGAGAGAGAGAGAGAGAGGCTAACCAATGTCGAGAGAGAGAGAGAGAGGCTAACCAATGTCAGAGAGAGGGAGAGAGAGGCTAACCAATGTCAGAGAGAGGGAGAGAGAGGCTAACCAATGTCAGAGAGAGAGAGAGAGAGAGGCTAACCAATGTCGAGAGAGAGAGGCTAACCAATGTCGAGAGAGAGAGGCTAACCAATATCGAGAGAGAGGCTAACCAATGTCGAGAGAGAGAGAGAGAGAGAGACTGACCAATGTCGAGAGAGAGGCTAACCAATGTCGAGAGAGAGGGAGGCTAACCAATGTCGAGAGAGAGAGAGAGAGAGGCTAACCAATGTCAGAGAGAGAGAGAGAGAGGCTAACCAATGTCGAGAGAGAGAGAGAGAGAGAGAGGCTAACCAATGTCGAGAGAGAGAGAGAGAGAGAGGCTAACCAATGTCGAGAGAGAGAGAGAGGCTAACCAATGTCAGAGAGAGAGAGAGAGAGAGAGAGAGAGGCTAACCAATGTCAGAGAGAGAGAGAGGGAGAGAGAGGCTAACCAATGTCAGAGAGAGAGAGAGAGAGAGAGGCTAACCAATGTCGAGAGAGAGAGGCTAACCAATGTCGAGAGAGAGAGAGGCTAACCAATATCGAGAGAGAGGCTAACCAATGTCGAGAGAGAGAGAGAGAGAGAGACTGACCAATGTCGAGAGAGAGGCTAACCAATGTCGAGAGAGAGGCTAACCAATGTCGAGAGAGAGAGTGGCTAACCAATGTCGAGAGAGAGAGGCTAACCAATGAGAGAGAGAGAGAGAGAGAGACTAACCAATGTCGAGAGAGAGAGAGAGAGAGAGAGAGAGAGGCTAACCAATGTCGAGAGAGAGAGAGAGAGAAAGAGGCTAACCAATGTCGAGAGAGAGGCTAACCAATGTCGAGAGAGAGAGGCTAACCAATGTCGAGAGAGAGAGAGAGAGAGAGAGAGGCTAACCAATGTCGAGAGAGAGAGAGGCTAACCAATGTAGAGAGAGAGAGAGAGAGAGAGAGAGAGGAGAGAGAGGCTAACCAATGTCGAGAGAGAGAGAGAGGCTAACCAATGTCGAGAGAGAGAGAGAGGCTAACCAATGTCGAGAGAGAGAGAGAGAGGCTAACCAATGTCGAGAGAGAGAGAGAGAGGCTAACCAATGTCGAGAGAGAGAGAGAGAGAGAGGCTAACCAATGGAGAGAGAGAGAGAGAGAGAGAGAGAGAGAGAGGCTAACCAATGAGGGAGAGAGAGAGAGAGAGAGAGAGAGGCTAACCAATGTCGAGAGAGAGAGGCTAACCAATGAGAGAGAGAGAGAGGCTAACCAATGTCGAGAGAGAGAGAGAGAGGCTAACCAATGTCGAGAGAGAGAGAGGCTAACCAATGTCGAGAGAGAGAGAGAGAGAGAGAGAGAGAGGGCTAACCAATGTCGAGAGAGAGAGAGGCTAACCAATGTCGAGAGAGAGAGAGAGAGAGAGAGGCTAACCAATGTCGAGAGAGAGAGTGGCTAACCAATGTCAGGAGAGAGAGAGAGAGTGGCTAACCAATGTCGAGAGAGAGAGAGAGAGAGTGGCTAACCAATGTCGAGAGAGAGAGGGAGGCTAACCAATGTCAGAGAGAGAGAGAGGCTAACCAATGTCGAGAGAGAGAGAGAGGCTAACCAATGTCGAGAGAGAGAGAGAGAGGCTAACCAATGTCGAGAGAGAGAGAGAAAGAGGCTAACCAATGTCGAGAGAGAGAGAGGCTAACCAATGTCGAGAGAGAGAGAGAGGCTAACCAATGTAGAGAGAGAGAGAGAGGCTAACCAATGTAGAGAGAGAGAGAGGCTAACCAATGGAGAGAGAGAGGGAGAGAGGCTAACCAATGTCGAGAGAGAGAGAGAGAGAGAGACTAACCAATGTCGAGAGAGAGAGCGAGAGAGAGACTAACCAATGTCGAGAGAGAGAGAGAGAGAGAGAGGCTAAAAAATTTCGAGAGAGAGAGAGAGAGAGAGAGACCAATGGAGAGAGAGAGAGAGAGAGAGAGAGAGAGAGGCTAACCAATGTCGAGAGAGAGAGAGAGAGAGAGGCTAACCAATGAGAGAGAGAGAGAGAGAGAGGCTAACCAATGTCGAGAGAGAGAGGCTAACCAATGTCGGGAGAGAGAGAGAGAGAGAGAGAGAGAGAGGCTAACCAATGTCGAGAGAGGGAGAGAGAGGCAAACCAATGTCGAGAGAGAGGCTAACCAATGAGAGAGAGAGAGAGAGGCTAACCAATGTCGAGAGAGAGAGAGAGGCTAACCAATGTCGAGAGAGAGGCTAACCAATGTCGAGAGAGAGAGAGAGAGGCTAACCAATGTCGAGAGAGAGAGAGAGAGAGGGCTAACCAATGTCGAGAGAGAGAGAGAGAGAGGCTAACCAATGTCGAGAGAGAGAGATAGAGAGAGAGAGGCTAACCAATGTCGAGAGCGAGAGAGAGAGAGGCTAACCAATGTCGAGAGAGAGAGAGAGGCTAACCAATGTCGAGAGAGAGGCTAACCAATGTCGAGAGAGAGAGAGGCTAACCAATGTCGAGAGAGAGAGAGAGAGAGAGGCTAACCAATGTCGAGAGAGAGAGAGGCTAACTAATGTCGAGAGAGAGAGAGAGAGAGCGAGGCTAACCAATGTCGAGAGAGAGAGAGGCTAACCAATGTCGAGAGAGAGAGAGAGAGAGAGGCTAACCAATGTCGAGAGAGAGAGGCTAACCAATGTAGAGAGAGAGAGAGAGAGAGGCTAACCAATGTCGAGAGAGAGAGGCTAACCAATGTCGAGAGAGAGAGAGAGGCTAACCAATGTAGAGAGAGAGAGAGGCTAACCAATGTAGAGAGAGAGACTAACCAATGTCGAGAGAGAGAGAGAGAGGCTAACCAATGTCGAGAGAGAGAGAGAGAGAGGCTAACCAATGTCGAGAGAGAGAGAGAGAGGCTAACCAATGTCGAGAGAGAGAGAGAGAGGCTAACCAATGTCGAGAGATAGAGAGAGAGAGAGAGGCTAACCAATGTCAGAGAGAGAGAGAGAGAGAGAGAGAGGCTAACCAATGTCAGAGAGGGAGAGAGAGGCTAACCAATGTCAGAGAGGGAGAGAGAGGCTAACCAATGTCAGAGAGAGAGAGAGGCTAACCAATGTTGAGAGAGAGAGGCTAACCAATGTCGAGAGAGAGAGAGCGAGGCTAACCAATATCGAGAGAGAGGCAAACCAATGTCGAGAGAGAGAGAGAGAGAGAGAGAGAGAGAGAGGCTAACCAATGTCGAGAGAGAGGCTAACCAATGTCGAGAGAGAGAGAGGCTAACCAATGTCGAGAGAGAGAGAGGCTAACCAATGTCGAGAGAGAGAGAGGCTAACCAATGTCGAGAGAGAGAGAGGCTAACCAATGTCGAGAGAGAGAGAGAGAGGCTAACCAATGTCGAGAGAGAGAGAGAGAGGCTAACCAATGAGAGAGAGAGAGAGAGAGAGAGAGACTAACCAATGTCGAGAGAGAGAGAGAGGCTAACCAATGTCGAGAGAGAGAGAGAGAGAGGCTAACCAATGTCGAGAGAGAGGCTAACCAATGGGAGAGAGAGAGAGGCTAACCAATGTCGAGAGAGAGAGAGAGAGGCTAACCAATGTCGAGAGAGAGAGAGGCTAACCAATGTCGAGAGAGAGAGGCTAACCAATGTCGAGAGAGAGAGAGAGGCTAACCAATGTCGAGAGAGGCTAACCAATGTCGAGAGAGAGAGAGAGAGGCTAACCAATGTCGAGCGAGAGAGAGAGAGAGAGAGAGGCTAACAAATGTCGAGAGAGAGAGAGAGAGAGGCTAACCAATGTCGAGAGAGAGAGAGAGAGAGGCTAACCAATGTCGAGAGAGCGAGAGAGAGAGAGAGAGGCTAACCAATGTCGAGAGAGAGAGAGAGGCTAACCAATGTCGAGAGAGAGAGAGAGGCTAACCAATGTCGAGAGAGAGAGAGAGGCTAACCAATGTCGAGAGAGAGAGAGAGAGGCTAACCAATGAGAGAGAGAGAGGCTAACCAATGTCGAGAGAGAGAGAGGCTAACCAATGTCGAGAGAGAGAGAGGCTAACCAATGTCGAGAGAGAGGCTAACCAATGTCGAGAGAGAGAGAGAGAGGCTAACCAATGTCGAGAGAGAGAGAGAGGCTAACCAATGTCGAGAGAGAGAGGCTAACCAATGTGAGAGAGAGAGAGAGAGGCTAACCAATGTCGAGAGAGAGAGGCTAACCAATGTGAGAGAGAGAGAGAGAGAGAGAGAGAGAGAGAGAGAGAGAGAGGGAGAGAGAGAGAGAGAGAGAGAGAGAGAGACTAACCAATGTCGAGAGAGAGAGAGAGACTAACCAATGTCGAGAGAGAGAGAGAGGCTAACCAATGTCGAGAGAGAGAGAGAGAGAGAGAGAGGCTAACCAATGTCGGGAGAGAGAGAGAGAGAGAGGCTAACCAATGAGAGAGAGAGAGAGAGGCTAACCAATGTCGAGAGAGAGAGAGGCTAACCAATGTCAGAGAGAGAGAGAGAGGGAGAGAGAGGCTAACCAATGTCAGAGAGAGAGAGGCTAACCAATGTCAGAGAGAGAGAGAGGCTAACCAATGTCGAGAGAGAGAGAGAGAGGCTAACCAATGTCAGAGAGAGAGAGAGAGGCTAACCAATGTCGAGAGAGAGGCTAACCAATGTCGAGAGAGAGGCTAACCAATGTCGAGAGAGAGAGAGAGAGGCTAACCAATGTCGAGAGAGAGAGAGAGAGAAAGAGGCTAGCCAATGTCGAGAGAGAGAGAGAGAGAGAGAGAGGCTAACCAATGTCGAGAGAGAGAGAGAGGCTAACAAATGTCGAGAGAGAGAGAGAGAGAGAGGGAGAGAGAGAGAGAGAGGCTAACCAATGTCGAGAGAGAGAGAGAGAGAGAGGCTAACCAATGTCGAGAGAGAGAGAGAGAGAGGCTAACCAATGTCGAGAGAGAGGCTAACCAATGTCGAGAGAGAGAGAGAGAGGCTAACCAATGTCGAGAGAGAGAGAGAGAGGCTAACCAATGTCGAGAGAGAGAGAGAGAGGCTAACCAATGTCGAGAGAGAGAGGCTAACCAATGTAGAGAGAGAGAGAGGCTAACCAATGTCGAGCGAGAGAGGCTAACCAATGTCGAGCGAGAGAGGCTAACCAATGTCGAGAGAGAGAGGCTAACCAATGTCGAGAGCGAGAGAGAGGCTAACCAATGTCGAGAGCGAGAGAGAGGCTAACCAATGTAGAGAGAGAGAGGCTAACCAATGTAGAGAGAGAGAGAGGCTAACCAATGTAGAGAGAGAGAGAGAGGCTAACCAATGTCGAGAGAGAGAGAGAGAGGCTAACCAATGTCGAGAGAGAGAGAGAGGCTAACCAATGTCGAGAGAGAGAGAGAGGCTAACCAATGTCGAGAGAGAGAGGCTAACCAATGTCGAGAGAGAGAGGCTAACCAATGTCGAGAGAGAGAGGCTAACCAATGTCGAGAGAGAGAGAGAGAAAGAGGCTAACCAATGTCGAGAGAGCGAGAGAGAGAGAGAGGCTAACCAATGTCGAGAGAGAGGCTAACCAATGTCAGAGAGAGAGGGAGAGAGAGGCTAACCAATGTCAGAGAGAGAGAGAGAGAGAGAGAGGCTAACCAATGTCGAGAGAGAGGCTAACCAATGTCGAGAGAGAGAGAGAGAGAGGCTAACCAATGTCGAGAGAGAGGCTAACCAATGTCGAGAGAGAGAGAGGCTAACCAATGTCGAGAGAGAGAGAGAGAGAGAGAGAGGCTAACCAATGTCGAGAGAGAGAGGCTAACCAATGTCGAGAGAGAGAGAGGCTAACCAATGTCGAGAGAGAGGCTAACCAATGTCGAGAGAGAGAGAGAGAGAGAGGCTAACCAATGAGAGAGAGAGAGAGAGAGCGAGAGAGAGAGACTAACCAATGTCGAGAGAGAGAGAGAGACTAACCAATGTCGAGAGAGAGAGAGAGGCTAACCAATGTCGAGAGAGAGAGAGAGAGAGAGAGAGAGGCTAACCAATGTCGGGAGAGAGAGAGAGAGAGAGGCTAACCAATGAGAGAGAGAGAGGCTAACCAATGTCGAGAGAGCGAGAGAGAGAGAGAGAGAGGCTAACCAATGTCGAGAGAGCGAGAGCGAGAGAGAGAGAGGCTAACCAATGTCGAGAGAGAGAGAGGCTAACCAATATCGAGAGAGAGGCTAACCAATGTCGAGAGAGCGAGAGAGAGAGAGGCTAACCAATGTCGAGAGAGAGGCTAACCAATGTCGAGAGAGCGAGAGAGAGAGAGGCTAACCAATGTCGAGAGAGAGGCTAACCAATGTCGAGAGAGAGAGAGGCTAGCCAATGTCGAGAGAGAGGCTAACCAATGTCGAGAGAGAGAGAGGCTAGCCAATGTCGAGAGAGAGAGAGAGGCTAACCAATGTCGAGAGAGAGAGGCTAACCAATGTAGAGAGAGAGAGGCTAACCAATGTCGAGAGAGAGGCTAACCAATGTCGAGAGAGAGAGAGAGAGAGAGAGAGAGGCTAACCAATGTCGAGAGAGAGAGAGAGAGAGAGAGGCTAACCAATGAGAGAGAGAGAGAGAGAGGCTAACCAATGAGAGAGAGAGAGAGGCTAACCAATGTCGAGAGAGAGAGAGAGAGGCTAACCAATGTCGAGAGAGCGAGAGAGAGAGAGAGAGAGAGAGAGAGAGAGGCTAACCAATGTCGAGAGAGAGAGAGGCTAACCAATGTCGAGAGAGAGAGAGAGAGAGAGAGAGGCTAACCAATGTAGAGAGAGAGAGAGAGAGAGGCTAACCAATGTCGAGAGAGAGAGAGGCTAACCAATGTCGAGAGAGAGAGAGAGGCTAACCAATGTCGAGAGAGAGAGAGAGAGAGAGAGAGGCTAACCAATGTCGAGAGAGAGAGAGAGAGAGGCTAACCAATGTCGAGAGAGAGAGAGAGAGAGAGAGAGAGAGAGGCTAACCAATGTCGAGAGAGAGAGAGGCTAACCAATGTCGAGAGAGAGAGAGAGAGAGAGAGCTAACCAATGTCGAGAGAGAGAGAGAGAGAGAGAGGCTAACCAATGTCGAGAGAGAGAGAGAGCGAGAGAGGCTAACCAATGTCGAGAGAGAGAGAGAGAGAGAGAGAGAGAGAGAGAGACTAACCAATGTCGAGAGAGAGAGAGAGAGAGAGAGGCTAACCAATGTCGAGAGAGAGAGAGAGAGAGAGGCTAACCAATGTCGGGAGAGAGAGAGAGAGGCTAACCAATGAGAGAGAGAGAGAGAGGCTAACCAATGTCGAGATAGAGAGGCTAACCAATGTCAGAGAGAGAGAGGGAGAGAGAGGCTAACCAATGTCAGAGAGAGAGAGAGAGAGAGAGAGAGGCTAACCAATGTCGAGAGAGAGAGAGGCTAACCAATGTCGAGAGAGAGAGAGAGGCTAACCAATGTCGAGAGAGAGAGAGAGAGAGAGAGAGGCTAACCAATGTCGAGAGAGAGAGAGGCTAACCAATGTCGAGAGAGAGAGAGGCTAACCAATGTCGAGAGAGAGAGAGGCTAACCAATGTCGAGAGAGGCTAACCAATGTCGAGAGAGGCTAACCAATGTCGAGAGAGAGAGAGAGAGGCTAACCAATGTCGAGAGAGAGAGAGAGAGGCTAACCAATGTCGAGAGAGAGAGAGAGAGGCTAACCAATGTCGAGAGAGAGAGAGAGAGGCTAGCCAATGTCGAGAGAGAGAGAGGCTAACCAATGTCGAGAGAGAGAGAGAGAGAGAGAGGCTAACAAATGTCGAGAGAGAGAGAGAGAGGGAGAGAGAGAGAGAGAGAGGGAGAGAGAGAGGGAGAGAGGGAGGGAGAGAGAGAGAGAGAGGCTAACCAATGTCGAGAGGGAGAGAGAGAGAGAGAGAGGCTAACCAATGTCGAGAGAGAGAGGCTAACCAATGTCGAGAGAGAGAGAGAGAGAGGCTAACCAATGTCGAGAGAGAGAGAGAGAGAGAGGCTAACCAATGTCGAGAGAGAGCGAGAGAGGCTAACCAATGTCGAGAGAGAGAGGCTAACCAATGTAGAGAGAGAGAGAGAGAGAGAGAGGCTAACCAATGTCGAGCGAGAGAGGCTAACCAATGTCGAGCGAGAGAGGCTAACCAATGTCGAGCGAGAGAGGCTAACCAATGTCGAGAGAGAGAGGCTAACCAATGTCGAGAGAGAGAGAGAGAGAGGCTAACCAATGTCGAGAGAGAGAGAGAGGCTAACCAATGTCGAGAGAGAGGCTAACCAATGTAGAGAGAGAGAGAGGCTAACCAATGTAGAGAGAGAGAGAGGCTAACCAATGTCGAGAGAGAGGCTAACCAATGTCGAGAGAGAGAGAGGCTAACCAATGTCGAGAGAGAGAGAGAGAGAGAGGCTAACCAATGTCGAGAGAGAGGCTAACCAATGTCGAGAGAGAGGCTAACCAATGTCGAGAGAGAGAGGCTAACCAATGTCGAGAGAGAGAGAGAGAGAGAGAGAGGCTAACCAATGTCGAGAGAGAGAGGCTAACCAATGTAGAGAGAGAGAGAGAGAGAGGCTAACCAATGTCGAGAGAGAGAGGCTAACCAATGTCGAGAGAGAGAGAGAGAGAGGCTAACCAATGTAGAGAGAGAGAGAGGCTAACCAATGTAGAGAGAGAGACTAACCAATGTCGAGAGAGAGAGAGAGAGGCTAACCAATGTCGAGAGAGAGGGAGAGAGAGGCTAACCAATGTCAGAGAGAGAGAGAGAGAGAGAGAGAGAGAGAGAGGCTAACCAATGTCGAGAGAGAGGCTAACCAATGGAGAGAGAGAGAGAGAGAGAGAGAGAGGCTAACCAATGTCGAGAGAGAGGCTAACCAATGTCGAGAGAGAGGCTAACCAATGTCGAGAGAGAGAGAGGCTAACCAATGTCGAGAGAGAGAGAGAGGCTAACCAATGTCGAGAGAGAGAGGCTAACCAATGTCGAGAGAGAGAGAGAGAGGCTAACCAATGTCGAGAGAGAGGCTAACCAATGAGAGAGAGAGAGAGCGAGAGAGAGAGACTAACCAATGTCGAGAGAGAGAGAGAGAGAGAGAGAGAGAGAGGCTAACCAATGTCGAGAGAGAGGCTAACCAATGTCGAGAGAGAGAGAGGCTAACCAATGGAGAGAGAGAGAGAGAGAGAGGCTAACCAATGTCGAGAGAGAGAGAGAGAGAGAGGCTAACCAATGTCGAGAGAGAGAGAGAGAGAGGCTAACCAATGTCGAGCGAGAGAGAGAGAGAGAGAGAGAGGCTAACCAATGTCGAGAGAGAGAGAGGCTAACCAATGTCAGAGAGAGAGAGAGAGAGAGAGAGAGGCTAACCAATATCGAGAGAGAGGCTAACCAATGTCGAGAGAGAGAGAGAGAGAGAGGCTAACCAATGTCGAGAGAGAGGCTAACCAATGTCGAGAGAGAGGCTAACCAATGTCGAGAGAGAGGCTAACCAATGTCGAGAGAGAGAGAGGCTAACCAATGTCGAGAGAGAGAGAGAGGCTAACCAATGTCGAGAGAGAGAGGCTAACCAATGTCGAGAGAGAGAGAGGCTAACCAATGTCGAGAGAGAGGCTAACCAATGAGAGAGAGAGAGGCTAACCAATGAGAGAGAGAGAGAGAGAGAGAGAGAGCGAGAGAGAGAGACTAACCAATGTCGAGAGAGAGAGAGAGAGAGGCTAACCAATGTCGAGAGAGAGGCTAACCAATGTCGAGAGAGAGAGAGGCTAACCAATGTCGAGAGAGAGAGAGAGGCTAACCAATGTCGAGAGAGAGAGAGAGAGAGAGAGAGAGAGAGGCTAACCAATGTCGAGAGAGAGAGGCTAACCAATGTCGAGAGAGAGAGAGAGAGAGAGAGGCTAACCAATGTCGAGAGAGAGAGAGGCTAACCAATGTCGAGAGAGAGAGAGAGAGAGGCTAACCAATGTCGAGAGAGAGAGAGAGGCTAACCAATGTCGAGAGAGAGAGAGAGAGGCTAACCAATGTCGAGAGAGAGAGAGGCTAACCAATGTCGAGAGAGAGAGAGGCTAACCAATGTCGAGAGAGAGAGAGAGAGGCTAACCAATGTCGAGAGAGAGAGAGAGAGACTAACCAATGTCGAGAGAGAGAGGCTAACCAATGTCGAGAGAGAGAGAGGCTAACCAATGTCGAGAGAGAGGCTAACCAATGTCGAGAGAGAGAGAGAGCGAGAGAGAGAGAGGCTAACCAATGTCGAGAGAGAGAGAGGCTAACCAATGTCGAGAGAGAGAGAGGCTAACCAATGTCGAGAGAGAGAGAGAGAGAGAGAGGCTAACCAATGTCGAGAGAGAGAGAGAGAGAGAGAGAGAGGCTAACCAATGTCGAGAGAGAGAGAGAGAGAGGCTAACCAATGTCGAGAGAGAGAGAGAGGCTAACCAATGTCGAGAGAGAGAGAGAGAGAGAGAGGCTAACCAATGTCGAGAGAGAGAGAGAGAGAGAGAGAGGCTAACCAATGTCGAGAGAGAGAGAGAGAGAGAGAGGCTAACCAATGTCGAGAGAGAGGCTAACCAATGTCGAGAGAGAGAGAGGCTAACCAATGTCGAGAGAGAGAGAGAGAGAGAGAGAGAGAGAGAGAGAGAGGCTAACCAATGAGAGAGAGAGAGAGGCTAACCAATGTCGAGAGAGAGAGAGAGAGAGGCTAACCAATGTGAGAGAGAGAGAGAGAGAGAGAGAGGCTAACCAATGTCGAGAGAGAGAGAGGCTAACCAATGTCGGGAGAGAGAGAGGCTAACCAATGAGAGAGAGAGAGGCTAACCAATGTCGAGAGAGAGAGGCTAACCAATGTCAGAGAGAGGGAGAGAGAGGCTAACCAA